>JAIXMN010000035.1:0-325190 GCA_025716815.1 Dichotomocladium elegans | reverse complement strand
TCATCTAAACCTATTTTCGTCGAAACAGATGCGTCAGATTTTGCAATTGCAGGTGTCTTGAATCAGCCTGGGACCGACTCTCGCCTTCACCCCGTCGCGTTCTATAGTCGTAAACTCAATCCAGCAGAAGTCAACTACAATGTCTATGACAAAGAATTATTAGCAATAGTCGATTGTTTCCGTACGTGGCGACATTATCTGCAGGGTGCTCAACATCAAGTTACGGTATACACAGACCATAAAAACCTGGAGCATTTTATGTCCAGTAATGCCCGGGTCCTTAATCGCCGACATGCGCGCTGGTCCATCAAGCTGAGCGAGGTCGAGGATTTCAGGGTCACTTACCGCCCCGCAGGTAAAAACCCAAGGCCGATGCCCTCTCTCGCCGCCCCGATTTTGCCTTCAGGGAGGGGGAGGATGGCGATAAACAGCCCATTGCATCGATCTTCCGCGCAGGGCAGGTGGTGCTTGGAACAATATCGAGCTGCCCGACGGATGTTGCACTGCTATCAAGGATCCAAGATGCTTCCTTGACTGACAGTAAATATCAACGACTTTTCGACCTGGCACAACATCCAGATAGCATCCCGCATAACCTGCGTGGTAGGTTGCAACGATATACTATCGACCAGGAATCAGGGCTGCTCTTAGTCGACAATCGCATTTGCATACCGGACAGCAACACCCTGAAGCTCGAATTATTGCAAAATCACCATGACAATATAGCAGCAGGCCATTTCGGCCAAGCAAAGACATGCGAATTGCTCTCTCGGCGATATTACTGGCCAGGAATGCGAAAATTTGTAAACCGGTATGTATTCAATTGTCGCATATGTAAGCGCTCAAAACCATCACGACAAGCTCCACCCGGTCAATTGAAGCCTTTGCAAATCCCGTCACGCCCCTGGTCATCTATCAGTATGGATTTCATCGTTGGATTGCCACTCTCTGAGGGTTATAATTCCGTTTGGGTGGTCGTTGATCGCTTGACAAAGATGGCGCATTTCATACCATGCCAAGACACGATTTCGGCCAAGGATCTTGCTGAGCTGTTTGTCAAGAACATTTTTCGGTTACATGGTCTTCCTGATGACATCGTCTCAGATCGCGGTTCTGTGTTCACGTCTCGTTTCTGGCGCTCGTTACTCGCACTTCTCAATATCCAAGCTAATATGTCCACAGCTTTTCATCCACAAACCGATGGACAGACAGAACGTACCAACGCAATCCTCGAACAGTATCTCCGAGCATACCTAAACTACCAGCAAGACAATTGGGTATCCCTCCTTCCAATGGCAGAATTTAGTTATAATAATTCCTTGCAATCCAGTACACGGCACACCCCGTTCGAGTCAACTTTCGGTTTTCATCCGCGATTTTCTCTGGCATCCGCTCCACCCTCTGGCATATCCGCATCATCCGAAGGGTTCATACAACAGTTGAAGGAATTGCATGACTCCCTCAAGTCAGAAATATTACTGGCTCAACGTACCCAAGCCGCCTATTACGATGAGCACCATCGCGTGCCACCACAGCTCCGTGTTGGCGATTTCGTTTATTTATCAGCGAAAAATATCAAGACTGCCAGACCGTCACCGAAGCTGGATCATGCTCGCCTCGGCCCGTTCAAGATTATTTCTGCCGTTGGTACACATGCTTTCAAGTTAGAATTACCGGACACCATGCAAGTCCATCCTGTTTTCCATGTTTCCTTGTTGACCCCCCGCGACGACCCTAGCCTCCCTGACATTCCTGAACGCGTGCCCGCTCCTCCGCCGCCTGTGGAAGTTCAAGGTCAGCAACATTACGAGGTTGACGAAGTTCTGGACAGCCGCATTCGTCGTGGACAATTACAGTATTTGGTTGCGTGGAAAGGATACCCAGACCCGTCCGAAAATACGTGGGAACCGGCATCGCATCTTTGGAATGCTTCGGAGTCCGTTCGTGACTTCCACCTACGTTGTCCTACCAAGCCCGGTCCTGCTCCCCGCCAACCTCGGCGCTCTCGGCGCTCTCGTGGTACTCGAGCTTAGGAGGGGAGGTACTGTAACGACCAAACCCAACATCTCCAATATCGATCGTCAGCGAAGTCCATAGCTAGCCATCCAAATCCCCTTTCTTTCGTAATTGTTGTTATCAGTACTTTTCTCACCATAATCTTATACACACGTATTATATATATATAGCCATAGCATTATCATTAGTAAAAGAGCAATCAGTTATCTTGTTTCTTCGTTTCCATACGATTCCTTCTGGTTCAACTCTTCTCTTGGCCTCTGTGCTTCGGTCCTGTCCTGTCCTGTCCTGTCCTGTCCTGTCCTATTGGTCTTGTCCTGTCTTGTCTTGTCTTGTTGGAAAGCACCTAACACCCTTCTTGTCCTGTCTCAACCCAGCTCCCAAACCATTACAAAAAAGTAGAGCCTGCAAATCGCTCTCCGAAATTGATCCAGGAAGCCGTGGTACCTCCTGTCGAGGACCGCCACGAATTACTTATGGAATCACATTTGTTTGGTCATTTTGGCGCTGAAGCCATTATAAAAGACCTACATCACAAGGGCCTTCATTGGCCGAACCTAAAAGAAGATGCCCTAAAAATCACACAAGCGTGTCCACAGTGTCAGAAATTCAACGTAATGAGAAAAGGTTATAATCCTTTGCGCCCAGTTAGCGCTGAAATACCTGGAGATCACTGGGCAATTGATTTGGCAGGACCCTTGCCACTAACAAAGCGTGGTAATGTTTACCTCTTGGTCCTGGTGGACGTTTGTACAAGGTTCTGCATATTACGTCCCATTCCAAACAAACAAGCCGACACAATTGTTAAAGAATTAGTCCAAATTTGGTGTGATTTCGGACCTCCCCGCATCTTACAATCTGATAATGGCACTGAATTTGCTAACAGATTAATGGAACTATTTGCGGAAACAGTTGGCTTTGAACGCAGACTTATTACTCCATATTTTGCCTCAAGCAATGGCACTGCCGAGAGGTGGGTACAGTCTGCAATTAGAGGCATCAAGAAAAGACTTGACGGTGCTATAGAAGACTGGGACATATTTGTTCCCACGATGCAACTTGCACTGAACGTAAAAGTCTCAGAACGGCATAAGTCCAGACCTTTCTCTCTAATGTTTGCTCGCAACATGAATGAACTCAAAGATTATCGTAATGATAAACCGAAGAAACCGTTAAGTGCCCAAGAAATGTTGAAAGTCATACAGGATTTTCAAGAAGAACTTTGCCACAAATTTTAGTTGTTCGTATAGACGGTCTAGGTTTTTCGTTTTTTTTGCTTCAAAATCGAATACAAATTTTAGTATTCCGTTTCTCTTCTTCCTTCGAAATTAGAATGAAACATAAATGGTTGGCCTCCCAAAACTATTCTGGTGTAAAAAGAGGAGAAGGAAGACTCATCTATAGCCTTGATTGAAATGTTCTTGCTGCTATTGCCTTTTAATTTGACAAAAGGGTAGCAACGAAATACTAAAATTTGTATTCGAATTTGAAGCAAAAAAAACGAAAAACCTAGACCGTCTATATGAACAACTAAAATTTGTGGCAAAGTTCTTCTTGAAAATCCTGTAAAAAACATGGAGGAAGTCATATTCCCGGCAATCAATGAGCGCACGAACACAATTAATGAAAACCGGAAAAAGCAGTTTGATGAAAAGCACAAAATAGTACGTTTTAAGTCAGGCGACCAAGTCATGGTCAGAGTCTGTGAAAAACAAGGCAAATTTGATGCCGAGTATGAAGGTCCTTACACCATAGTTCGCATGACTAAAGGTGGATCTTATGAATTAAGAGACATGCAAAATGACTTAGAGCGCAGAGCTTACACACCTTCTGAACTGAAACTAGTTTTGCAAACTGAAGAAAATTCCGGAGAGCGCTTCGTCGTGGATCGTATTGTAGCTCACAAAGTAAACAAAAATGGATATTTGTATAAAGTAAGATGGAAGGGGTATTCGGCATCCCATGATTCCTGGGAGCCACCATCTTCGTTTGATGATACCATTACCATAAGCTCTTACTGGCGTCGCATCGGCCAGAATCCACCTCCACTAAACAAGAAACGTAAGACTGACAATGCCCAAAACGGTCGAATTACTCGTAGTCAAACAAACGATGGCAAGCGCCACCGTAATTAAATCTAACGAGACCCACTCAGGCTCTCTGCAAGCGTGCCGTCCACTTGAAACTGGCTAAGAGCCTGGAGGAGGGTGATGTCGTGTCCTGAGTGATTTGTGTCGCGATATCAAAAGTAGAATAATTTTAGTAGTGAGGGCCACTCCGCTGGCAGTTTGTGTAACAGTACAGGCACTGTTGTGCGAGTACTTACAAAGAGCGTCTGATATACAGCGTGGAGGAAGCGCGAACGCGACGAGAAGAACGATGATTATAATAATACAACGTGGGGATGCCCGACGTCACAGGGCATCCTTGTTTATATAGTAAACAGTAGCGGGGTAATTACAGTGGTATACATATAGGATCGTCGTACAGAGAAAGTGAGTGTGGTACATAATGTCGTCGCTGGAGATGCGGTCTTGATCGTGATCGTTATCCTTGTAGTATCTTGGTCGTCGGTCAAGAGTGACCCGTCACTGTAGCTACTGCTACAGTTTGGTTTATACAGACGTACACTCATATTACGAATCGTTGTTCTTTTCTCTGATAAAGTTCACTACCTTCGAGTCTCACGACTTATTATCGTCTGTTTACGCCATCCACTGCAGGTTGTTTGAGAGTGAGGCATAGGAATAATCACACTCCTTTCGAGCAATGGACTTGGCAGCTCCCCAATACCGTTAGATCCAATTTGTTTCGCAGTGATACTTGGGATAGAGTTCAAAAATATGCCCGCTTTTCTCGACTGCTTCCTGCATGAGGCTTTTTTCGTTACGGAAATCTGGCTGATGGGCAAGCATATGACTGGCACAACATGTACCGTCAGCATCTGTAAACTTCTTATCACACTTTAGATTCCATCGCTGATTTCTGGCCTATATATCGTATATGGGAGAAACGTTATAAGCGATACATACAGTATGTCACTGATACCTTACCTGATACTCATCCCAACGTCCTAAGCCACGCTCTTTGAGTATTGTGGATATACCCTTCATGTACCACACCCTCTTGGTCCTTGACTTCGATCTTATCTGCGATTGGATTACTCGGTGATAGTAAAAACTTTGTTCCACGCGTTCACCATCTCGTATGAACCACCCAGGTCTAACACGCTTGCTGTAATCTGGGCAATTTTCACCGAGTTCCTTGTCGTTTAGGTTAAATTTCGTTACCAGCCGTGCGTTAGGAGCATAGGCGGTATGATTACTGGACTGGTCAAACAAGAACAAGGCCTGGCAATCTTCATGTAGAGCTTCAAAGAGTTTAACTGCGTCATTGCGGTATTGTGCGAAAAGATCGTTTGACGTCCAGTAACCTTCACGGTTGGCGCCGGCTTTAAAAAACGCCCTAGACGTCCAATTCCTCAGGCGCATTGTCCCATGGCAGGCGCATTGAAACTCGCTGACCATGATTGATCCGCCTGGTGACTTGCGTCAAAGAACGTTCTCGTCATTGAGTAACCACATATCCCCTCTGGAATCATTTGAATAAAAAGTGCATTCGTCATGTGTCACCATGACTAGTTTACAGATGCCAGGACCAAGCGCTGGTTCTACTTCAATCTCTTCCTCTTCGCCAACAAAGGTCGACATGCGCTCCCTGTACTTTATCATTCGCGAAGCCCATAATTTTCGGTAATCAATAACGTCAGGGCGTTCGTGGCCGTCGAAATACACATCTTTCCCTTGCTTTCTGTAAGCATATCCCCAATCATGCAAATGGATTTGGATTTGGGAGAGGGACAGTCTCCCAGGAACTCCAAGCTTCTCAGGGATCACAACGCGGTTGAGATGGAGCATCAGATCGGTGAGGTTTCGTTTTTGTGGCTTCCTCAATCTCATCCATTCCTTTGCTGCAAGCTGGATGTCTTCATCGTTCAGAAAGGATTGGCGTTTCGTGTGTTTTCCCTGCTGATGTTTTGAGATTGACCCGTGTTGTAGAAAATCATTTGCCCAACTTCAGATGGCTTGGGGGCGGTAGTACTTTGATGGTGTATTCCATATAGTAAAAGCCGCCATCAAGGAAGCTTTCATTTTCTTTTCACCGCTTAGAAGGTAACCGAGGTAAAGATGCACGGCACGATATTTAGCGCGTTCATAATCTGGCATCTGATTTTCAATATGTCCTGCATTTATCTTTGGGGCCACAAGGGGGGCGATTCGCTCATAGGCAGCTGCATAATCACTGATGGATGCTGATGTTCTCTCATCGTCGTCAGAAAGTTCCTCGTCAGTATCCTCAATAGATGAAGCTTCGCTTATTTCTTTATAAGCACCAGATGAGCTGGAACTGCCAAAATAATTGGTGATAACCGATCCATTCTTCTTGGCTGCTGCTAATGCCCTTTTCTTCCGGTTATATTGGGTAGTTCGACCAGTCCCAAAATATGGTCCACGTTGATCAACTAATGTTTTCGTGCACCACTTGATTGGGAATGTGATTGCAGGCGTCTCGCATGAGGAAGAAATTTCTTCAGTCATCATCAGATCATTATCTGTCAGGTTATCAAGAAGGGCGAAGTCGTTTTCTTCCAGAATTGGGCTCGCGACTGTGCTTGATACCTCATGAGCGTTTGCTTCTTGAGCATCGCTGTTTGTCACAAAGCTTCCGTTCTCATTACGCTTTCGCTTTTTAGCAGCAGATTGGCTTTTCTTCAGCCGAGGCATGTTTTTGTTAGTGAGAGGAAAGAAAAGAGTTTGCAAATTACAGTCGGAAAGATTGCTACTGCCTAGATCTTACTGAGCAATCAGGCGCCGACTGCTAATTGACACAGGAACACTTGCCTCAGCCCCCTGATGAGATTTCGGCACCAATCACACTGTTGTATCCTCGACTATATTCTTCTTTAACAGGCAGTATCGCGTAATTGCGCGGAATAACTAGTATTTTTCTTTATCTTCTAGCGCCATCAGCATATCTACTGCCGCTGTAAACAGAATTCATAACTTGTATCCTGGATTTGTGTCGTTGTGCATGATGGACATCACATATCAACCCTTTTATTTGATTCACTGGTTAGGGAAATCACTTACATGATTACTACATCCACACCACTAGAGTGTGTGGTGGTTAGAGAGTTAGTTGCAGGTGTTTAAACCGTAGGGGCTAAAATCGAGTCTTTGAGACGGGATCCTCTTTGTTGAATAAAAACAACTCTCTTTTTATATGATTTCGGACCAGGGTGGTAGTGGTGATACAAGCGGTAGTCATCGAGCATGGTCCTCCAATCATTACCAGTTAGCGGGCTTCGTAACGTTGGAATGGGAGGACAGTCGAGACGTGCTGTAGAAGAGGTGGATAAGTCGATAACCCTGCTCAGTACTGTCTGTAGAAGCGCAGTGTTATGAACAGTAGGGCTATGACAGAGTGAATGCTTTGATAGATATTTCTTACAAATAGGCCAGGTTTAATACTTAATAAATACAACTCTGGTCAAGATTCGCACTATTGACATTCTCCCCTTTTTTAATTGGTGTCCTCCGCATGTTACACAAAGTGTCTTGATGTAACACACTGCTTGATCAACATAAGTTGATCCATCGTAAGGGACATCTTGTTTCAAATCTGATGGCCCACAGCTTAAATTTCATTTCCCGACACTTTTTCAAAAGCTTATAACTTTTTGTTCCATTAATGAGTCGCATAATCCATTCCATAAATACTGTTTATTGGAAGTGATAAACCATTTATTTTGGTGTAGAAATGCGTTAAAAGTAGTTTGTAATATTTTATAGAGGTTTGAACTTTGAGGGCGGACTCTAAATATTTTCATGGTTTAAAAGCAGAATGCACCATAGCATTATTCGAAAATGGATATAACTGTATGATATCTAACAAGTCCTACTAGATCGTGAACGTCTGACCCTCTTGTCACCATACCAGACAGACAAGCTTCTGCGGGATCAGCACCCAGTGTGTCTGCGGGATTACGATGTGTGTTCCAATGGCTGCGGCCTTTTCATGTCGAAGGATACTATCTGCTGCCCTAAGTGCAGTCAAGAAAGATTCGATCCGAAGACAAACAAACTGCATGCCATGATGACATATCTCTCTCTGGAAGAGCAGCTTTCCACGTTGTTGGTGTGCGAGGAGACGAGAGACATGTTACGTTATCCGGAAAACAGAGATACCAAAGACAAAGTCAAATTCGATATCTGGGATGGTGAAATTCTCCAAAATTTACCACTTTCGACAGAAAATCGTTTCAACTTGGTGATTGCTTTGTACATTGATGGCTTTATGTCTCATGTATACAGCATCACAAACCTCACTTTAGTGCATGCTGTTATTTTGAACTTCCCTCCAGAACAAAGGTATGTCAAGAACGAGGAGTAGGGAGAGCATGCTGCTCATAAGATAATTTTTCTTTAGGTACAAAGATAATAACATGCTTCAGCTCGCAATCATTCCGTCGACTTCGAGAGGTGGTAATCTGGACTCCTTTCTTGCCCCTGTTCTTGAAGAGTTCAGATATCTAGAAACCAAAGGAATGAATGTCACATGCGAAAACGGTGTGTCGATCCATGCTAAAGTGCGTCTTGCCTTAGCGACTGGTGATATTCCAGGAGTAGCAGCTCTTGCCCACCACGCTAGTCATATGTCTCGTCTTGGTTGTCGCATATGCTTGATTGAAGGAATACGATTAGAGAGCACTGCCTCTAAAAAGAGACGAGCAGCTGGTGATACCACAGCTAAGCCAGGATGTGGTGTATACTTTCCAGGATCGATCATGATGGATCCAATTCAGACAATCCAACATTTCCGTGAAGGACTGGATGTATGTGGTCTAGGATAGACGTATACACGAGCTATATACTCATTCAGTGAATGATATATTTCCAGGGCATAACATCTCCCGCCCCTCTGTCCATGCTCGAATCTTTCTCAGGCACTTTCTTTTGGGGGCATCTACTGGGGTCTAATGTTGGACCACATTTGTGGACAATGCTTACAAACCCAGTCTCTGAGTCCCCATTTCTACTCTCCAACGCCCAGAAAACTCTAGTTAGTACATCGCTGCGAAGAACAAAGCCAACCTGGCCGTCAGTCTTCGATGGAAAGATTAAAGGTTAGTCAGTGGAAGATAGTGAAATAGGGCCTTAGTTGATTTATATGGACATACTAATTCTTATTGCTAGACGTTTTAATGCGCACGTCTGATACAAGATGAGATGGATGGATTAGAGAGAATGAAAAAAGACAACTATAAAAGTATCTTTGAGGTTGATGTTTATTCCTGAAAATAAAATAACTCTCTTTTATCTGAGATTAATTAATTGAGGGGGGTAGATAGAAAGCTAATTATGACGTAATAAAACCAGTATATGGTAATTCCAGCGGGGTTTAGCTTACTTTTTGACTGATTTGATTCGCCAATTTTTCGGGCCGGTTTTGTTGTGTTATGTGGTCCTGACGGAGTCTGAGGTTTTGCTTTTTGTTGCTTTTTGTTGCTTTTTGTTGGATTAGCATTGAGATTCTGCGAGCATTTTGGTTTTCCCATTGGCCAAAATGGTCCTTTTCTTGGAGTTGCCTGTGGTGGGTATTTTCTTTAGTCCCATGATCATCCCCTTCGACCAATAGTCTCTTTTCGTTGCAACCTTCACATGTGCCTCCATAAGTGCAGCTGAAGGAGTTGCAGGTCGGGGCATGTGGCAAAGACGTGGTCATTTTCCCAAAAAAAATTGGATGGCATGCATCAAAATGATATTGTCTATTCTTTTGGAAAATAAAAAGGAACACCATGAAAAAGGTTCTGGGGAATGTGATATCTTGGCATATTTCCTCCA
Source organism: Dichotomocladium elegans (assembly GCA_025716815.1). Taxonomy (NCBI): domain Eukaryota; kingdom Fungi; phylum Mucoromycota; class Mucoromycetes; order Mucorales; family Lichtheimiaceae; genus Dichotomocladium; species Dichotomocladium elegans. The sequence goes on along the minus strand of JAIXMN010000035.1, from coordinate 315,270 downwards.
CGGAATTCATATATGCAGCCGCAGCATGGATAATAATAGCAATCAATAGTGGCGTACAATCAGTGTGCAGCCACACTTGCACAAGAAAAAGTCTTGGCTTTCATATAAATATCAACATTCAAAGGAACTTTGTCAAGTATCAGTTCTTATCATCATTCTGTTACTATTCTGTTGCTATCTACTGTATATATTCTACATATTTGAGAAAGACAACTACTTTACATATCCAAAGAAATGGTAACTTTATTCTTTAAAATTGACATTATTCTCCGCTAATCATTCTTCTGGATCAAGGGTGATGAGCCCCAAACAAGAACTTGCAGTTGTGGCTCTTCTACCCACCTGCGTACAAGTTTTGCTGGCTGTCCCTTAAACAGCCGTAGAGTTCGTCCGAGGCCTGAACCTACTGATGTATGTATTTCTTGAATTACCCGATTTTATGTTTGCAGCCGCTGATATCAAGGCATCCCTAGGATTCTACAACCCAAATGTCCTCCTCCTCTCCTTCCTGTTCTACATGTGGCTCAACCACCCATCGCCGATCAACTCATCGTGATTGCCCTGGAAACACTCGGCACCAACGAGGTAATACAGCTGAACATTACAACTCTGAAATTTTTACTGATTTTTCTGTAAAGAATATATTGGTTTGGACAACCCTCCATCTGCTCCTGCTCCTGCTCCTGCTACTGCTACTGCTACTGCTCCTGTTCCTGTTCCTGTTCCTGCTCCTGCTCCTGCTCCTGCTTCGGTTGCTCCTACTCATCCACCATGTGCTCGATGTGGTTCTCCATCTCACCAGCGTTCAAGATACAGTGGCTGTCCATTCTATAACAACGATAAACCCCAGTATCAGATTGCACGAATGGCGTCTTTTGAGCCAGAACATATTTTTGGCCCAGACATCTGCTACATCCATGGCCCACAATATCGTCGACACATCTTTGGTCGCATGTCAGCCGAATGCCCATTTTGTCAGGCTAAAATGTGGATTGACGAGCGCCTCGCCCAGTCTTCTCGCTCCAACCCGCGTTTTGGACTGTGCTGCATGAGCGGAAGGATCCAGATCGCCCTGCCTCGCGCCCCCTCACAAGAGATCATCGCACTCTTGGAAGGCACAGACGATGCCAGCAAAGAATTTCGCAAGTCCATTCGCGCATATAACAACGCCTTTTCTTTTGCTTCCATTGAGGACAATCATGACTGACAATTGGCCAATGGATCGAATGGTGTTCCAACCTATCGCATCAACGGGACGATGTACAGGATTTTCAAGAAGAACTTTGCCACAAATTTTAGTTGTTCGTATAGACCGTCTAGGTTTTTCGTTTTTTTTGGCTTCAAATTCGAATACAAATTTTAGTATTTCGTTGCTACGCTTTTGTCAAATTTAAAGGCAATAGCAGCAAGAACATTTCAATCAAGGCTATAGATGAATCTTCCTTCTCCTCTTTTTACACCAGAATAGTTTTGGGAGGCCAACCATTTATGTTTCATTCTAATTTCGAAGGAAGAAGAGAAACGAAATACTAAAATTTGTATTCGATTTTGAAGTAAAAAAACGAAAAACCTAGACCGTCTATACGAACAACTAAAATTTGTGGCAAAGTTCTTCTTGAAAATCCTGTACCAGTGTTGGGACAAATGTCGAAACAGACAATCGATGTAATGACCCAAACGAATGTGCGATTAGGGGAAAACGGTAAGTGCAATCAGAAAAAAAAGGCTATCCAAACTGCCAGCCCCGCAAAAAAAGGCTATCCAAATTTCCAGCCCCGCAAAAAAAGGCTATCCAAACTGCCAGCCCCACAAAAAAAGGCCATCCAAATTGCCCAGCAAAAAAAAGGCCATCCAAATTGCCCAGCCAAAAAAAAAGGCTATCCAAATTGCCCAGCCAAAAAAAAGGCTATCCAAATTCCCCAGCCAAAAAAAAGGCTATCCAAATTGCCAGCCAAAAAAAAACAAATATCGTGAAACGAAAAAGGACTCATTTGAGTAGTATACTTTACTAATTGTTTTAATAAAAATGTATAGGAATCAAGTAGGATGAGAGGTATCAGTGATTGTGGTGACTGGTACTTGCTTTTCTTTTGCGGTTGGTGTGGATATCCATAATTGTTGCTATTTCATTGTCGGAAAGGGTTGGCATAAGTGATGATTGTTGATCCGTTTTCTGGTCGACACACAAGCTCCAGAAGGCTGAGGAAACGATTGTCAATTGGTCGGCTTGTGCGATGAAAAGTGGAAGCTCTTTCAAAGACATTGGCAATTGAATATGGGCAATTTCGACCATTGGATAGAAGCCATTCCTTGTACCATCAGTCAAATATAATGTTGCGTGATGTCCTTATTCAACGTGATGATAATTAAAGAAAGAGTGTTAATATGTCTTTTTTTTGCATTCAAAATAAAAAAACCAGAAAAACTTACCAACGACAAGAAACGACATGAAAAATTTGCTACGATACGTATCAATGGCGTTCTTTGCTAAAAGTGCCAATCGCACTAAGTCTTTTCCGACTAGCTTGTGATTCAGCGCCTGGGATGCCGGTTTCACTTCTCCATATCCTACAGTTTGCCCGATCTCCGTGCCTATCATCATGCTGATTGTAGAATCAGGTCTGGCCAGTAACAATGACATCTCACTGGATTTGCACTCGTCATTGGCTACAGAAGTCCTAAAGTACACGAAAATGACAAAAGAAATTGAGCACAAGTTTGACTGAAATATTTCTTTTCATACCACCGAAACATGACGTGCTTCATGAGGTTTTCCAACAATGGATTGATAGCCGCAGTGGTATATCTTGTAATCAACTCCAGTTCATCAACCTTCTGACTGATTGGTTCCAAAGGTAATTGTTCAAGTCTACAGGCAAATGTCAATTGAAATATAATGAATAAATGCTATGACTTGCGTTCTTCCTAATTCGCCCTTACAGATTTCGAAAGCAAAATAGTATCCTGTTGTGGACATCGTTGCTAGCAACCATAAGAGCCATCAATTTTTGAGAATCCTGGAACTCTGTAATCTTCTTTCTGATGCAATTCTACATAAATAATAAATCAGTTACAGCCATTTCTTCACTTTCTTGATTATACCTTCACGATTTTTTCAGCTTCAAGTCAAGTATATTGTTCAAATTCGCACGATCGAATGCCATATTCTTCCAGCAAATATTCAATAAGGCCTTCGCATATTTCACGTCCTATGAACTGGTGAAGGTCACTGTTTGTGCGGCATGGTTTTAGCAAGAGGATTGATGACAATGCCAAGACGTGCTGGACATGGGATTCGTACGTCAAGAGACGCGGTTCGTCAATGATCGTTTTCACATAATGGCGAAATTCGTGAAATCCCTTGGTAATGTCGATGTTCTGAAAGACAAGATGGTCAATGTCTGGTAACAAAAACATCCAGCCTAACTTGATGATATCCTCAGGTGCAGTAATGATCCTAAAACAAATAAAATTTAGAAAACCAACTCATTCTCATACTAAATATTTCATTACCCATTTTCAGGTTGAGTTGCTATGACATGGTTCAAGTCACAATGCTTTCGCAGTTCTTCTTTCTCAGTGAAGATCTCCTTGCAAGAGACACAGCCATAACGAACCACGATGGAGTAGCCAAGTCGTTCATACTTTTGAGCATTCGCTTGACTGTACACGCCAAAATTACGGTTACCAGAGGGAAGACGTTCCATTCTTTTCTGATGAATGGCAATGATATGGTTCACGGCTTTTTGATTCGACTGATACAACTTGTCGCAATAAGGACATGATTTTTTCAACAAAATAATGGTATTTCGTTCGTTGCTGTGATTTACAATATCACTAGATGACATAGTTTTTTGTATCTATGGGAACGAAAAGAAGTGCCCTAGGCGTTTAACAGATTTCACGAAATTTTAGATCCCAGCTCTTTTTTTGGGGGTGGGATCTCACGAAGAAATTTCAAATTCAGACAATCTAAGCCGTTGTTCACGTCATCCAATTTTTTTGGGGGGGATCCTTATAGGTCCATGCCAAAAGCTCATAATTTGGTTCTAATCACCTCGACTTACTCATAAGTGGTTGCGAAACTAGAAAGCAATATGCCAATAATTACCAAAATAGACAGCAAAGAACACTGAGCAAAACAAAAGCCGAAGACCATTATGCCATATGGCGGGTATATTGGTTAAAATCTCGGTATGTTCGATCTCTCAATCGCCGGTTTCGATAAGTAGAAACAGTGGCCATGTACTCCGGGATATTTCCACGAGACCATGCGTCCTGAGAAACCTGACGCTGTGCTGGGCGCAATGCCTCGGCATATGCGTCATTGGCCTCCACCAGCTCCATTGTCAGATGTCTGTCGCGCCGTCGATCTCATCGACTTCCGAGAGGAGCTCTGCAACTCTCGAAAGCAGCTCAGCCTTCTTTGCTCCATACTCTGCGATTGCAGTGCATTTCTTGCTAATGCTTCTTTCCAGTTGTACTAGATGAAGCTCGTTACTTTCGATCTCCTGTTGAGGTTTAGAGTTGAGGTTTAGAGTATGTTACTGGTGAATAAAACAAATGTTCAATAAAACTATGGGGAAAATACATTTTGTAAACTGGATGACACCGGTGCTACTGGAGATACTTGTGGGTCGCTAGGAGAAATGATCGCATGTCGAGCATTTGTTTCTAGTCCACTGCTTGGGAGTGGCGGAGGAGGAGAGGAAGAGGTTGTCGGGCCAGGTAAGGAGGAGTGAAGAGGAGAGCGGCCATCATTCTCAATGGAGGTACTGCCTATGCTGATGCTGGTGCTGTACGGGTAAGCTCCACGCTATAGTTTCCGCATTAATATCCAATATAACAGCTATCCATTTGTTGATTCTGTTTCTTACTGGTAATATGCGAACGACAAGAGGTGTATTCTGCCGGCAGATGTACACCTCTAAAGCAGCAAATCGGCGCTGATCGTGATTGATGCAATATTGCTGTACAAGATGCCGGCAAAGCAGGTATCGGCTTCTACGAAATGCTTCACACCCGCAGGTCCATACATCAATCGATGTCATATGGTTGTTCACTGCTGTGGTGTTAACAGAGCGCCTCATGCACTTGCTCCACTCCTTGGCAAAAGATGTTTCCCAAGCAAGTGGAGTTCGACGTGCAATAATGCAGCTCTGGAACTTCTCCATTGATCTGGGCACCACTCGCGAGATGATGGTATACACCAGCGCATCAAGACGAGGGCGATTCGATCGTTGGAGGAAGTTGCGCTTTAGAACTTTCCATTGTGCCTCGATCATCATCGTCGTCTTGGCAAGGGGAATCGATGTCGGTCGGCTTGCCCTCGCCCATCGGTTCCACAACAATGAGGTGTACCACCAGGTATACAGGTATACCCATGCATCTGGCAGATTATTACCAACACAATATGCATAAACCTCAGAGGTACATGCTTTATGAATGGAGCTGCCATCAGCCGTTCTCGTCGAGTCTACATATATCATACAGTTATTAACCAAAATAATGGAGCTTGCTGCCCTAATACTTATTAAACAGCATCATTGTATCTTACCTCCGATCATCGGGTGGAGATGATAATGTTTCATCATCATCTCGGCGATCGCATTTCGATGCTCTACAGAGCAGATCTGGCCACTGCGGTCCGAGAGATCTGGCAAGAATAGCGGCGAGACAAAGTCAAACTCGGCACGTGCCTGGGTCACATCGTATGGCGGGCTAATTAGCTTTTGTTGCGCCAGTTTGAGCTTAACAGAGCGGTCCAGATGCCACAAACAGAGCCTTAGCACCTCCGTGCCCCAGACAGCTTCGATTGCATAGATCTGGGCAGCATCTTTATCAGTGAAGAAAAAAGTTGGCATTAATCCCTTTTGACGCAGGACAGAAAAGAAACGGCGGATAATATGCTTCTTTTCGTTCAGAGGGTCGACTTGTTCAGAATTAACGTCAAGAAGCAAGTACGCGACTGGAAAACCTGCTCCATTGATCGCCGCAACAACACCAAAGAGCTCGTACCCCAATCGGTTTAGTCTTGAATGTAGAGTCAACATGAAACTCGTTGACTAGTGGTGATGAACATGCGTAGGCAAACAAAGGGACCACAAAGCCCAACGCGGATACACCAGCAGCATTGACATTAAAAATCTGTTTTTATTTATTTGATACTAGTTTTAAGTGCACAATTCCTCGGCGAACATATATCCTCAGGTACATATATCGGCTTTGACAACAGCAGAATAGCATATGACTCATGAGTGAGTATAACATACCTTATTAAAACCTCGAGACGCAGCTTCATCAAGGATAATTTCACATGATCGCATCTGGTTGTCATGGCGCCTGTACATCGCTACTGTTGCATCACACCACCAGTAATACACCTACTAACTATTTCAGCTCCATTAATCATAACTAGCAACACATCTCGCTTTGCTCGATTGTTGCGTCGGCTGGGGGCTTTGCCCCCGCCCCCCAGCAAACATCACAATGAGTAGTAAAAAATTCAGTGTAATAAATGTTGCGTCAAGTAGATGTATGCAGCAACATTGATAATATAAATACTGTGCGTACGTGTGATATATATATATATATAGGTACAGGAAGATAAGTAGAGAAGCTAATGTTAAGGATAATAAATAATTAAATAAGCGCTTCGTTGTATACAACATTTCTAGTGTAAAGCCCTGGTTTTTCTGGAAGCGTTGAATTTTCTCGATCCATTGTAATTGATATTGATGACGGGGTGCGAACTCGAGACATAGCCACGTATAGAAGACCATGGGTAAATAGTGGATCAGGTAGGTATAGACCCACTTTATCAAACGTTTGTCCTTGGGCTTTGTTAATTGTCATCGCGAAGGCCATACGTACAGGAAATTGTGTTCTTTTGAATTGTACAGGGCATTGATTATTTGTGGGAGTCAATGTAAGGCGTGGGATTAGCACTATTTGGCCGATGTGTGTTCCAGTTGTGATTTCTGCTTCGATGACAAAACGCTGAAATGAGCGACATATCAGTCGAGTGCCATTACAGAGGCCTTGGGAGGTGTTAAGATTACGGAGGAGTATGAGTGGGCATCCTCGTTTTAGTTTAAGAGAGTGCGGTGGAAGACCAGATGGGCTGAGCGAGTTGAGAAACTCGGGCGGGTACGTGATTTGGTCTTCAGGATCATCCATGAAGTCTGCGCTCAGAAATTCTTGAGCATCTCCAGGAAATCTCTCCAGGACAGAGTCGTTGAGCACAGTGACGTCCTTGTTTTTTGGCGTTAAAATAGCGCGGGACGTGAGGAATTCTCTCGTGAGTATCGAGCTATTGTTCATATCACCAAAGATGATGTCGATCAAGGCCAGAAAATTGAATCCTGGCAAAACCATTCCATCTGGCACACGAATTTTATCCTCAGTACCTTCAGCAATAGGTTCCTGTCCGGAGCCTATGCGTAGCAGGTAATTGGAAAACTCTTGCAATGTCAAAGCGTCGTGGGTGTTTGCAGCCTGCTGAACACGCATATTTGTCTGCAAACGATGGACCTGCACGTGAGGCCAAACATTTGAACAACGCGTGAAACTCTGTGAGACAATTTGTGCTCGCGATGCGTTTGGAACAACAGGCAGCACCTACAAAATACAGGAATATATCAATAAAAGTAGTTATAGCAGAGCATATTGACTATGATAATCATACCTGCTGGAAATCACCACCAAAAACAACCAGTTTACCACCAAAAGGAACATGTTCAAGCGATGGGTTTGTGGATTTCATCAGGTCTCGCATGCTACGATTCACACAGTCAACAATGTCACGGCTTATCATCGATGCCTCATCCCATATTATGAGAGAAGTCAGTTTGAGCAGACGTCCAGTGTGAGATCGAGGAGTAAAGGAGCAAGTAGTGTTGCTGTAAACATCAAGCGGAATTTTGAACGTGGAATGTGCTGTGCGTCCACCTTCAAGAAGCAAAGCTGCCGTTCCACTTGTTGCAACAGCAAGGGCGATATCACCACTACGACGTACATGCTCCAGCAGTGCATTAAACAGATACAGTGGGCGTCAAAAGTGGCCAAATGTTTTTCAATTTTGACTTTCATCTGTTATTTTTCAATGGAACTGTGATGTGGAGAAATATGGATACATTGCCACAGTACATCGGCATACTTTCTACATAAATGTATGCTGTGAATAATGTGACGCTTTTTATGGAAGGAGATAAAGACATTCAAAGCCAGGTGGTACATTTGGCCACTTTTGATGTGCTACTCAGTTTATTGCCTGGCTGCTATTTATTGAACAACTAGTATTTTGTCCAATACCCTTTTGCCTTTATAACATCTTGGCAGCGTTGAGGCATGGTTGCTATAACTGTTTGACATTCTTCCTTGGAGATTTTATACCATGTCCTATGAGTACGCTCCCAGTGCTCAATCATGCCTGATGGTGGGGTGTCATAATCCCTGTAGAGCCTGCGTTTCAAAGTGGACCACATGTTCTCGATGGGATTAAGGTCAGGGGATTGTGCTGGCCAGTCCATGACATCGAAATCCTGGTTTGCAAGCCATTCCTTGACAACCTTGGCTGAGTGTTTCGGATCATTATCATGCTGGAAGATCATTCTTAAGGGATCTAACCCATATTCCTCCACTGTTTTCTTGAGATCGTCCTTCAAAATGGCAAAATAGAGGTCCTTGTCAAGAACATCATCAATTTTGACGATGTAACCAGGACCCTCCCAGGTAATGCAACTCCAAAGTTTTATGTTGCCACCACCATGCTTGACTGTTTGCTGAATATGGTGTGGGAGAAGGCGTTCATGGTCGCGTTTCCATGCGTAGTACTTGCCATCAGAGCCAAAGCGGTCTATCTTTGTTTCATCAGACCAAATCACCCTAGCCCAGTCGTCAGTTGTCCAGTGAACATGGGCGGTTGCCCACTTCAATCGCGCTTTTGCATTCTTCTTGCTGAGAAATGGCTTCTTAGGACGGACGAACGATCCTAATCCTCTCTTGTGAAGGACGCGACGCACCGTAGAAGAGCTTGCAGTAATTCCTAGATCGGTTTTCAAGGCTGTCTGTACCTGTACTGCGTTTTCTTTACCACCAGTAGTAATTGCACGCACACAAAACGCTTCATCACGCGCAGATAACTTGGGCGGACGGCCGGTCTTTACTTTTTTCTCACTGGGATGAGTCATTTTCGCAACTCTACCAACAGTACCCCTGCTAAATCCAGTATATCGGGCAACTTCACGCTGGGAATGGCCATCAGAAAGATGTTTCTTGATGATATCTTCGCTGGCTTTCAAGATTGGCTTCATGGGGAGAGTGTTAAGGGGATTCTTTTGGAAATAGTCCTTTGAAGATACTTGTATCCAGTTCCCTAGGCTTTAGGTCTCAAATATATTGGTACAGAGCCTTTCTGGACAAGTTGTGGGTGCTTTCTGAAAACAATATATTTGTGCTTCAAAAGTGGCCAAATGTACCATGTGTCTTTAAACAGCAATAACACATACAAAAAACAGTAACGCGGTGACCGCAAACAGGTCAGCTTCTAACAGACCGTTTCAGCTATGCTATGAATGTTTTCACATATCTATCACATGTCTAGCAGTTGTGAAAATGCATATTACGTCTAAATGTGTAAAACACTTGGCCACTTTTGATGCCCACTGTATGTTTTGCCGGTGCCACCTGGGCCGTCAATAAAGTACAACTTTGTCGAGTTTGCTTGTTCCTCTAATGAGTGGCAAATTGCGTCGAAGGCTGCTTGCTGATCACTATTAAATGTGAATTCACGGACTGGTTGGGACTGCAATGTGGCAATTATGCGGCGTTTTTCGAGAATAATGTAAGGCTTGGCGGGACCTTGGAGGTCGAGGGTGAGGCTGGGTTCCTCGGGAAGAACAAAACCTTCAAATTCCAAAAGAGACCGTGAGAGCCCAGCCATGATAGCCTCGATTGCAAGTAAACCTTTGCTGAAAATATGCTCACCCGGCTGCAATAATGGATCGCCAGCGTATATTCTTTCAGAATGCAAAAAGTCTTCTGTAAGGGCACTGCGATAACGAAGCCAAAGTGCAAATGGATCCTCCGGTTGACAAAATGTCAAAATCACGACAAATAATGAGCGGAGTGCACTGGGAAGCTGGTACATACAGGCTTGCTCAAGGCATTCGTTCCATTCCTGTTGGCCAGTTAAGAGCCCACGGCTTCTGGCAGCTGCTTGGAATGAAGGTAAAACTTCACCACTCACAGTACGCAGATCCTCAAAGCTTGTTGCCCCAGGAACATGGTATAGCAACATTCGAAGGTGGTACTTTTCGACTTGGCTTGGTGAAACAGCATAAATACGGCCGATGGTACCTCCATGGCCACGTTCACGAAGCTTCCACCGCCGTTCATTTTTTACGTAAACATGCTGTTCGGGAAATCCGGGTATAGGATGGACGAAGCAACAGGATTCTGTGCATTATAAGTGAACCATGCAGTCAGAGTTGTTTCGTGGGCACGACTAACAACATCTGAGGGAGTGTCATCATCGTCAAAGTAGACCAATTGTTCGTTATGTAAGTGCACAGCCAAGCGCTGGTGTGCCGGAAATTCCTGATGCAACGAAAAGCCAAAAATACGCCAACACGCCTCTGATGCTGAGACGTAACGGGTGTCAATGTACTGCTGAATTTCGTCAACAGGGGGATCATCGTTACTCGTTATATTTGCATCAGGCTGCTGGTGTGTGATAACCACCGAAGCGCGGTCATGGCCTTTATACACGTACTTGTACACATATTTGATGGATGTAATCGACGTGCAAATCTCGACGTTAATATGAGCATCATACTTTTTGCATAAGAAGAGGTTGTGGGGAACAACCCATCGATTGTCAAGCGCATATCCCCGTCTTTCCACAGTATCACCTTGGGGATTACGTCTTCTGCAGTAGATCGGATAGCCGCCATCCTCGTTCAATTGCGTCTCATCAGCGAAGTCTTTTGGGAATTGCTTGGTGCATATACCATTGTTCATGCTCGGGCAAGTCGGGTTTAGTGCACCACACGGCCCATGCATCATATGCTTTTCAATAGTAGCACGCCCAACCGAGTCTTCTCTATCTGGTAACTCCGCAGAAACAATACTGTCAACGATTGTGGTTGTTAGAGTCTTATCGTCGTTTGCGAGGATCAGCAAGATATGCACGTGCGGCAAACCACGCTTTTGGAACTCCACAGTATGCACGTGTGCAATGACTCGACCGAGGATTGCTCTTTTGGTAAGGTCATCCATAAGATTTTTCAATTTCAAACGGAACACGCGCGCAGTAATATCAGGTCGATCTGATGCTGATTGCCCAGCAAGAAGAGCACTCTGAATTTCCAGCCAACGCGGGTTGCAGGTGAATGTGACAAAGAGGTCGGGTTTACCAAAGCGGCGCACAATGCTCATTGCATCTTGATATAGCTGTTGCATGTGTCGAGGACCGCCGTAAAATGATGAAGGCAAAATTACTCTCCTTCCAACATTACTCATGTCGTTATCACCTAGATGCAAGGCATCTACAACACTACCGTAAAGATCCGCGCGTAGTTTGCTTTGGTTATGGCGGATATAACCAAGACGACCCGATTCCATCTTTGCATAGTTATCGACAATAAATTGCTGGAACAGCTTTCCAAAACGATGAAGATCATGTCTCTCAGCGTCATCATCATTGCCGCGAACCATGAGACGGTAACTATACCAATCCATGACTGTGATTTTGGTACCTTCTGGACTTCGCGCTTCAATAGTCCAACCCTCATCTCCTTTAAGAACAGATTTCAAAACATATAAGATATGCTAAAAGGGAATTACTACGCGCACAGAAAAAATTGACCTCGCGCACAGAAAAAAATTAGGTAGTTTAGGAACCCACCCCGCGCACAACCTGGCGCACAATCTTGCGCACAATCTTGTACAAAACCCTCCGCGCTGAAATGGTAGCGCCCAAATTGACATGTCTCTTAACACTACATCAATTTTTGAAGATGTCCTTTGAAATCTTTTTACATCGCTATGCTTGTATTATTAGAAGCAGTGTGTACTAGCACTCTCTAATAATCAAAGATAGAAAAATATCACCTTCCATATATGAAAACTACCGCCGCGTATGTACTTCTGTACACATAGTAGGTCACAATGAGTCAGAACAGCCATACTCAGAAAAATATTGATATGGAAGTACACATATGCAACTTCTGCTTAAGTTTTAGTTGGATAGATAGTGATAGAGGGGACTGCTGGACTATTATAGAGTATTTAGCGGTATTGGAGCCTCGCACCCTGTGAGTCATGGATTTTGCTAGTCAATGCCACTGTGAAGCCATATCTAGAAACCGGCAATACTGATTGTGGAAACTTGTCAAAGAGCAAGTCCCATAAAATGACTAACATCATATCATCAATGACTCATGTACTTACCGCCCTTCATATCACAGACATAGAATAATATACCAGAAGTATAAATATGTGTGAAAACTGGCTATACACTTATATTTCATTCCTCTACGTAAAAATGGAAAATATTATTACCACGTCCTATGCTACTCGTAATAACTCCAAAAAGCCATCCGTGAACATGCTATTGCAAATGGCTTTGATATATCTATTAAAGCCAGCGGGACCAAGAATAAAACGTCATTTTGCTATTTCCAGTGTATCCATGGAGGCCGGCACCGTCCACACCACAGTGACAAGAAAAACGACATAGAGGAATACCAAGAATTTCTATCTGGCAAAAAAGAAGCAATGTAGGAAAATGACTATGAAATTTGACAACCTGTATATTAAACATGAGAATTTCTGAAAGTGATAGCTACCTCTGCTCTAACGGCATTACGAAGAAATTTCCAGTGTGCACGACCAAGAAGTTTGCATGTCCCTGGAAGATATATGCTACCTGCAAGGCTGGAGGTGTATGGACTGTAAAGCCAGACAGGTCCCTTGTTGGCTACCATGAGAACCATGTTTTGTCCACAGATCCCCTTATTTATTCGAACGCGCGCAAGCCGAGTGGCGATAAACAGGCAAAAATTATGGAGATGGTCATTAGCGGAATCAAACCTGCACAAATCATCCGCATGACAGGCGACCTTAAAGGAAACGCAACTATGATAGCCAAGGACATATACAACATTCAACAGAAGGCAGCAAGAAAAGATTTTGATAATCAAGTCCAGCAAGTATATGATTATCTTTTGGCAAGAGGGTATAACTTGCGCTATGGCGTATCGGATGGTCTCATGTCGTCACTTTTCATCACACATCAATCATCAATCGAGCGCACCAATCTTTTTCCTGAAGTAATCATCATTGACACGACCTACAAGACCAATATCAACAAGATGCCACTCGTGAATATTGTTGGTGTTGACAATTTAGCTTCAGCCAATAATATCCGATCTCCTTGCACCTTTTTCATTGCAACAGTACTTCTCTCCGATGAAAAAGAGCCATCCTACACCTGGGTATTGGAGACATTGAAATCAGTCGTATTTCAACGGCCAGGATATCCAGAAAGCACTCCGGGGATATTTGTGACAGACGATGATAAGGCCTTGCGCGCTGCTCTCCAAGCCACCTTCCCAGCCAACGTCCATATCCTTTGTGCCTGGCATATTAGCAAGAATTTCAAAGCTCATGCAGCTGGATGCTTCAAGATTGAAGATCTCCAGATCTATGAGGATATCGTATCACAGATGGTGTATAGCCGAGAGGAGGATGCTTTCAATTCTGCACTTGAAAGGTATCGCGAGCTTGTGAGAGATACAAAGAAATCAAAAGAACTTGGTAGCTATATTGATAGGTACAGTATAATACGTTCTTGTGGCAAAAAACTCAAACACTAACTTTCAACTGTTTTAGGCTGCTATCATACAAAGCGATGTGGGGCAGACCATGGGCAGAGTCTCACTTGCACCTTGGAGCCAGGACAACGCAGAGAGTTGAAGGCGCCCACTGGGGACTGAAGCAAATCTTGATGAGTCCTGGTGGAATCATGAAACTCATTAGCAGCATACATCAATGGCTCACAAAACATGTAAGGAGATATATATATATATATAATTGAAAAGAACCTTATATTCATGTACACATCTAGGATTTGGACAGACATACTGCATATAACAAAGAAGCCTTAACAAGAATCGTGTACAAGGAACATATACAGCATAATACTGATACCGCGATGACCAAAGCTCTCGGCCAATTACAAGGTGCCATATGTCAATTTGCAATTATTCATATTCGACAAGAGCTCCTCATGTCATGGGAGTTAGATACAAAGGTTAAGGACCGGAATTGCCAATGCAAGTATTGCGTAAATTACAAGCTTCCATGCCGAAACACCCTTCCTCAAAAAGGGGAGGTCATAGAACCATCGATTATTGGACGACGATGGCATTTAAAGAGCAGTGTGCCTTCAGAACAAGGTATTTTGTAATATCGTCTAGGGAAGGATCTATGGATTTCTTTAAACAAGTCATGGATCACTTCCTAAATCGCCCATGTCAGTGGCTAATTTGAATGAACTAGGACGTCTTGGTCTACTTCCATTGAGTGACATGGATGCAACTCTGATAGCTGAAAAATACAGCAGCGCTAAATCCATGCTCGACACCGTTTATTTATCGTGCACTGATGACCAACAGCGTTCAGACCTGATTTGCGCCCTTGAGAACCTCGTAAATACATTCGCACCAACTACCATAGACAACTTACAGTTTCCAAGCCAGCTCAAAACAAAAGGACGGCCTAAGGGTACGAAAGGAGCACAGCTTCCATCAGCTTTTGAACGAGTCGAGCAACAAGAAAAGAATACTACAAACGAAGGTACTCCTCCATCGCAAAAGAAGTCCTATCGCCAAAAATACGATGAGGATGAAATCTGGCCAACCCAACCCCACAAAAAACAAAGACTGACGTAAGTATCCGTATATCTGCTTTGTGTGTTTTCGCCACTCACGTTTTTCATTTCTCTACATGATATTATAGTCTCCACAATTCAACTGAAGTACATCCTGACTTACCCGCAGATGCTACTATTTGCAAAGTTCCAATTGACGGTGATGGATGGTGCGGATTCAGAACTATTGCTTATACTCAGCTCGGCTCCTAGGATTTGTTCCTTGAAGTGAAAAGACGGATGTATCAGTATGTTGTTGATAATCGTGAGCGCTGCAAGCAGGTTATCTGTGCATCCTCCGATAGTGAGCTGGAAATGCCTATTACCAGAATGTCCTACGGGGTCACAGAGGACACGCGGGATTTCGGCAACCAATCCTGTCCAACAAAGTACTGGTTCGACGCATCAGTAGATTGCCAGCTTGCAGCTGAAGTTTCCAACCGCCCATCGCAGTATTTTCATCAGGCGGCACAATTAATCATGAATCACGATTGTACCTCCCTTTTCAGTTACCAGCAAAGATTAAACTGGCACCTATAATAATGCATTATGTCCACAATTGCCACTGGGAAACCATCCGGATCAAGTCATCAATCACAGTGGAATGGCCGCCAGCATATGAGCATGCTAGCAACTGGAAGAAATATGGTTTACCTGGGCACTACAAAACAGTCTGGAGGCATTTACATATCAAGAAATTTCCAGCAGCCAAACAGCCAGACATAATTGTTTTAGACTCGTGTAAATTTACTATGCTATCTCTCATTGACCTTTCTCCATTCTTCTTTTCATTCACATATCCAATACTCCAGTTTTTGCTGATAAACGCTTGATTTTAATGTTCACCGGTATTGCGCTAAGCTAAAAGGGTCTCTTAACTGCACCTCAAGGTTATAGTTTCTCTATGAAAAACGTCCTATAAAAACCACCTCGTAGGAGCAGGTATAAAATATGGCTGAAAATTTGTTTCTGCCTCGCGCCTTCAGCACTGCACGGCACCGATTTGCCATACTTGCTACAGAATTTGATCAAACCACTATACTGATATTAGCCAATTCTTCATGCAGGGCCGCCTCTAACTGATCAATAGTGGTGATGCTTGATTTCCTCTTCCCAGATCTTGCTAAGGATATTCAATTACGTTGAAATGAGTGCTTTGGGCTGGCCACCTCCCAAAGCCGGTAATCTTAGCCTTGGCTATCCACTATTTCGCGTATGAGCCAGGTGATAATTAGCTCCATTCTCTTGAATATGAAACCATGCTCCTGATCTTCTTCCAATTTCTCAAATGATGATAGGAGGTGCGCACTGAGGCACTTGATGTACTTGACTTGATTTACATTGACCTGCAATATGGTGCATTTCGTTTGTAACCGTCAAATTTTTGGATTTTATTTCAATTCAGGAGTTCAATTTCTGACGCCAAATATAGTAATCGTTCTAATCGTGAACTCCGATGCGGAGGTGCGATTTATACTTTCGACTTGAGAATTTCAAAACGGCATCTGTGGCCTCTGGTGTTGTCTTCCCCTCTGCATAAGCTTCGATATAGCGCCATGACCTTTGCTGAAATCTCCTAATCATGGTGGCGGTTGTATTGTGCGGCGAAATAGCATCCAAGAACTTTGAAATGTTTTCTCGCAAAGCTTTGAAGCTATAATCGCAGTTCACTCGAGCTTCGCGTTTTGCAGCGCCCCAGTATCTTTCAATCCAGTTACATTCGCAGTGGAACTTTGGATATAATTCGTATATGTGGCCAGCTTCAAGCACCACCTCATTGAGTGCTGTCTTTTGCTCGAGAAAATCTGGCTGAGCTGCAAGAAGGTGTCTCATGCAGCATTTATGATCAGCAGTTTCTTCACCCTTGCAGTCAGCCCGCCAGTTCAGCCCTGGTCGATGACAATCGTATCCATCCTTTGGTAGCATGCCGCGTTCTTCCAGTATTCTTTGCATGCCTTTAAAATAGCATACGTCTTGTTTTTGGGCTGTGACGATGTCTTGGCCTCTTTTGCGCTTGACGACATTTTCTTTGTACAATTCGTACATCGATTGTGTGCGAATTTCTCCAGTGCTTTCATCTAGGTAATAACCATCTCTGAATTGGTGGGTGCTTGAGTTATGGTTTTCATCAAGGATACCACATCGTCGAGGGTTTTTACACATTTTCTGTACAAGCAACGCATCACTTGGATACGCGTTGTGACTGCTGCTTTGATCGAGATAAACACTGCCTGGCAATTGGGGTGCAGGAGCTCGAAGAGCGGAATTGCATCCTCCTGTAGCTGCGCCAGCATGTGTTTACTCGTCCAGTACTGTTCCCGATTGGCACCAGGGAAAAAATCCGTCTGGAAGTCCACGCGCCTGATCTCATGGTTCCATGGCACGCACATTGGAATTCGGATACCATTATGGAAGCACCAGGGCTTTTATTCCGTAAAACAGTTTCGCCTTCTGCAAGCCATAATTGTTGTTTCCCGTCGTTGGCATAAAAGGTTGATTCGTCGTGAGTAATCAACACTAGTTTTTTTTGGTTTGGGCTCAACAATGGCTCTACGACAACTTCTTGGTCATCACCTTCATACGTTTCCATTCTGCATCGATACGCCACCATCCGCTTCGACCATTCATTGCGATAAGCAACAACATCTTTTCGTTCATGACCATCATAGTATATATCCTTAGTGTTTCCGCGATACACGTATCCCCATTCCCGCATATATCGCCACAGAGTCGATTGCGCAAGCGAGCCGGGCACACCAAAAACTTCCGGGATGGCAGATTCATTCACGAATTTTAGGACAGCTGGGAGGCTGCGTTGCTCGGCTTTTTGCTGACCGATGAACGTAACGATTTTCTGTTGTATATGCTCATCAGTGAGCACTGATTCGCGTTTTGCATTTTTCCCCTGCTGATGCTTGGAAACGTTGCCGAAATCAAGGAATTCCTTGGCCCAATGTCTAATAATTCTGGGACGATAGCTTTTTGAAGGTGTGACCCAGACGTCATTGGCAGCAGACAATGAGCTTGCAATCTTCTTATAGCCCATTGATTGGTAATAGAAGTATCGGTACACAGCCTGAAGCTTACACAAATGAAACGCATCCATTCGGTTAAAGTCACTTTGCTGGTTTGATTGAGGCTTAATCAGCTCACTGAGTCTTTCCAAAGCGTTATTTATCATATCCATAGGGGTGTCGGCTTCGATAGGAACGTCTTTGCGCATGCTAAATCCGAAGCTAGTGAGCTTCTGCGAGATCCTTGCCGCCTTATCCATCTCTTTCTTTTTTCTCCAAATTGTCGTCGATGAATCCTTGGCATAAACACCACGAAGAGCACACCCAGCCTTTTCTGTCCAAACAAGAGGTAGGTCAGCAGTGTGCTCAATTTCATTGGAGAGTTCAAGAAGCTCCCAATCCTCGGGTAAGGAATCGTTCGGTTGATCAGTGTCGTCTGGCAGGAAGGACGAATTTCCATTCAGATTTTGTGCTCGTGATATAAAGTGACCACGTTCAGTGCGTTTTATTTTTTTAAGTGCTGCTTGACGTTTGGTTGGGCGTGGCATAATATATCCTTTGGAAAGAAGAACAAAGAACACATTTGGAACTATCGCTTAATATCAACCAGCCACTGAAGTGTTCGCTTGGTTTTACTACAGTATGGTAAAGCTTTCGAGCACCACACGAAGTTTATTTCCATATAAAGGATATGGCGATTTGGGAGCAATATGGTAGGCATGCATAGTGAAGCCAAATAGGGACAACTCTAATTTAATAGCATACACCAAGCATTATTAACATATTCAAGTTTATAGACCAGTGCGTGCAAAGGATATTGATCTAACTATGAGGGCTTCTAAGAAAATATAACTATAGTAACCCTGACTTGTAAATGGTTTATAGAAACAGCTGCGTTTGCATAGTAGTATATCTGGTATGTTCATGGGAAACTCTGTCTCACATGGCAAGCATGACGCGATCATTATTCTTGCGATTTGATTGGTCATTAACTTTTCGGTGCTGGAAATTGGACTCCGACTGACATTTCAATTTTGACCCTGTCCTGCTAAATCCTGCCAGACCACCAAACTTTGACACCTTTCCAAGGTTCAACAAACCGTTTTAGAAGAAATGTAAACGGATATAAATGCTCTACAAAGCCTTAAAAACATTATTATCCGTTGCTTTTTTTGATATCATTATTTTATGTTTCCCTGAAAAGCTTCAAAATCGAGTTAAAAAATTTGACGGTTACAAACGAAATGCACCATATAACCGAAGCACCTAATTCTCCTGCCCAAAAGCAGCGCAAAACCATTGGTGATCCCCTGCCATACTGGCGTATAGGCAGAATCTACTTCGTCAAGAGCTACTCATTTTTTCTCATAACTCTCGCGCCGCTGTCATTATGCTTTCGGTAGAAATGAGACTCATCAGACCAAATGACCTTCTCGGATTTGCTTGTGACCAAATGAATTTCATATTAACCCATTTCATTCTGCTCATTGATGGCGAACAGGAAGAAAAGGCTTTACTATGTGGCTGCCTGAAAAGAGCTTTGGGACTTTAAGACATTTCAGGCCATCTCGCTGAAAGGTTCTACATATGTGTTAGTTACAATTTCCATGTTTAATCAAGAGTTTGAATACCTCTTTTTTGGCAGAAATTGTAAGGTTTTTTCTGTAAAAGCTACTGGCGCTCAGAACGAGGTTTTCTAGTAGTGAACTCTTCGCCGCGTAGAATATCGCCAAACATCGCCCCACTGTTGTCTTTGCCATTCCAAAGTTGTCACTAATCTGCACGTAATTCATCCAGCATTTCTTAGCCTGCAAACCATTCTGGTGGTGAACTCTGTAAGGTCCGTATCATGGCTTCTGGATGTTTATAATATTTGTGAGTGACATGGAAACTTAATGTGAAATGTGGGGAAAGGAATAGAAAGGAAACTGTATGCGGCTGAGCGTACCGCTTCAGTGCAGAGGGTTGTGTATGCGCCAGGTTGTGCGCGGGGTGGGTTCCTAAACTACCTAATTTTTTTCTGTGCGCGAGGTCAATTTTTTCTGTGCGCGTAGTAATTCCCATGCTAAAAGTTACCGAATTCAGTGTCAGCGAACCTTCAGGAAATATCAGCACATAATGAAGTGCATCATAGAAGCAATGCATCTCTGAAATTTGCTGCAACTCATTGCTATGGGTTCTTATGACAATGTCACGATTTCCAATATCTTCGTGATCAGGATTATCAACAATAAAAATGCCGATTTCTGCATCATTCGGTCGATTGTACCAGCGCGGATCAGGGGTATTTTCCGCCCTGATAATCATGGCTACATCTCGAAAGTCGCCATCACTACGTGCAATCTCAGCCATGCTTTTAAAAGATTGCAGCAAGGGACTTATCCGATGCATCATATCCTGCAGTTCTTCGAGAGTCTCACGGCGCAGATGGGCGTTACTGACATTTTCACGCACCTGGAGCTCCGTCGCTGGATCATGCACATAGATTTGTGCAAACGCTGGCTGATTGTTTTCATTTACAGGAAATAGCGAACCAATTAGGTGGTAAAAGCTTCCATGAATTCGGAAATTGTAAGCACCTCCGTGCGAGTTTGCGACAGAATGATCCATACTGATACCCATCGAGGTGAAGCTTAAAGCGCTGTTGTATGCACGAATATACGTGCGGAAATCTTTGGAGCGCGCATCACTCCCACGTAGCAAGCGTCTGATTTCTTGAGGGGTGGAGTTCCATTGAGGGAGACTCACTGCACCCTGCGAGCAGCACAGTGAAAATCGCGGTGAGTTGACAGATGATCCTGAAACACGTTCTTCAATCCACATGCGCGCATGACAGTAGGCACATTCTGCGTCCATCGTGCCAAAGGAATGTCTTTCTGGTTCTATACCACTTGTAACGCGGGCAATATTGTGATGCGTGAGCTACAGATTAGATAAGGTTACTTGCCTGGACAAACTGAGCAAACGGTGATTTTTAAACTAACCGCGACTTGTGTTTCAGTATCTTGATCATTATTGGCAGGATTCATTGGGCAATTACGATGTGAGCGTTGCGAATGGCCGAGCTGATTGCAACTCGCGCATCGTTGCTCAGATCTTCCCTCCTGCTCCTGGCTGAGATTTTCCTCGTTTTGAGCGCGGGCAGCCAAGCGTCTGGGATTTGCCAGACAATCGCGATGGCTGGTGCGTTGATGGCCGGAAAGCCCACAGGTGGGGCACGTTGGTGTAGTCATTATAATTGTATTGAAAAGATGGAGAGACTCGTCAGTTACAAAATCAGTTACAAAAGTAGAGGCCAAAACCTTTTAGTACTCGGGGCTATTGAGCTTATCAATCTGATCACTTCCTTTTTTGAAAGTTAGCTTATCTAATTTTTATCTTTTTAATATAATAGATAAAAAAAGAGCATACCTGAGCCTGTGTGATATGGCTTGCATCATCAGGAAATTGGGCCTTGATTTGCTCGAAGAGGGCAGTAGCATCAAGACGTCGAGCATTATTCCAGATATACTCTCTAACTATCGTCGGAACGGAAGTATCCTCTACTGCATAACCACGATGACCGACGTCATGCTGAATATCAACCATGACCTGGTGATTCCTGCGATCGATCTCTCCAGTGATGCGACCACTACAAGGAAAGGTTTCCATTCGTCTTGTCAAGCACTGCCAGTTCATAACTTGCGACTGAATGCACTGGTCTTGCGCGCAGTCAAAGTAAAAAGCAATGGCATGCTTTTTCTTCGGATTCGCTACCTTCAAGCAATAATACTTATAGCCATCAGCAGACTCGATATGCGACATAATCAAGTTAATGATGGCATCATCGTTCATTGCACACATTTCCACGTCCATGGCAATAACACCGTGGAACGAGTATCCGATCTCCACCTCGTGAAGGTCGCTCTCGTTGTTACTATCGCGAGCTGGCAAGAGATCGACAAACATCTCGAGGGAGATCGTGGCCTCAGGTGGAGCACCTCGGTGGACATTGCTTTGACGTGCACAACAGTCCGCACAGGTATGGTAATACTGCGTTCTACCAACGAAATGTACTGCAAACTTTTCGGAATGACAGTTCGAGCAATATCGCAGCTCAGTACTTTGAGCAATAGTAGAAACAGTGGGAGCGACTGCAGATCTATCTTGGATGGACTGAGACATGGTTCTAAAGGATTACAATTAAATATGATTATAGAAAGGAGGAAATGTAAATAAAAACAGGAAGTAAAAGATGTGTGACGCGTTCCTGAGATTGCGGGGTATGAATCATTCCCAGTAACCCCCCAAAATATCAGATCACATGATCAGTGGCTTAGATTATCTGGATTAGAAATTGCTTCGTGAGCACCCACCCCCCAAGTATGAAACGGGGTCTGAATATTTCGTGAAATCTGTTTGTAATAGTTTAGCCAAAAATATATAGATATAGTCATCACCAACATTTATCCCTTATTATAATTTATCGAGAAATGCCAACATCACTAATTAGTAATCCATATAAATAGCAGTAACAGTTATACAAATAAACAGGAGTTCTATTTCCGTACAGACACGTCCCATTACATTTGGTGGAGAAGCTCAAATGAATCCTACTGACTACTCATTCAGCTCTCAGGAAGCCGGAGATCAGACCCCAGATCAGCATAACCAACTGCAGAACCCGTATGCATTCGAGTTACACATGCCACCCCAGCCACTTGCCCAGTTTGGGGTCAGTGGATCACCAGCATTTTCCAGTCGCGCAGCCCCTGGTGATATGGCAACCGGCGGACGTGGTACGATGGGGCCGACAGAACTCTGAGAGACAATTCAGCTCCAGACTACCATTTTGGTACAGGCCCTGGCGAGCCGCGAGGAGGCGGACTGCCAACAGGCAGCATTATTGCAACGACAGGCCGAAGCATTTGCAGCACAGCAAGAACTGCTACAGTGGGACCCCGTTTTTTGCAGCCCCGCTTTTTGCAGATCCCCGCTTTTTGCAGCAAAGCCTGGAGGAGATCCGCTTTTCACTTAAGAAAATTGCAGCATCCCCGAGTTTTGCAGTTTGCAGACTAAAAAGCACTCCCTGCAATTTCCCGCTTAAGGTGGCACATGCTAAGGAGGCCGGGATTCGAACTTATGATCTCAGTTAACTATGTATATCACATTTTATTGTTGAAAATAAGAAGTCAGCAAAGATTGTTTTGTCTGGGATTCTCTGCGATATTGGTCCCGGACTTTTCGGAGATCATCCTTGAGCTTGCCATGGTCTAACTCATCTAGAAATCCAATGACCTCTTCGATTTTTGAAATTTTTTCTGGAAGTGTATATTCTCTAATGAGGCTTGTATTGTCAGAGGTGGGGCCATTGTTGGTAGCTGTAGTGCTATTATCGGTTGCTTCGATGTCTTCATCAAGAACGGCGCTCACAATCTCGTCATCAGTTAGAGTTGGGTGGACGGCTGCTGCCTCAACTTCTGGATCGGCATCAAAGGTTATATCTTGTGATGCATCTTTGCCATAGATCATGGCTAAGTGCATATTGATTTGACTGAGCGACGTTTGCTCAGCTGCATCAATCACATCAGAGCCTATCCCAACCATAGCAATTACTTTGGTTTTAGCAAAGCAATTTGCAATGGTAGTAGGTGTTACTTTGCGCCATGCAGCTTGTGCCCATTTGATTCCTTGCAGCACATCGACGCGGAACGTGTTGCCATCGTTAATATATGGGCGGGAGCCTTGCTGTTCCCGTCTAGAAATTACATTGTATGCATGTTCATATTGGAAATTCCTATACATACATATCAATGGTGAGTTATAGCTCTTGAATTATTTACTTTGATAAAGAGATCAACCTACTTGAAATGCACTTTGAAACTTCTGATGATTCCTGCATCAAGTGGTTGCACCAGTGATGTTGTATTAGGTGGCAGGTAAAGAAGCTCAACGTTTGTTGGCTTGTAATCAGATTCCTCAAGGAAATGTCCCGAGAAGTTATCAAGTAGCAGCAGGATATGACGATCCTGCACCTTCATTGCATTATCCAATCTTCGCAGATAAGCCTTGAACAACGTCCGCGTCATCCATGCATTAGCATTCGCGTAATAATTCGCGATGCTTACATTTCTCTTCTGTGCCTATTACAGCAAATGGTATAAGCAACCGTTTTCATCTAATATATCCAAGATTAAGGAATTAACTTACATCCTTAAAGCAAGTAGGTCTTTTAGGCTTCCCAATAAACATTGGCTCACGCAAGTCAGAACCATCAGCATTAACCATAAGGACCACAGTCAGACGTGATTTGTCCTGTTTGGTTCCTTTAAAGCCACTGGACGCAATTGTTGTTACTGGAGCGCTGGCATAAAAGCAAGCAGTTTCATCCATGTTGTATATGTCGGAGGTTTTGTACTTGCTGGTCTTTGCTTGCAACTCTGGGAGCTTGGCATTGGCCAGCTCGAAGTCTGCGGAGCTTTCTTCGCCATGGATCCTGTGGCTCACCAGGTTATACCGCTTTTGAAAGCGATGCTTCCATCCATTTGAGAAGCTCAGGGATCCAGTTGGGATACCCAAATTTGGAGCCATCTTATGGGCAGCTAACTCAATTACTTTCCAGTTAATTGGAATGCGTTCGCAGTGGCGCTGCTCAATCCACATATAAAGTGCTTGTTCAAGAAGCTAAACCCTCACAATATTTATTAGTTCTGAATTGTGACCTTGGCAATTTGCCGCATGTAACATACTGGATATTTTGCACGAGAATAGCGTTTACTGCTCCTGGAATCAGTCAACCCTAGTTCATCGTCGTGCTTTCTCTTGGCAATCCACCGAGCAACAGTTGTTGCGTTTGGCGTCTCCTGGAGATTGAGGTTGACTTTGCTCCATTCGAGGAGCGCAGAATAGCTCATCTTTTGATTCCTCTTCTCTTTTTCAAGATAATGATCAACAATGGCGTTTCGCTGCTCGTCTGAGAGTTTCTGATAATCAGCTTTAACTTTCGGTGGCATTTGAAAGAAGATAGAAGGAATTAAACGACAGAATTGTCAAGGTACATGACTTTTATGTGTCTCAATGGTACCGCTCTCATATTATTGGCTGCATTTTCTTCAATTGCTATATCAGAACATCAGTACACTATTCGGCTATAAATTGTTCCTTTCGTGTAACGTCCCCGATAAATTGCAGACCCCGCTTTTTGCAGCTTTTCTTCAGAAAATCCGCTACTGCAAAAAGCGGGGTCCCACTGTAGCACAGTGGGCTCGTCAGCGGGACGAAGACTGGAAGACGTACACACAGCAACGTGAACGTCAGTACGAGAGTGCAATTATGCAACTCTCAACGAGCATCCACAGCATATACGAAGACGCGCGAAATGCAACCCCTAGCACGGAGTCGCCTACCCTGAAGAAGAAATTGGGGTCTCTAATTAACATTCTCGAGCAACAGGAGGCGACGGGGGTAAATCGATCTGAGCAAGATGAACGACAACCCCAGGGTGCCACGCAGACACCACACTCAACAACACCGGCCACAATAGATCCCACATGGGTGGAGACCATCCAGAACTTGACGAGGACATTGCAGAGGATGCAGCAACCAGCGACCGCAACACAGATAACGGCGCGCCAAACAAGACGCGGGCTCCAGACGGGAGTATCAGACGATTTATCAGACTCAGACAGCAGTCGGGAACAGTGGGACACCCCACCGCTAATGGCCGCCGACCACCTAGACGAGGGTGGACCCGTACTAAATCAGAACAGCGACGAGATAGTCCCGGTTCGACGACGACGAATGGATCCTCCCATCTTCAAGGGCACAGCCAGTGAAAACGCGCACACTTGGCTACGTACTTTCGAAAAAGTCAGACAGTACAACAGATGGAAGGCAGAGGACCTATGTGACGAATTCATGGTATGCATGCAGGGGCAAGCTACTCACTGGTATGATAGCCTGCCCGAAAGCACTCGCAGTGATTACACCACAATGGTAAAAGCCTTCCTGAACCATTTCGGCGGCGACCAAGAAGACATCACGCTCCAGGAGCTACCAGGCATGCAACAAAACAACGAGAGCATGGTCACTTTTGGCGCTCAGTTTAAGGTGGCCTTGCAGAGGATCGACCCCAACATGCCAGAACGGCTCAAGTTATACATGTTTGGCTTACACATCCGGAAGGACGTAAGGAGGGAACTGGCGCGGAGCAGGGCGAGGACCTTAGACGAGGCGATCCAGTATGCGATCCACATGGAACGGGAAGAGAAGAATGCGGATTTCCAGCTCAGCGGTAGGGCGCAGATGTTGCCATTTGCCCCACTCAGGCCGACCCTGCCGCCGACCCAACCACAGACCACAGTGGACATGGCTACACCGATGGAAGACGTCCAAATGAATCTCCAACGGTACAGAAAGGGAAAACGACAAGCAGTCAAGAGAGACAAGAAAGGAAGTAAAAAAGGCAAGGAATGCTTCAAGTGCGGCAAAATAGGTCACTTTGCACGCGACTGCTGGTCGAAAAACAGCAACGGACAGACTGCAGCAACAACGGCGAACAGGGCTACGACCAACTCGGAGGCGGATAACTACAGTGGCCGCCCGTTATAGCGATACCCTTGGTTCCAGCCAAATCGTATCACTATAACGAATTATCACTATAACGAATTTTCAAACGCCGCACTGTAGTGCTGGAAATGAAACTGATCCAATAAAAATCATGATGTCTGTACCTTTCGTTTGACAGTTAAAAGACATTATTTATTCTATTTTTGTATGTACCTTCCTGTTGTCTTATACTATGTCTCGCCTTATTCAGCATCAACATATCTCTGATCTGTCATACACACAGGAGAACAAGTCGAAGAAGCCAAGAACGCGTATAACCTTTACCAATCGCGAGAAACTCATGCTCTGCTACAAGGCGAAGCAGCAACCAAGCTGGACGCAAAGTCAACTCGCAGAATGGGCTACTGTCAAATTCAATAAGCCGAACACCATCCCCCAAAATACTATTTCGGGAATCTTGAAGCAGTCAGACAAGCTTATGTCAATGACTGATGAACAGCTTGATGGAGTAAGGATAAGGGCCTGCGCGTTGCCTGACCTTGAGAGGGTCCTTTCCCGCTTTGTTGACCAGATGGAAGCGGCGAACCAACCAGTTTCCCGTCCCGCTATCGTTGTCCAGGCTGGAGTGATTGCAAGAGAGATGGGGATAGAAAATCCCATCAAGTTTTCTGATGGCTGGCTCACAAGATTTGAGCATCGCCATGGTTATAGTTCCAGAGCTATGCATGGCGAAGCAGGTTCGGTGGATATCAGTTCGTCAGAAATCCAAGAAAAGGTGTTGGAACTCAAGGCCAAGATAGCTCAGTATGATGCAAAAGACATCTACAACTTTGATGAAACTGGGCTCTATTACGCCCAAGCTCCAAAACGTACGATTTCCAGAAACGTTGTTCCTGGAAAGAAGGGGAGCAAGCTCCGTATCACAGTTGGGCTCATGTGCAATGCTGATGGGACTCATAAATTGTCCCCATTTTTCATCGGCCATAGTGAAAAGCCACGCTGCTTCGAAAAAAAATCTGGTGAGTCGCACTATCGGCATTCAGACCTGTATATGTTTATATACTTAATACATTAATACATAGCTAGTCAGCATGGTTTTTGGTACTGGTACAATTCGAAAGCTTGGATGACAGCTGCAATTTTTGCCCAAATTTTGCGGCGGGTAGATATTATTATGATCAACATGAAGAAGAAAATTCTGCTTCTTGTTGATAATGCTTCTAGTCACAAAATTCATAAGCTAGAAAACATTGAGGTTGTATATCTCCCTCCAAACACGACATCCATATTGCAACCGCTTGATGCTGGAATTATTAATTGCTTCAAGAAGCAATATCGGTATGTATGCTACTATTATGACTGCCATTCCACTGTGATATCTCAAATCCAATAAATTTTAGTGCTATTCAGTATCGTAATGCAGCAATCAGGTTCAACAAGCGTAACCTGGAAGATCTGTACTCTGTTGATCAGCTTACTGCTATGCGCATGACGAAGATGGCATGGAATTCAGTATCTGGTACTGTCATCTCGAATTGCTTCCTTCATACTGGTCTATTTTCCAGCCAGTATGAAGAATCAACCAAGTCATATCAGCAGGAAGTTGATGAACTCGACAACTGTATCTTGGAGCAATTCGAAAAGGTGTATGGTGATTCAAGTCGAGATATTGGCAGCCTTGACTTGATCCCACAAGAAGAATCCACTGGCATCCATGAGGATATTTCTATCCAAGACCTTGTGAGGGACGTGAATGACAGTGATGTCGTGGGTAAGATATGATTGAACATATTTTGTTTGGATGCAACACGTTAACTTAAATATAATAATCACAGTCGTTGATGATGACCCCAGCTTAATGGAAGACATTGCTGTTCCTAAGCCCGTGTACTCCCGCCATGAAAAGAAGCAGCAAATCAGAGCTCTGCTAGATATGCTTGAGATTGAAGAGGAGGGTGACCTTGAACTCATCCACCAATTAGAGGCCAAGTTGCAGCGGATGAACCAGCAAGACCTGGCCAGTGCCAAGCAGGCTGAAATCGATTCATTTTTCAAACCTATATAAGGAAATAAAGGAGTTTAAAAACATTCGTTATAGTGATATTTTTGCTGAAATCATATCATATATCATAACGGGAAAATAGCGATAATTTTCCGCCTACCGATTTGGTTCCATCAAAAGTGTATCACTATAACGAAATATCACTATAACGAATATCGCTATAACGGGCGGCCACTGTACTGGAAGAGTAAAAATCTTGTTCTAGCGGTGTGCCATAATGATCCTGTATCGAGCCACTGACTGATGATGTTGCCGACGTGAATTGTCTTGGAGAACCCAGTTCTCGGGATTGTGGCTGTTGCTGTGCGCGGGGAGACGTATCTTGCCGTAAAGGTTGTTGTTGTAATGTCACAGCGATGCAGTTTAACGCCTCTAGGATCTCCATATTCGTGACGCCTGCTGATGACATTGCTTGTGCAGGTGTATCTGTTCTTGAGACATGGGTTAATGCCTCCATACGTTCAAGCATCCTTTCCTGAGCTTGATGCTGATTGTCGACCAAAGTCTGCAGGTGTGTCGTCAGGGTTGGAGACACTTGTGCTGTCTGCAGGACATTGGTCTGTACCATTGTTTGGAGATGGTTTAGTCGTTCTGTTAAGGCTTGAATCTCGGCTCTGTATCCGGCGGTCCTTTCTTCGAGCATGGTTCTGAAATCACTGCTCCTTACTCGCTGCACGCTCTCTTCGTATGCCAGACGCTGTCGTTGTAGTTCCTCTGTGTTCTGTAGTAAGAGGTCGGTTTGAATACGATCTAGGTTCTGTCGGTTCAGTGTTTCTCGGTTCATCCGAAGGGCGGCAGTGAGGAGTTCCTATGAGCCTTGTCTTTGTTCCCCGTGTCGGTCCTGCGATTCTTGCAAATGGCCTTGGATTGTCTGCTGGTATGGTCCCTGAGCATGTTGGGCTTGTGGCAGATGTAAATGCAGCGTATATGGGTTCATATGACTTTCCTCCCCTTCTCGGGGAGCTTGCGACAGATTCGCATGATCAGAGTAATGAGATAATACTGGGTTTAGCTTCTCCACCAATGTAATAGTTGGTGTGGAATCAAGGGGTTTTAAGAATAAAAAGAGACAGAATATGATTCTGTGAGACTCGCAAAAGGATTGTTTTTTATTAAGTGTCAATAATGGGCCTATTTATAAGAAGAGCTTATCAAAACGGTCACTCTGGAGGCTGGGTGTGGATAATCATCTAGGCGGTCTCCCGGGATGGTGGACCAGTTAAAAGGTTGATAAAGAAGTTCATCATTTACCCTTGTGATTATAACTGCGTCCTGAGACAGATCCGGGATATAAATTATGAATCCGGATAGCGCGAGAGTAATTATGATAACGGCGCTCGAAGAGTGAAACAAAGTGATGATGTCCTGTATAATCCAGGGACACTGCAGTTAGGTAAGAAAAATAGTCGTGGATACGACAGTTGGGCTTCGACGTGGTACCAGAATAAAACTAGGAACTGCTTTTTATTTTATTGCTAACTAATGGGATATTTATACTAACTCGAATGGTTAAGGATATGTGTTTGATCTTTGATTGACAAGTTGAGTTGTAAGTATGCTTAGTAAGGTCATTGAATTTCTTAGTAATCCTGTTGTCGTGTTGTTTGGTAAACAAGGTCACATGATAGATGTTGGTCGGACTATTTGTAGCAGTAGCTACAGTGACGGGTCACTCTTGACCGACGACCAAGATATTACAAGGATAACGATCACGATCAAGACCACATCTCCGGCGACGACATTATGTACCACACTCACTTTCTCTGTACGACGATCCTGTAATAGGGTAGGCCCAATATCGTGTACGTCCAAGACTGAAGATCCTTTATTGTATATTGGGTGTATATTTATATGTTGTGATAAGTGTGATAAGATATATGATGACAAATAGTAATTCTCAGGCACTGGTGTGCAGACCGTTAAAGAGTTTGTGGTCGGGGTAAGAGGATAAGGAAAAGGTTGAGCTATTACAGATCCTATATGTATATCACTGTAATTACCCCGCTACTGTTTGCTATATAAACAAGGATGCCCTGTGACGTCGGGCATCCCCACGTTGTATTATTATAATCATCGTTCTTCTCGTCGCGTTCGCGCTTCCTCCACGCTGTATATCAGACGCTCTTCGTAAGTACTCGCACAACAGTGCCTGTACTGTTACAATCCTTGGTGTAAACACCACGGAGATTCCTTCCTGCTTCTTCAACCCACAGGAGGGGCAGACCTGCGATATGATCCAGGTCCTCGGTGAGCCCAAGGAGCTCCCAGTCTGCAGCAACTTGCTCAGCTCCATCTGCTGAACTGAATGGAGCTACTTCGAGATGTTGAGGGATTTCTACGATGCAGCCATTCTCATTGTGCTGTTTTCTTCTAGCTGCTTTCTGGCGTTTTTTAAGGGGCGGCATTGTTGAGGTTAAACAAAAGAATTTTTTCCGTCAGAAGCTCTGTGGGAGCAGAAGATTAATCTATATATAGTTTCCACGATTCTGATTGGCCAGTCCGTCTAGCGGTGTTACAATGTGTCCGGAGTTTTATTTTCAATTCTGGCCATTACCAGGTAAAAGCACCACCCACCGCCCATCTTTGACGGCTATCTCTTCTTTAACAACATTGTCTAGAAGGAAAACAGACTTTAACAATCATTTAAATTCATCTTAAAAACAATTGTTGAAGCATATTTTTTCATACTATGATTCTGTGTGGAGTAGATACATTTTTAAATTTGGGTCAAATTTGGACGATTACAAATGAAATGCACCATACTATACTGATATTTGCCTATTCTTCATACAGGGCTGCCTCTAACTGATCAATAGCGGTGATGCTTGATTTCCACTTCTTGATACGACTTCCCAGATCTTTGCTAAGAATATTCAATTAGGTTGAAATCAATGCTTTAGGCTGGCCACCTCCACCGCAAAAAATTTCAGGGGATTTTTTCGGGTTTTATAGGGTTTTATAGGGTCCGGATATTTTTGGGTAAATTTTACTTTCTCCAAGAAAACCCGGGCCCTACAAAACCCTATAAAACCCTATAAAATCCGTAATGAAGCTAAGTCCTGCAAAACCCTATACATCCCTATAAAATCCGTCATGAAGCTCGTCCTGTAAAACCTAGAAACCCTATAAAATCCATAATGCGCTGAGCTGTATAAAAACATGCAATATCCTGAATTATCGCACCAATATTTAAATATGAGACTGTTGAGTGTTGAATTATGTTTTATTTATGTTATCATTATTATTATTGCCTCATCTGTGTTGATTATGAAAAGTGCTTCCAGCTAGCTAGTATACATCTATCCAATATCCATTTCAAAGAAAGCAGTTGCTCCTACCTTGTAGCTGCAGATTTACACCTTTTTGTACACTGGTACACACACCTATCACCATATCAAGTGGCAAAGTTAATCGACACAGCTGTTCCTCCGCGTCCTTTGCAATTACTCAAAGAATGAACTATGGAATCAAGGCACTAGAGAAGAAATATATTTATTATGCGGGAGTCGACATTGCATCTTATCTTAATAGATTTACCTCATTTCTAAATATCGTTGTTTTCAGAGGTACCCATGCTACCAACACAGTAGAATTATTAATACAACCGACCGTGAACGAGATGTTACATTGTCGTACCTGGCATAGTCTCTTCCAATATTTCGTGGCTTCTTTGCCCACGTGCCCCAGCCTTCCTCCAGCATGTGCATGGCTGCCCATTGCCTTGCGCACTTGCTCATGGGCACCTTTTGCTTCGCCCAGACAGCGGCCTCGAACTGTTCCACCATTCGACTTTTGTAGTCAGTGGTGAGCTGACTCCAAAGAGGAATGGTGCTGGATACTGGTGCACCACAAATGCACTCACTTGATGCGCTGCATGTGCAAAGCCCTAGGCCACGCAGCGCAATCTCGATGACAACCTTGCGTAAAGCAAGGATGTTACTGTAAATGCCCTTTAGCTGGGCATCCGGGAGCTCTTGGCCATCTGCGTCCCGGCGATAGGGCTTGATGACGCGGTCGATTATGTGCGTCTTCGTGACGTTGGTGCGTCGATACTTCGTGCCCACGACCTTCATTGGATGAGGGATCACCAATTCCTCATCCACCGTGGGACTCTCTGGTTGCGAAGCTGGTGCTGGTTGGGCAATAGCTTCAACGAGGTGAGCCAGCTGCGCAGACATCTCCTCGATTTTTTGGCCCTGAACGGCCAAGGGTTCGATCATCGACATCAAGGTGGTCATGTTTCTGGCGATGGTCGCAACTTGACGTCGTAGTTCATCCATTTCTCTCTGGGCGGATGTTCTCTGAGAAGCGTACTTAGGTGGCATCTTGAAATGATCGCTGATGGAAAGAGGAAGAAAAAATCGGAGATGGTGTGGAGATGGTTGATAAATTATCTCCACTGGTAACCCAATCACAAAGCTCTACATATGACTCCTGTTACACCATCTACTAACCAGCCATGGCCAAATACGATTGGCCGAGGGTAACAGTCAGACCAACATATAGCCTGTGACATTGATTACCAAACAACATCATCCCTGAAACCAAGCTTCCTTACACATGATCTTATCAAGTAGAAGTCTGAGACATATCCTTAAACATTCAAACTAGTATAAATATCCCGTTAGTTAACAGTACAAGAAAGGGTAGTTCCTGTTGGTTTTAGGTGGTACGACAAAGACCCACTGTCATACCGAGATAAGACAGGATGCAATATATATTCCGTTTAAACATATTATTATTTTCCTTTGCCACAAATCTCTCAATTCCCGCAACTCAACAGGATACATGAGGAACAAGATTTGCCCTAGCTGTGACATTCCTATCAGTAGCGATGTCTATAATAAGCACAGATTTGAATGTTTCCAGAACACATTTGGCGGGCCAGTTGAGCAACCAATGGCAATTCCCCAGCATGTAACACCATCTGAGGCGTCACCACGGATGATCCAGCAAGACGTGAGCGCCGTGTAGAGCAAATGGAGCTTAGGGATTCAACAGCGATATTAATATCACCAATAACTAGAACTTGCAAGATGACGATGACTTTGACTTTGAGTTCGATGATGATGATGATGATGATAACCGAGTCAGCCGTGTCTCTCTGTCACCACCTGAGACAGACGAACCGGTTGTTTGCCAAAATTTTGATATAAACACGGCGGATAATGCCCTACTTGTAGAAGATATGCCGATCTTCAACAGTACCAGTTACCTTGAAACTCGCAGTCCTGCACAATCGGCGATACCCATTTTTACGACCCAAGAAAAACTAAGTCTGTCATTGCGAGCAATTATGCATGAGCATAATATATCAAAGGCTGGGTATCACCGATTAGTTGAGTTCATAAATCAAGAACTTTTACCCAACTGCAATGACGATGGTTAGCATTATTCGAAAATGGATATAACTGTATGATATCTAACAAGTCCTACTAGATCGTGAACGTCTGACCCTCTTGTCGCCCTACCAGACAGACAAGCTTCTGCGGGATCAGCACCCAGTGCGTCCGCGGGATTACGATGTGTGTTCCAACGGCTGCGGCCTTTTCATGTCGAAGGATACTATCTGCTGCCCTAAGTGCAGTCAAGAAAGATTCGATCCGAAGACAAACAAACCGCATGCCACGATGACATATCTCTCTCTGGAAGAGCAGCTTTCCACGTTGTTGGTGTGCGAGGAGACGAGAGACATGTTACGTTATCCGGAAAACAGAGATACCGAGGACAAAGTCAAATTCGATATCTGGGATGGTGAAATTCTCCAAAATTTACCACTTTCGACAGAAAATCGTTTCAACTTGGCGATTGCTTTGTACGTTGATGGCTTTATGCCTCATGTATACAGCATCACAAACCTCACTTTAGTGCATGCTGTTATTTTGAACTTCCCTCCAGAACAAAGGTATGTCAAGAACGAGGAGTAGGGAGAGCATGCTGCTCATAAGATAATTTTTCTTTAGGTACAAAGATAATAACATGCTTCAGCTCGCAATCATTCCGTCGACTTCGAGAGGTGGTAATCTGGACTCCTTTCTTGCCCCTGTTCTTGAAGAGTTCAGATATCTAGAAACCGAAGGAATGAATGTCACATGCGAAAACGGTGTGTCGATCCATGCTAAAGTGCGTCTTGCCTTAGCGACTGGTGATATTCCAGGAGTAGCAGCTCTTGCCCACCACGCTGGTCATATGTCTCGTCTTGGTTGTCGCATATGCTTGATTGAAGGAATACGATTAGAGAGCACTGCCTCTAAAAAGAGACGAGCAGCTGGTGATACCACAGCTAAGCCAGGATGCGGTGTATACTTTCCAGGATCGATCATGATGGATCCAATTCGGACAATCCAACATTTCCGTGAAGGACTGGATGTATGTGGTCTAGGATAGACGTATACACGAGCTATATACTCATTCAGTGAATGATATATTTCCAGGGTATAACATCTCCCGCCCCTCTGTCCATGCTCGAATCTTTCTCAGGCGCTTTCTTTTGGGGATTAGATGAAATGCATCTACTGGGGTCTAATGTTGGACCACATTTGTGGACAATGCTTACAAACCCAGTCTCTGAGTCCCCATTTCTACTCTCCAACGCCCAGAAAACTCTAGTTAGTACGTCGCTGCGAAGAACAAAGCCAACCTGGCCGTCAGTCTTCGATGGAAAGATTAAAGGTTAGTCAGTGGAAGGTAGTGAAATAGGGCCTTAGTTGATTTATACGGACATACTAATTCTTATTGCTAGACGTTTTAACGCGCACGTCTGATACAAGAGCTGTCGATTACATCGACATGCTAATTTACTTCATACCTACCGCAGTTCTTGAAGTATTAGAAGAAGAAGGTGGATGCTCAGATCGCGGAGCTATCGCTTTGGCTTCTTTAATCAAAGCCTGTGCCATTTCGCTTTCCTGGGAGATTACTGACGAAGACATTAGCGCTGTTGAAAGGTAAGAATCATCGGATTTGAAGGTAATAAAAAAAGGTCTAATGGTTGCATATTTAAGATGTATCAATACTTGGCAGGGCTTTGCCTTGGACGAAGTGCCAGGTAACTTGCATACTATCAACATGCACTATCTTCGCCATCTTCCCGAGGCCCTTCGGCAATTTGGTCCGCTTCGCACTGTCAGTGCACGCTCAATGGAGCGAACAGTGGGATTGTATGACAAGCGAATCCGATCAACCAAGGCACCTGGGAAGAATGCCGGTAATCAGATGCTACACATATCGGCTCAGCGCCATTATTACCGAGTAAGCAAAGACGTACCAGAGAGGACATCCTATGGTCAAAAGCCACAAAGGGCATTTAGCTGGGAATCGGCAAGCACATCGCAACATCCCTCAGATCTCGCAGAACTTTGGCCACCCCACCTTAATACAACAACGATATGTAATTATGACCATTTGGATCTTTTCCGCTACCTCCGGGCATACTGGATGCGACAACTCAACCTGCGCATGGTATCATCTCTGCCATCTCTCGAGGAAAGAATTGTATCGGCAAAACGCCTGTATGTTGCTGAAGGAATAACATATAGCTGTTCAAGTGCGAATTCACGTAATTCTGGAGCAACTGGTGACTATGTCAAGTTGGATATCGAGATCGATCTCTTAGCACATCGTTCGAGCGAAAAAAAAACAGTAATGCGATCGTTCTTTGGAGAGGCTCTATTGTTTTTTGCACACAAGCATGGAGGTATATTCGATAGCATGAGCTGATCATTCTGATGAAATGTCATTAATGATTTAAATTAGTTGAGAAACGGATTCTTTGTCTTCTACGCCTCTCTGATAATGTCAAGATAACAAAGCATGGGTACCCGTATGGAGAAGGTACCTTGGGGTCTTCTGATGGTCGCTTATACGTTTGTGATGTGAGCGCCATTGACTGTGTAGTGGGCGTTATCCCATCCCCCACAAAAGCAAAGCGTTATTACTACGTTTATCATGGCATGCACCGCAACCCCATTGAGGTCGGTAACTTAAAATACTTATAGGTAAAGCATTGTGGATATTATGAGTATATCCCAGGTAGTTAGCAGATGTTAACGACTTTTGATAGTTTGTGGCTCTCATCCTCTGTTCGGCCTTTCTAATTTAACATACAGCGTCATCCACGAAAACCATCACATTTCCGGAAAAACCCTATGAAGTCCTAAAAATTTCCTATAAAACCCGGATGTTTAAATTCACCCTGGAAAACCCCAGGATATCCGCATTTTCCCCTCAGATTTGTCCAAACCCTCTAAAACCCGAAAAAATCCCCTGAAATTTTTTGCGGTGCTCCC
Source organism: Dichotomocladium elegans (assembly GCA_025716815.1). Taxonomy (NCBI): domain Eukaryota; kingdom Fungi; phylum Mucoromycota; class Mucoromycetes; order Mucorales; family Lichtheimiaceae; genus Dichotomocladium; species Dichotomocladium elegans. The sequence goes on along the minus strand of JAIXMN010000035.1, from coordinate 278,424 downwards.
AAAGCCGTTGATCTAGTCTTGGCCATCCACTATTTCATGTATGAGCCAATGTGATAACTAGCTCCATCCTCTTGAATATGGAACCATCCCCCTGATCTTCTTCCAATTTCTAAAATGATGATGGAAAGGTCGCATTGAAGTACTTGATGTACTTGACTTGATTTACATTGCAGGGCAATATAACCGAAGCACCTAACGCTCCCGCTCAAAAGCAGCACAAAATCATTGGTGATCCCCTGCCATATTGACGTATAGGCATAATCTACTTCGTCAAGAGCTACTCATCTTTTTTTGTCATAACTCTCACTCCGCTGCCATTATGCTTTCGGCAGAATTGAGACTCATCAGACCAAATGACCTACTCGGATTTACTTGTGACCAAATGAGTTTCATATTAACCCATTTCACTCTGTTCAATTGATGGCGAACAGACAGAAAAGACTTTACTATGGGGCTGCCTGAAAAAAGCCTTGGGACTTTAAGACATTTCAGGCCATCTCGCTGAAAGGCTCTACATATGTATTGGTTACAATTTCCAGATGTTTAACCAAAAGTTTGTATGCCTCTTTTCTGGCAGAGATTGTAAGTTTTTTTTTCTGTAAAAGCTGCTGGCGCTCAGAATGAGGTGTTATAGTAGTGAGCCTTTCGTCGCGGAGAATGTCGCCAAACATCGCCCCCTAGTTGTCTTTGCGATTCCAATGTTGTCCCTAATCTGCGCGTAATTCATCCAGCATTTCTTAGCCTGCAAATCATTCAGGTGGTGAACTCAGTAAGGTCTGTATCATGGTTTCTGAGAGTTTATAATATTTGTGAGTGACATGGAAACTTAATGTGAAATGTTGGGAAAGGAATAGAAAGGAAACTGTGTGCGGCTGAGTGTATATTTCAGTGCAGAGGGTTGTGTATGTGCCAGGTTGTGTGCGGGGTGGGTTCCTAAACTACCTATTTTTTTCTGTGCGCGTAGTAATTCTCTATGTATAATTACCATTGTTGAAGAGATGAACATGTCTCCATCGGCCCGAATGCACCTCATCACTGAGGCAATGCCGTGATCGGCGTACTTGAAAGGATGGCGACAACACAATCATCTTTAGCAAGATTATATAAGATTTTTTTCAACCTGATATCACGCTTAAAGTAGGCTCTGTCCGCCCCCCCCATGTACACACACGCATCTGCCATCCACAAACCAAACCCCCTTCTTCCCATTCTTTGCCATATCAGTTCCCGCTCCAATACGCCAAGACATAGACTCGTTTATTTATATAAAGAAATCTGGACGCTGTGGCATCAAACTCGCCAAGAAAGGTAGTTACTTTTTAAAAATATTCAACCGGTTCCAGCGTTTTACAAATCACTGCGGAGATCGGGGACATAACCTTTCTTTTTAAGTTCGAAAGATAGGGGCGTTTTGGGGGGTGAGTAGATATAAAGGAGGTTCCAAAATGTGTATAAAAGGGAGCGGTGGGTGGCGTAAGCCTTTTCGCTTTCAAACACATAACAATGCTTTCTCTGCGCTTTTTTAACATATCATCGTCATCAAACCACGGCAGCTCTGCTAAATCAGAGTGCACATGCGAATGCTACAATTCACCACCATCAAAGCAATCAAAATGGCTCCGAATTCGCCGCCGGTCCTCAGTCCAACAGCCTATCGAAGATTACCTAGTCTTCGATGAAGAAGTTCAAGAGCTTTCGAGAACGTATGACTTTGCAATTGATGAGGTAAACATTTGCATTGCCGCCCTATACCTCGTCACAGTCGACTTAGCCCTTTTTGCTTCTCATTCTAGCTGGCATATGCTATCGAGTCGCAAGGATCAATCTACTATGACGGCGATCGGGAAACTGCGCAAGAAGCATATGATTCCTGTGTCGAACGATACCGATATCTCATGGAGCGCCTCTCCAAAGCTGATTGTGTCAAACTCGACGCGCTCTACAGGGAACCACTTGCCAGCCTTCAGACGCAGCTCAATGCGCTCCCGCTACTGTGCTAAGTGGCCATTATCAGCCCAATTGTCCATCGATATCACCCTTCGTTTTACCCCACACATGTTCCTCCTGCTTTTTCATGCTGCGCCCATCTCTGACCACTCGCCCTTTTCTCCGTTTGTATATAACCCTCCTCCTTTGGCCACGTACATATCGCCTCCTTTTTCTTCTCTTTCATGCAAACAAATTCGTATATACATATTCCGATACGTAATATAATCCTTGTTGTTTATTTTGCTTTTTTTGTAAATGTGCATGCATTACATAGAACGGTGGTCTCGCCTGAAGACAACTGATGATAAATACGATTAGGTACGCATGTGAAAATGGGCTGCTTGTCATTATGGCAGAGGAGAGGACATCGTGCAACGTAAACGACGTTGACTCATGTGAAGATCTATTTTTTTACGCGGAACCGAGACTCTTCCATGTCGGCGTAAATATTAAAAAAAGGGATTCCTTACTTCTATGGATTTTCATTTCTCATGCCCCACTGCTTAGTCCAGATATACACTAACCCCCGATATCCGTCATCTACGGTTGACCCATTTGTTTGTTACTTAGGCATGTTTAAGGGAAGTATCTTTCCATAGATACCGTCCCCTCCGTTTGTTTCTCCTCCGTCCCGCGTAATCATTTGCCCCTTCTCCACTCGGTCCCGCAGCTACCCAAAGTGAAATAATTACTGTTAAAGGTTTAGCCATAAACCTGCATATTGGGTAACACATATTGTGCATAATGCACCCATGGAGATTTCGATCAATTTAGGGGATCTACAAAACAGCATTTCCCCAATAATCAAAAGTCACATGCCACCCAATTCAAGAAGTCGTCGGACTACAACAATGTCGCTGCTGAAACGGGAATCCATCTCTTAACTATGATGCCGTTGATGAGCATGGCTGCTTTGAGCATCTATTCGCGATGAGGTAATTTACTCTTTTCACTTTATTTTTTTCTCACATAGAATACCTGTGCAGTCTATTTTGCAGCAACCGGCCGGTGATTGTTACCATACAAAAGGATGTGGACGTCCTGATGAAAGAAGCAGATTCTACGCCAACTTACACACTAGGCAAAGGTCAGGTTTTTCAAGCTCATATTTGAGACGTGTTTGTGCGGATCAGTTGCTGGAAAGATACTGGACACATACGTTCAGGAGCGATAGCCGCTTCAGTAAGAAAACAACTTTGATCGTATTTTAATTGACAAAGAACTAGAGGTTGTCCAGGAATTCTTCATGAGAGTTTTATTTGAAATGGTTTGATGAGACTTCATCGATTGACCTCAATCAAGTTACAGATTGATGGAGAACCATTGTAACCGGTCATTGAACTGGGTACGAACTCAGCCTGTGGACAAGAATATAGTGGTGTAATGTCCAAAATACAGACTTCCGCAATAGTTACAGTGCCAAAAGCAAGCATGAAAACACCTGCTGGTTTTTGTTTATGTGTATCGTATTATCTCGCGGTCGCCCGGTCTTTGCTGCCATTTTCCGTCTGCTTATCATCCCGAGTACTCCTGCCTACGAAACATTCAACCATATCTTTTTATCATATTCACGGAGCAATAATGGGAATCGATGAAAAAGAGAAAAGATAACATCATCTGCTTCACAGCTTAACTGCTATCGAGCAATGGCTTCGTTTTGACTGAGCACAGAAAAAACAACGTAGAGAAGCAATGGCCGCGGTTGTTTGTGCTCCTGGTAAGAGACCGACGGTGAAGAAGCCGACCGACGTGACTTTGCTGATCGACATATATAGAGAAACTATTACGGGGCCAGTTACTTTCCCGTTTAGGTTTCACGGTTGCAGGGGAGTGAGAACACCTAAGGGTCGGTCGACAACTGTTCTCTTTCCAGGAACCATTCAGCTTGCGTCCCGTGTAGTTCAGTGGAGACAAGTGCGTTGATTGAATGGTGAGCGTTTGACGGGTCATCTCCTCACCGATCCTTGGCCCCCTATCATATATCATCGCCACGACGATCCTTGTGCAACACATCTTACGATGGCCGAGACACAAGTTAGTCAGATATTGGGTCTCCTGGAGGAGTTTGTTGACCTAAACTCCCCTGCGCCCCAACCCCAAGAAGGCGGCACGATTGAGTTCCGCGGTATGATCCACATTGACGAAGTGGACGTTTACCGTCTTCAAGAGGTCTATCGGCCAAAGCCCATCATACGGAACCACGTTTAGAGGGATCGAAGACGAGACCAACTATGCCATCACCCTGACACTGTCAGGAGCATCAGAACATCTCCAATATATGAGCTCCAGTCGATCCTGGGATGAAGGACCTCCGCTTCATTGTCTCCGAGAATTCCAGGCCCGATGCCAATGCACGTCAGAAGTTGCAATACCCCAAACCGCAGCAGGGTAAGGTTCACAAGGCCAAAAAATAACGCCGGTTACTGGAGCAAGGATCCTAAGGAACCCATTACTGCTGTTCAAGCACGGGCATTGGACAGTACTGAATTTAATCGCTTTTTGCTTGCTCAGTCCCAAGTGACATCTCTGTTCGAGAGCTTCTACGGCTCTGAATACAGTCACCCATTATGTCGATCCTCAATCTCTATTTCGCAAGCTCCATGTGTTGGCATACTTCAACAAGCAGCAAGCCGACGACAAGAGTTGTGGACAACTTGATTGAGAAGTTTGATCCGAATGCCGTATTCATGATGGATAATTGGTCCGCCCCGAACACGGCACATCACAAGCATGCGAGAATGGAAGTATTTCTATTCTCAGTATGGTGCCAAATCAACGACCCTATCGGCGAGCTGAGGACCTCAACATCATTTTCCGTGGCGTACTACGGTATGAAGATCTTCAGGTGGATGGGTTTAAACAGTAAAATCCAGCATTTTCTTATTGCCTGTACGTAGATGCTCAAATCAAACCTGTACAGCAGGCATGGCAGAGAGTGCTCCACATCGATTGTGGAACCAGGATATGAAAGCTTGCATGAACATAGCCCATACTCACATGCAAACTCTTACTTTTGGAAATAAAGTATACAAATTAAGCATGCGCCCCATTTTGCTGTCTTTAAATAACCAGGAATACATGTCACTATCGCAGCTCTTGCTTTGGTATCTGGGTTGGAAGATGTACACACATGCACACACATGTGCATAACGCATCAACTAGGATCTCGTACGTATGTTGATGATCATTGAGGGGTATACTATATTCCCATATTGGGAGTGGCCTATTGTCCATCACATCGCGTGCTGAAGAAGGCAGCGGACACCCGATACTGCGGCGCATGAGAAAATTCATTCATTTGCATTCCTTCCCAATTTATGCATGGGCACCGGTGGTCGATTAAGACACATGTCCAGACTCGCATCTTTAAACATAACATTTTTTTCTTTCTACTATGATATACACAACGTCAGCATATTAGATATCCTTACTGAGAACGATAGAAGTTGGTAGAAGTTGTTAACTATTCTGGTAAACAAGTGTTTAGAGAGCGTTCTATATCCCATCTGAAACATTTTCAACCGGCTCTATGGAATGATTTGACAGTTTGACGATGATGTTATGACACTTACTCATACACAGCGGATACGTGGCCGCTCATTGCGGCTGGCTCCGTGGATGCTGAACCAAGCTGGTTTGTGGTCGGTGAGTCTGTATAAACCTAGAGCGTGTGCGATTCAGTTGGCGATTTCCAGCTCGTTTGACGCACTTCATTCGTTTATCATTATCTAGACAACTTTCATCAAATTTTACACATGATAACAATATCTCTTGCTAAGGCCCTAAGGAAGAAGATACGCATTTACTGTATGCTCATATTTTTCTTTATATTGCCTTGCTTTTTATTCGAGTCTAATGTTTCCTGATGTGCCATGAAAGAGAGGTCAAATAGGGTATTGGGGCGGCGATTTGGATGTCTTTGGGCAGAGCCTTCCCCTCTTCTCTTTCGCTTCTTACGTTGCCCGTGCTTGTCCCTGTCGTCGCTTCGGGGTCGGTCTCACACAAGGTACTCCTTTTTTTGCTGTCATATCTGCCTTGATCCCCCAAGCTCACCCGGTGTACGTACCGATGCCCCGCCTTTTGCCGGCTCCGTGCCGGGCATTATGCCCCGAGTGTGTTCTTGCCGTTGCTTCTGGTGTCGTTGCTGGTGCCACTGCCCCTGGTGCACCAACAATCCTTCACCGTGGTTGTCACCATGTGCACATCTTGATACGTCCGGTATGAGTCGGGTTAGTAAGTCAAAGTATATATCGTTTTCCAAAACTGAAGTCATGTCCTGGCTATTCTGAAAATCGCAGGATCACAAAACAGAAGTCGGGCTTTGCCCAGAAATTTTTACGCGTGATGACAAAGCAAATGTCGCATGTGCACAGCAAAAGATGTCGCACAAAAAGAGCTTGGGTAAAAATATTAGCTTGCTTTTTCATATCCATTTTACAGTCTGAATTGAGCAGTGATTGGCAAGACCATGTTGTTGATGAGTGTGGTTGCCGTGAATCTATGGACTATGCCGTTGAAGAGGAAATGTACTCTATTCAATCCCGTTTGCTTTCACACAGAATATCTACGTAGTCTACCTTGCAAGGGTGACCCTGACCTTATTGCTACGCGTATCCCCAAGCGAAAGGATTCTGGAAAATGTCAGACACCTCAGACCTTACACGGAGAAAGCGGCGGAATTCATCCAGAACCAGTGTGCGGCTTCGCGCCTCAGACAGGTGGTGCTCCGCAAATGCAACTTCAGGTTGTTGCACCTTGTGCAGCTGCTTCAACCGATGGAACTTTTTGCTCTTGCGTGCCTTGTTCTGCTGGGATTGAGTATACCGGAACTGTCGAGGCGCAATATTTGTTGATTCTTCGTACACGCAGTACATACGGTCACGTCGGTCTGGATCGACGGCTACACATCGACATGATATTTCTTCATGATCCGCCTGGCTCAGGATTGTGATGTAAAGGATAAGCCCCTTGTTTGCTTTTAGAGGTATCGCTGTTGACATCGGTGATGCTTTCAGCTTTTTAAATACAGTAAGCCCAATGCCCTCTGTACTGATCATGCCGCGGAACGTGAGATTGCCTTCTTTCTGGGGCCTGAAAGCTTTTGAATTGAGGTGAACTACCCCATATCAATAGCCCAAGTTGACGAGTTCATCACCATTGTTCCAAGATCGTTCCAGAATGTTTTGGCAAAGTATTTTTCTGTCGATAAACATATAACACGGGGAACATCTGCGACGAAGTGGGAAGCAATTAAAAGCAGGTAATTCGAGACGTTGAAACAAGCAAGCGAGCTGGTAAAAGGCTTTCATCTGGTTGGCGGGGCAGGACAGCTGTAGTAGTAGATATTGTCTTTTGAAATATGTAGCCTTCAGAGTAAGAGTTGAGAACAGCTAATAGGGCCTGCAAAGCCTCCCCAAAAATATCTGGTCGCTGCCTGATAAGATCTGTGTTAATCTGTCGGCTACTGATTGCCAACTTGAAGCGCCTGGCAGGCTCGATCACGTTTCCAGAATACGGACGCTTACTTCTTCGGTGCTCAAATCTTCATCGAACAGGCCTCTCTCCACTATAGCCTTTTGACTTCAAATGTCCAGCAAAGTATTGACCGAACGCCTGAGATGCTGACCAAATCGCATGTTGATATTGCTGCTGTACGTTGCATTTATCTTGCGGCCTTCATATATCGAGCATTGCTGCGCATGCAGAAAAGATGGCCTCATGTAATTTGCATGGTGGAGATATCCAGACAACTAATCGTTGATCAGAGCTCGGTTCCTGAACTTGATGGGCGATTTAAATGCACGTCTCTCGTATTCCACTAAAGAGAGCCATACTTCAGAAAAAAACGGCTGTTCAAGAAGATCGCAATGTCGAAGTCTTGGTTTGGTTTGAAGTTCATTTAGGAAGATAAATTTTGAGAAGGAGAACCTGTGGACTGTTGTGGCATTGGCAATGTCCACCACCTCTAGTACGCGCTCACGGTGCTCTTCTCGTCAGCCGACGCTTTGAATACTACACTTAACCGAAAGGATCCGGTCACAGACATCGCGAATGCTGGGATAACTCGATATTTCGGTTTCTGATGTCTAACCATTGATAAAAGAAACTTACCTTTGAATGTAAGCTGTAAATAGCTGTAGATGTTGAAGGACTAAAAAGTATCGGTATTTAAGGGCCATTTCAGATGGTTGTGTTAGCAAAACCTGAAACTTTAGAAATGTGGATGCTATTATCCAATTCCTTTTTTGCAATGAGGTGTTTCCGCGGCGGAACTGGGAAGGCCGTGTGACAAGGCGTCTTCAAGCCTCTATGTCAGTTAAAGTATCAGTAAGTGATGAAGGTCGTATATCAAAAGGAGTATAGTATAGATCCTTGATTTCCTATAAATAATAGAAAGTTGAGCAATCTGCTTTCTTCATTAACTTCATCCGACCATCTCTTCCATGGTCTTATCCGGTATACTTACTATAATACTAAATTCTTTTATTGCAATCTAACATCCACACTTCTGTGTAGATTAACCAATTGTACCAGTACTTGATAAGCCATGGAAGAGAGGAGATCCTGGACACTCTTCCGCTCCTTCTGCTCCGTTTCGCTGTCGCCTCTGGTCCCACTCCATTCCTTGTATTCCTTTTCGCCGCCGCCACTGGTCTCGTCCCTTGTCGCTGCCGGCCTCCTCCACATCTTCCGTCTTGGTTATTGCCAGGGTACCCATACTACTCTACGGAGGTAAGTTAAAGTGCATGAGGAAGAATTGTGTTTTTTGTTGTCTAACATGGTCCAATACGCTAATCCGAAATCGTTTTACCTAGTAATAAACAACTTTATACGATTCTATGCATCTCATTTACGAATTTTCTTTTGGAAAATAAAGCATATCGTCAATTCCAAAAGTATCTTTCTACTGTATATGATCGACACACGCTTCGTGAGTAGACAAATGAAGCATGCAGTTTTCTTAAGCCCGAAGAAACAGCTTACAATTATTTGTCCACGATATATCCCCTTTGTTTCTGGAACTGGAACTAAAGGGTTCTTGGTTTATGTCGGATGACCGACCGAGTTCACAACACGTCACGCTTTAGAGTTGTAATTTAAGCAAAATGGCACCTACATAATCAATAACTATTGTCATGATACCCAGCGTGCAATCTCCGAGGGTTCCGGTCAAAATATTTGAGTACGTTGCAAAACGGGTTTACATTGACAAAAATAGTCTTGTACTGCTGAGGTCTTCCTATATGAAGTGCCTCAAAATCTATTTCAGATAGAATAGCAAGTGAGCATGGGACATTACGAGAGGAGAAGAATGATCGAAGTAAATGGACAGCTTTTTTCTGAAGGCTCCATAAGTTGGCGTATTTCTTTGGAAAAAAAATACTGCATGTACTACATTACCCAATGTCCTTTACTCACGCCTTGAAATTCATGATTGGCAAGACAGGAAAATAGAAGTTCCCTCTATCAACAGCATAAAATTCAGTGCGGGCACCGCAAATAGGTATGATCAATATCCATCTCATCCATCATAGCATTGAGGGAGCAGAGACAATGCCCGGGTACGGTTTCCTTATTTGCAACTTCTGATTAACCCGCCCTTTTTATTCTTTCTTGGATGATAGCAGCATGAGTCTCAAACTACATTTAACGCTGCCTCGTGGAAAGATTGTTCTCATGCTGGCCTTTGTTCTTGCTCTCCATTCGGTACTGCGACCGCTGCAGATGCCTTTCCTTCGATCATACTAGGTTGTGTTTTATGGTAATATGAATCCAGCATCATGTAGAAAAAGGTGGGTTTACTAAATTCAATATCAGTCTGTCTCATTGACGCAACTAATCAGGGCGCTCTCGAATATTGCATCACTGTTCCTGTTTACCGGCTAAAAGTGAGCTCCATTTTATGATGATTTGCTTTCGCTTTTCACAAATCGATGGAAAGATGTTTTTGGACACTTCAAACCCGCAAATATCTTGAGAAATTGATTCACAACTTGCTTTAAGACGATCTATATAATCTTGAGGACGCATTCGAGCATAAATTGAGAATAGATGAACTGTTCATTGTTCTACACGCATCTTAAAATAACGGCCTGAGTCGTTCATACACCACAATGGCCGTTGCTGTGCTGAACAGGCTTGCATTCATACCTTTACTACGGTTGAGGGCATCGAACTCTTCTCACTCTGTCGGTCACTGTAGCCTGTGTAGCTGTGTTTGAGCCCTGATTCTTTTATTGGAATGCCGAACCGTTTCGCTCGAGGATTTGCGTAGCAGCAAGATTATAAACCGTTGCAAGATAGACTATGCACGTTTTCAGTTGGAGACATATATTGAAGAGAGTGCATTTCTTGAGCAATAAAACATCTGATATGATCCCGACCGTTCTACTAATTGAAACCAAGTTCGTATACATATTCTTAGGGACGGTGCTGAAAGTTAACAGCTTGACAAACTCTGTCTACCACTTGGATATCAAATATTGCCTATGTCTATCTCCCTCAACAGCTACTTTAGCTTCCACCATATGGCAGAAGCTGTGTGTGCTGAGTTTGTATTTGCACGGATTTAGCCCAAAGCACGGGATGCTAGTGGATCTCCTGCTTCCATTGGCCACCGGAGCCTATTTCATCATATCAGAGTCGCTCGGCTATGATCACAATATCCTACGCCCCGCTTTTGACATTGACTTGTGCAGCAAGTTCTACGGCTCCATACACGCTTTAATACATTTATTAAAAAAAAAACAGACGCAGTTATACGCACATACAGGTAGACAAGTGTGGCATAGGTAGCTTCGTCCAATTTCGCATAAATTCCTAATTTTTAAGTTGTGATGCTAGTAAGAAATCGGCATTTTTTCTTGAATGTTTGCGTAATGCCGCTTATGCCAGGGAGAACGGATTGTTCCAGGGTTCCTCGACAAATAGAAGCAGCTCTTGAAGAAGCGTAGGAAAAACATTTACCTTCCCTGTTCAAAATATTTTTTGTCTTCATTTTCGTAGCCGTCTAATGTCCGAGGAACTGTGCATACAGCAGAATTAATGATGAAGCAGCCATCACCCCGTGATCCTATCCATCGCCCTCATTCAAACACCGTATCGGGTGAACGCCCACTACCACCCATTAAAACCACTTCTCACCCTGCGTCTGCACGTCGCAGTTCGGAAGGCTCTCCTTGCCCGCCATTTGAATTGACCCAACCAACCCGAGAACTTTCGCCTCCTTCTCCCGACTCTGAAGAATCGCTCAAAACTCTTTCTCTTCATCGTCATTTTCCTACTATGATGGCCCTTTCAACATCTTCCGGCACCACTGACGACGAGGTGTTGCAACATAAGACACGTAATCGCTCCTCCACCGTCTCTTCCACATCTCAAGCATTACCGCCGTTGTCGACACCGCCCGGTACGGCACATGAAAGCACATCTTCGGTAGCAAGGCTTTTCAATAAAAAGACCATGACGCGATCCCGCGGATCAAGCCTGTCAAATCAGAACGGAAGCGGTAATGACAATGAACCTACCACAACAGCAGGGAAATTATTATCTGCTGCTGCTGCTGCTGCTGCCGCCGCCGCCACTTCGTCCGTGATACCATTGGCTGGCCCAACTAAGTTGCGCTCGAGCGGTATGGTCAACGGCAGTGACTCGGATACTACCGAATCATTTTCTACTACATCGTCCAGTTCAACTACATCAGATGCTGGTCGCACTGAAGACAGTCTGGCGCCACTAGCTGTAGGTAGCATTGCAGCAGCATGTAACATCGAGCTAGCCAGTGCCAAACGCAACCAAGATTTCCATCAACTCTTTCGCAGCGTGCCCGAAGAAGACCCTCTCCTGGAAGGTTGCTGCTTCTCTCCCCCAAAAAGAAATCCACGGCATGATTTTCTAGTGCATACATTGTAACACAATCTTCTCCCTTCACATAGATTTCGGTTGCGCTTTACAAAAGGAAATCCTGTTACAAGGCCGACTCTATATTTCCGAGAACCACTTGTGCTTCAATGCTAATATTTTCGGATGGGTGACAAACGTAAGTCGAAGACGACAATGCTGTCACTGAATATTTAATAAACAATGTGTATAGCTGGTCATTGCTTTTGCAGATATTGTCGACATCGAGAAGCGTATGACCGCACTTTTTATTCCAAACGCCATCCAGATCTCTACTCTCCAGGCCAAGGTATATTAAGATTGATCCCTTTGGCCGTTTTTCTAAGAATATCATATAGCACTTCTTTGCCTCCTTCTTATCTCGTGACCAAGCCTATGACCTGATCGTCGATGTATGGCGCCAATCAAGGCCACAGAAAATGGAAATAAATGATGATCTAGCCGAGAATGACCTGGCTACTTCGTCATCTGAAGAAAGCGATCTATCCTCCGAGTCCTCGACATTCACCGACATTGAGGACGATAGTGATAGGTCGGCCATTGCGCAAAACGGTATGTATATAAACAGCTGAACGATTGCCAAGCATTGGGAAGCATTCATGACAACTCACCAGGGGTGGGTTGTACAAGATTCTAGGGAACCGTTGCTGTCCAGAGCAACAGATATCAGTAAGAATAACGATGGTAATAATCCGTCAAGGGCTACAAATGGATCGAACGGAACCAAAGTCGAACAAAATGTCAGTACAGTAGCTGCCAAGGCCGGCGAGACTAATGGCAATAAAGACACCATAACGACACAAATACATGAAAAGACGGAGTGCGAATGTCTCAAGAATGGCACCCACTTCCCAAATGTTGTGCTAGATCAGACATACCGATGCACAATGGACGCATTATACAACCTACTTTATCATGGTGATTTTATTGAGAAGTTTCTGGCAGTCGAAAAAAATACAGGCAAGTACATTGGCCTTACTGTGAATGTACCGGTACGTTATCTGCAATGCTATGTGTCCCACTGACTTAGCACTGTAGATATCAATATTGGCCCGTGGGAGGAGGGACAGGGTAATGTTCAATTTATGCGCGAACTTTCGTATATTAAACCGATTAACGGAGCAATTGGTAAGAGAGGCAGGAATATCAAAAATAGCATAGCACGCTTATGAGAATATGAAATGTGTTTAGGCCCAAAGCAGACAAGATGCTTGTTGAAGGAAGAAATATATCATAAGGATTTTCATGAGTACGTAACGCAGCTGACAACCACGCAGACCCCAGACGTGCCTTCGGGCGGCTCTTTCACTGTCAAAACGCGGACATGTATGATGTGGGCTGGCCAGGGGCAGATACGGATGATAGTCACCGTCCTCGTAGACTTTACAAAGTCCTCCTGGATAAAGTGTAATATTCTTATGATTGTCCTCGAAAGAAAAAGATGACGATGTTGACGCTTCATGATATTATAGCAACGATTGAGAATGCCTCAATTTCTGGCCAAGAGAATTACTACAAGGCGCTCGATTCCGCCCTTCGACGGTCGCTTGCGAAGTATAGTCAAGGTCCGGTTTCAAATGGTCAAAACAAGAGCGCAAAGCGCAGAAAAAGAATAAGAAAAAAAAAGAGTAGAGATATGACAAAAGATCATGGACAAGGACGTTTGAAAGTCGGAATGATGGCCGACATCGGAATTACCCTTACAGACTGCTTTGGCTGGGTAACCAAGCATGCCTCACTGCCGACCACAACCCAGATATCTCTCCTATGCATGGTGATCCTCGTCTTTCTCAATTTCTATATGGCTAGCAAAATGTCCCAGGTTGACATAGAGCTGAAATCGCTCCGGGATGTTATGCGGAACCATAAACAACACGAACAATCTCAAGCATACAAACTATCTTCTCCAAAGTCATCTTTACCAAACCATGCGGAGGTGGAAGAAGATCTTTGGCTGTGGCTGGAGAAACTTGATCCTGAAAAAGACCCAAGGACAGTGGCGATGGATGAGCCCCATATGCAACATGATGATGTAGGAAAACAATATCAGGAGGACGATACCTGGCGCATTCATCTCAAAGAGTCGTATCTCGCCAAGGATGAGATCGATAAGCAAATGTCTGACCTAGAATCCATGATCCAACGTGCCGAGGCAAGCATGGATCGTGTGAATGATGTAGTAAACCAACAAAAACGGCGGATCCGTGATAGCTGGCAAAAAAAAAGTGTCTAAATTACACTCTATGTAAGATGTAACGTTTTATCCTCAAAATGATATCGTTTGCCTTGTCTGTACCTTAGCCAAGATGATGTTCGAAGTCTTTGTTTGGAAATAACATTTGTCGGAGACTAAGGATTAATAAGAAGGCATTGACTGCGTTCTGAAAAGTCCGTAGAACGCACTGACTTTTGCGTTCAAACACATACACACAATGGGTTATGCAACGCTCGATGCTGCTCTCGCATTTCCGAATAACCTTCCACCTGCAAATTCCCACATCCTCATTACTGATACTCTTAAATCAAATGCAAACTTTTTGATACACCATTTTTGCGGTAATCACCTCAAGGCCGACCGTCCTGTGATCCTCGTTGGCCTTTCACAGATCTTCAACCATTATTTCCTCATTGGTCGGAAACTGGTCAGTGTCATAGATGTGCATACACCACCTCCTTCACGCACGTGGACGCATGCTGACATGGACATTGAAATGTCATTCTTCCATCGATAAGGGTATCAATCTCCAAACTTTCAAGCAAGCTGGAAAACTCCTATTTATTGACGGTCTAACACACCTTAATCCATATGCGGCTGCTAATCCATATCCGCCAAAGAATACACCAGCTGCACCCACAACCTCGTTGGACACCACGGCTACTGGAGCAAACCCACTTGAATTCTATTACCGTATAATTTGTGATCAAGTCAAAACAGCGGCTGCAATATCGCCATCCCAGGGGCACCCATTACTGATTCTCGACGACGCAAGTGCATTACTGATGTGCGGGTATGGGACAGCGGATGTTGCTCAGCTGATCCACCAATTAAGGGTCTTGATGGCGCGGGAAAATGGCACGCTTTTGACGGTGGTGCATGCGGACGAGGTTGGCGTAGAAGACGCTGAACAGGATTCGTTCAACCGGCTTGTCATGTCATATGCCGATTTGGTATTACAGGTGTCCCCCTTGCATAGTGGACTTGCAAGAGATGTCCATGGAGAGGTAATGAAAAGGGCTTAGAGGTTGCGAGTGAGAAACTGAGAAAGGATCCATTCCTTGAGCGCCAGTGTGCATATCCGTTATCCGTTAGGAATAGTTGAAGTTTACAATATGCTTTTCTGTAGTTATCCATCCTTTACGGCCCTCAACACATACCCGGCTCGTTACCGGGGACTACAGTCCAGTCCATGCATTACAGAATACTGGATAATAACGTTGAATTCTTTGCAAAGGGTATTTCGAAAGGCGTCTTGTAAATAAACAGAGAACACTTTAAACCACACCCGCTCATAAAGCCTTTGAAATGAAGACATCTGAATTATCTTGCCAAGAGATATGATCAATAAGTATGTGACGTCATTGGCTCTATCACATCCCATTTTGGTGTCCGTCGTGTTGGCTTTTGCGCACACATACACACACACACACACACAAGTGCATAACCGACATAGATACAGAAGGGCTGCCGCCAACGTAAGTTGATCACCTCTACTCGCGCTTCTTTTCGAGTGTTAAAGGAAAAGGGAAGACAAGAACTGACGCCGTTTGTTCATACGGCTTGAATCTACCTTCGCTCCGTTCTTTTCCTTACCCGGCCATCATCTCTGACCTTGAACTCCATCGCATCTCAAAGATCGTCATTTCTTTCTCGTTTCGTCTCGTTCGCTTTTGAACTCTTGTTCGACCGCCACTTCATTGACATTTCGTCTCACTCTCCATATACACATATTATCGATATATTTATATTTACAAGTCATTGAAGGTAAGCGTTCATTTCCTTGTAACTCCATCAACCTGAACCTTGTAGTCACCAACTGCCCTCTTGTTTAGTTCCCCATCGACGAAACACACATTACGCTTATATCTCACACGCTCAATACAATTCTTAGTCCGGACAACGCAACACACGATCGTTCTCTCCATCTAACCCGAGCGAAGTTATTTGCACAACGCAGTCTCTATACCATTATTATTATTATTATTATTATCGTTCTTCTGTTCGTCGATTCCGGTCCTGCGATCCCCTTCTCTTTGCATATACGTGCGTAAAGAGTGGAACAACACGTGTGCCTTTGTCTCTGCCAAAGCGAACACATTGCTACGAATTTGATATACCTTTTATAACGCCCACGCGATTTTCTTTTCTTTATTGATCGGTCATCCGCGCGGTTGTGTACACGCACCACACAACAACCCCTTGAAAACCTGTTGTGGACTTGACAGGATTATGGCTACGGATGAGCCATTGAAAACAACGATAGCTCCTGGACAGGAAGGTCCGGTCGCCTCAAAATTCAATTCAGCATCACCAGCACTAGCATTAGTAAGTTTTAGTATAAAGAATCAGGCAAACGGAGGAGCTTTGGGAGTGGAGTGAACGAAAGAGAAAACACAGATAAAGGATAGACAAAGTCAAGGAGAGAGGAAGAGATGATTTACTTTGTTTATTCCTCATTAGACTAATAGCACTGATACCTTTATTAATTCTCTTCGCTTCGAAGCTGGGCTGCGCAGACAACAAGAATTAAGGTAATTCTAACCGAAAAGCTGCCAGGGTATGGCGTAGCTGATAATATCTGTGTTTGCACGCTGCTGCTGCTTAAACTAGCCAACTCGTTTTGCACCGAGAAAGACTAATCAAAGAATTGTATATCCTGATGGGCCAAAGAGATCAAGGCGACATGGATCTGATGATGTTCCTGGAAAAGGGCGAGAACTTGACAGATCCTGAGAATTGGGATGGATTTCTGGACAAGCACAGGCTAAGGTATATGGAATGGTAAAAAGAAAGGAAGAGATATCATTACTGATGGACCGAATGACTTTCATAATAGCGAGGAGGCTAATCTCACATTGTCGCGAGACTCGTCGTCCATTGGACACCAAGATACCATTGCCAGCGATATCAAAGCAAAGCAAGCCCATTCCCCACTTCCTTCACCTTCCGAAACGCCTGTCTTGCCTACTACTGATATCACTTCTCTACCTGATCTCCAGCAGAAGCAAGAACATCAGCACGAATTGAATGGTCAAGATTTTAGTGTTACCAAAGTAAGCTATTATGCTGCGCGTGTGCAGAATAATTGTATGCTCACTTCTTGTCTACCATTTTTTCACTTTCTATTTCTTTCCAATATCAAAACTAGGAGCCAGATCGATTAATTCTCCTGGAGACTTCTGCAGCTGAGAACCAACCTCCATCCTCCAGCGATAACGACCCTTTTCCTGTATCTGCTGAAACGTCAGCAGCAGGACCGCTTGTGAAAACAGCATCGATGGCAGCTACACAACACCCGATCGTTCAAAAGATGGTGCCCAAGCGGACGATAATTCCACCGCCAAGAGCATCTGACATGAAGAATTACCCTCCTCAAAGTTACAATGGTCTCATCTTTCCTGACTATCGCTCTGACAAAGAGGAAGGCCTTGATCTGTACGCATGGCAACTACGTGCCAATGCGCAACCGCTATATAAACCGCTCCAGACTGCTCGAAAAGTGCTTATGACTCGCGATTGGACGGTAATATAAAGCAATTTCGATGAGCAAAGTCTGTCCGTCAATGATGAAGAGGCCTCACTCAGCTTCCCTGTACATAGCTTGCGCGTGAAGAATTGAAATCTGTAAAGACGATTCAGTTGATCGAGAATTTGAAGAAGGAGAATATGTGGAGTCTCAGGCAGCCCAAACGTCAAAAGGCTGTACCGAGGACGAAAACCCATTGGGACTTTATGTTGGACGAAATGGTAAGTTTGAGGAGCGTTCATCGCTCAGCGACTGCATTTCAAACCATCTGTCGTTAGAAATGGATGCGGACGGATTTCAAGGAGGAATACAAATGGAAAGTGGCAACAGCATACATGCTAGCGCATACGGTCATGGAATGGCATCTGGCAAAGGATAAATCCCAGTTATGCGTCAAAGTAAGAATTAATTATAGCGAAGGTGTTGATGCCCCATTGAGACTGATGGGGACTCAAGACCAGGATTCCCAAGGCCTTTGGAGAAGAGAAAACGGGGATTGATGGCGACAGTAACGCCAGCAACATTACTAGAGATTCTGCCGCTGATAGCTCTCCTTCTCTATCAACACCGACAGAGAGCAAAGGCATATCTGATGCTGTTCCTGAGACAGCTGATACCAATGATACTTTCTGTGCTGAGCTGACAAAATCAGCTACTACTACTACTACTGCAGTGACAGATAGGCCCATACTTGCCCAAGAAATGACCCCTATGGTTATTGACACCGATCTCGAGACGCAAATGGACAGCGACTTGGTTCTATCGACTGAACAAACATCTGCTTCCCTCTCAACTTCTTCCTGTGAAGGGCTCTTAAATGCGAATGATGGGACTGGGGCTGTTATTGCAACACCTGTACCTGGTCTACCGCGGGAAATCGTGCAAGAATACAGAAGGAAGATCCAACAACTCAGTCCAAGTAAATCGATCGTCACTCTCCCTGCTGATGAATTTAGCGAGTTCGATATCCACTCTATATTCCCCGATCTTCTATTGTACGAACCACCAAATCCTGATCATGATGATCCTTACTTTGACGAAGCGGAGTATGGCCGAATTGTGGCGATCACAAAGCTGGTTACCGACAAGATTGTGCTAAAGAAACGGCAGCGCATCAGCCGTAAACGCAACATTAACGGCGAGCAGATTATAATTCACGAACAAGATCCAACGGAGGATGAGGTGCAGTCACTACCACGCCACGAGCGATATGATAGTACGCCTCTCGTGTCACGTACGTCATTATAGTCTTCATCCGCAAAACGTCGACGCCATTCATGCACCTACTAATAGATGAAAAATGACATATCTATGTTATATAGACCTGTTTGCGCCGAAGAAATTACGAGATACTCCTGCGACGGCGCCACCTACTCCCAAAGCCCCCGACAATGCGCAACAGCAGCACCAACTAAGCATCTGGACGGAAGAGGACGATTTATGCTTGATACAGTTGATTCTTCAGTATTCGTTTAATTGGAACTTGGTGACTGACGCATTCAATGCCATCCGGCTTCCCAAGACTGGGGAGCGTCGAACGCCGTGGCAATGTCACGAACGTTGGAAGCAAAATAATTTAACGTCCCTCTCCGGCCAAGTCAGCCCTATCTATGCATCTAGGCTCAAGAAGGAGGCGTCAAAACGACCATCACTAGTCAAATTCGATGCGATCAGAAAACGGCAAAGGCAATATAATATCCTTGATTCGATCCAGCGTACACAGAAACGCAGGGAAGAGCTTCAGAAACCATCTTGTGAGTGCTTGAATATGCTTGTGCATGTTGCATTCTGACAATGTGGACATATATCTTAGCCACTACCACAGGTCCTCGTAGCACAGTCGAGACCCATGGCATGAGTGCAAACGGGACACGGTTGATGACAGCGATGGAATTAAGCCTTCACAAGGCACATCGGGAGAGACAAATGCAACAAGCTCTCTTGGATCAGCGCCAATACTCTGGTGCAGGCTATGGATTGAATCCATCCACTTCAGCGGCTGTAAGCAATTTGCTTTCCATTGAAAAATGCATCATGTATCTTACAATTTCAACATTCACAGCCCACTGGAAACCATATCCGACCAATGCAACCAACCCCACCCGTTGCACACAGCATGACTCCTGCTGTGCAACAAACTCGCTCACCCGTCTCCGTTGTTCCCACCAACCCTATACCACCCAATGGCAGTACCGCTAGCATCCCGTCGACTCCGACAAACCGCCCTATGGCCGCACCAACGGCAGGACCTTCACGGCCACCGCAACCTTCAACGACCGCAGCCAACACGGCACCCGCAGGATCTACTCCAACTAATGCAAACTATCCGCCAGCACAGCTTCAACTTTTTCGGCAGCGACAAATGCAGATGGCCCGCGCTCGGACACAAGCTGCAACACCCCTTCAACGATATGCAAGTGTGATGGCAAACTCGCAAGCACAGCAAGCGGTTGCTGCTCACTCGTCACCTGTCAATAATGGAGTGGATATAATGGCTGCCCAGTTACAACAGGCGCAACAGCCTCTTCAACAGACGCAATCCCAGCAGCCACAGACACCGCCACGTCCAATGGTGGCCTCACCAGCCATGCATCAACAACCCCCGACAAATATTTCTACGCCTCAAATGGTTCACCAACAGCCACAGCAGCCACAACCATCCATGGCCGCCGCGGCAGCCATGCAAGCCAATCAGAGCAACCCACTCGCGGCGGCTGCTCAGTTGCTACAGATGGGTTACTCGATCAATCAGCTAGCTCCAAACCAGCAAATGATACTGCAACGGTATATCGCCCAGATGCAAATGCGAAACGTATCAAATGCCCAAGTTCAGGCGCAAGTGCAGGCTCAGCAGCAGCAGCAACAGCAGCAGCAGCAGCGACAGCAACAGCAACAGCAACAGCAGCAGCAGCAACAAGCGGCAGCAGCGGCAGTAGCGGCAGCACAAGCAGCTGCAGCACATCAAGCAGTAGTAAGCAATAGTGGGCTTCACCAGACAAATGCGCTGACAAGTGCATCAATGCCAATGGGAGTCAGTCCAGGTATGGGTCATACGCCCCAGCATATTATGGCAGCGGCAGCATCGACAGGGTCAGCGACAAATGGCAGTCCGAATAATATCCCCACCAACAATATGTCGGTTCTGATGGCAGCACAGCAGCAGCGGGCAATGATGGAACGACTTCAAGCAGCCCAGCTATTACATCTGCAGCAGCAACAGATGCAAAGCAATCCGCTTTCTGTTCAGCAACAACAATATTATCAACAATTGCAACAGAGCAATGCAGTCCGTCAAGCGGCGGCTGCGGCTCAGCTGGCAGCAGCGCAACATCAACATCAACAACAGCAACAGCAGATGCAACAGCAACAGCAGCAACAGCAACAGCAAAGCTCACCAGTCATACAAAGAAGCCCTCATGGCCATGTATAAGTTTTCTATTTTTTTCTTGTTTTATAATTCTTCATTTCTTTGGCAACGCTTGTTAGGCGGAATTTGACAAACCATCCCCTCCTCTCCTACCCGCGGTGTTGTTTTCAATCCCTCTGTTATAAGATACACACTCGTGTCTGCAGCGTTTCATAATTCTTCCTCACTGAGCGCCACACACCTCCGTCTTTTGTAAGTAGTACTTATTTACTTGATCCTTTTTACACTTTCCAATCTCTGTAACCGAACTTGCTGGACCGATCCGCCCTTTTCTTATGCATATGCACATCCTTAGTACAGCATGGTTGAGCATCTCGAAACAAGAACGAGTAAACACTTTGTTACATAATGTTCTATTCTATCCAAATCGAGATTGTCGAGATGATGTTGATCTGACTGGCTTTTGCTCACAGCCATACACCTTTTGTGTCAGATTGATGAATAGACGGAATTCTAGTCAGGTTCACTCACCATACAACACTGTTCAAAGCACTCCTTGCACTGCTCACATCCCGCCCCGCCCCCTGCTGTACGCAGTTGTTTGCTGCGGTGATCTCAGGTCAACAGAAATATGTAGAACATGCGATATCCGTTTTACTTTTGCTTCAGAACGCTTACATCCACGACACTCATCGTTGCGACTTCACGACGGTTAATCCATACCAGACATTCAACAAACGGTTCACAATTTTGCTGCCAGTTGTTTTTCAAAGCAGATGTAATCCTGAGGCTTGATGTTATCATAACCTCCAGAATGAGATTATCGTCCTGTAATGCATAGCTCCGGAAAAAAATGAAGCTATGCAACCAGCGACGCTATCCAATTCACTCGAATGATAAGCGAGAGTTTTACACTTGGTTTGTAGCAAAGGTGAAGTGCAAAACAATTTAGGCATGTAGGTACAGTAATGATACTCTTGAGATGTCAGCTTTTGCTAAGATGTTGGGGGGGTCTTCTTCCTTGGACACACATTGAGAGATATGGGTCCTCGGCATTACAAGTAGATTGGTAAAATCGAAGCGGTTGATACGCTTGTACAGTACCTGCCTATTCACCCATTTTCTCCTTGACGAAAACCGACGTAATGCTCAGTGCACCTGTCCTTTTTGCTTATCAATTCAGGACAAACTGGGCAACCATGTACAGTGCTTCCTCAGGGAAGGGGGAGGGGTTTTCAAGGCGCACTCTGCGAAAAATATAATAGAGGTCCCCGACACCGTAATAAGGTTGCACTTTTTCCAGGCATCGCAGATCGCGTTTTCTCTTCAAAAACGCTTGGTGAACCCAAGTACCGCCTCTTTTCTATGTCAATGTCACAGAAAATGCATGTAGCATAAATGCCAAGGGTCTTGCACAAGGGTAGGTTCTAGTTGTATTATTTTTATCATGGCGTTTTAATGAATTTTGCAAAGCTTTCTTTATGAAAACAGCAAGACAACACCATCGATGAGGGTTGGCCTACAGTAGACCCTATGGAGCTTATCATACACAGATGAGGCGGAATACATATATCCTTCAAAGTCTGACTGACTCTTCAAACCTGATGTCTTAAAATTCAAGGAACTTGAACGCGGGGATATATAAATGCAAGGTATGAGATGTTCCTGCCAGAGGGCCTTCTAACAAAGGAGTTATTATGCACAGATTCCGGGTGTAAGAAATCAACAATCACTAGTAATGACAGCGTATTGGACAAAGGAAGAACAAAACTCCAACGACGCAGCAGGACGTACACAGATCCGGATAGTTCAACATTCCTTGAATATAAAACCCTAAAGTGCTCAACAGCGGCGGACGCGCTCCGGCAGCTAAAGTACGTACCATATCCGTATTTGACAGCGCTCGGCAAAAAAAAAAAGATATATGAGGATGAACCTGATGCGATATATTCGAGAGAAGCAAAAGAAGGGAGACAAAGCCTACGCTAAAAGAAACATAGCTTGGTGAGTTTGTTGCTGAGGACGGTTTCGTTCTGGTAGATTCAAGTTCAGCCAACGAACGTAAGCTTCCATTCAATCTGACATACAAGATAAAATCATGTCGTTCAAAATACTATATGAAACTGTCGCATCAACAGGTAAAAAGATTTTGTTCGTCAACGGACAACGTCGGCCCACCCGCTTTACATTTCGACTTGCCAGCCCGGCTCACACCAGGCGTATCCAGGTGTGCACATGGCGATAACCATGGCGGAAAATGGGTGGTGCGCCAGAAGCAGCGGTAACGCAACCGCAGAGACAAAAACATAGGGCGAACGCCAGAAACAACAACAGGGACATACTTTGGGGTGGGGCGAGGCCACAATGGCGGGCACGAAGCCGGCAAAAAGCCGGACAGCGACAATTTTACATCGGATGAGCGCCCTGGGAAAAACAAAGACAACGGCAAAAGAAAAGAGAGTTCCTGGGTTGGTAACAACGCCGACACAACGACAACAACATGCACAGGCAACACAAGATGCAAAACGGTAGCGCGTTGATGGCCACCTGCCCAAAGGCGACCAAAATGCCGCCCCGCCGAACGATGCGATATCCGTTTTGACCTCTCGTCCATGACCTGTCAAATGCAGGTACAATGGGTCAATCTACAAATGAACAGAAGGTAGATTCGAGTAATAAGCAAGTCGTTATAAAGATTCATACCGGATACAACCCATGGAAGAGAGGTCAAGGAAGGATTTGATAAAAAGGAAATAGTTCGCTCAGAACCTCTCCTATTTATGAGAAATCAGCCATCCATTGCGATGATTCTTGTTTATCAGACCATTCTGTGTTGCAGACAAGTTTAAACAAGCCGCTTGGTTTTTCCATATTGTCGCCTTGATGATCAAGGCACACACAGGCGATGACTCAGCTGCCAAACCATAACATCAAGGAGAAGCCACTTTATCAGCATGTGACAGACAAAGTGACATTGTTTGATTATCAGGCAACAAGAGAGTCGGTGTTGTTGTGCGCCACGCGCTGCGTATTAAAACACTACTGCATCAAACTTGGTGTCTCATATCAACGAGCATGTGTGTAATTATACACTTATTATCAATGATAACTTGCACTCCACAAAGAATCCACAGCACGATAAAGCTCTTTATCATCCGTTTCGCTAATGGCTCCTTCTATACCTCATACAATATGACAATATGTTGGTCTCTTAGCTCTATATGTCCTTCATTTATCCAGGGCCCAACCTGACAGTGCATGATTGCCTATAGGAGAATGCTCTTTATCTCAACAGTCCTTTCAACATATCCAAAGAAATCTGGGGTCCGATATTTGGTCATATCCACTCTTTTCCCTCCTTTTCTCAGCGTATTCATATCCGTAGATGTACCATGATGATCTCTGTAGAATTATCATAAGTCCAGTCATAATTTCCCCCCATTACGATAATGAACGAGACACCTGTAAGAATGAGAAAACTCTTCCATGTTACTGATTCGGGTCATCAGCGCCTCGCTTTCCAGGAACCTATTCCGCTTTACTTTGCTCTTCACAACCGACCCAAAACTGTTCAATAGGATGGAAGATAGGCGCATCGATATCCTCGCGACTTGATGTGTTTATTAGAGATGCAGCTTTTTTTTTGTGCGACATCTTTCTGCTTTGTCACCATGCATAAAGATTTTTGGGCAAACACGACTTTTTTGGAAAACGGTGTATACCAAAGCTCCCGCAAAAAAAAAAAAAAAAAGCCAAAGCATCTCAAAGAACAATGTCAATTATCCTACCACCTACAATCCATGCGATGAGTATGCATTCCAAAAAATGGGTGGAAAAAGAATCTCCCAAAACCACCACGACTAGGACCAAAGTGACCACGATATTGGGAGCGATCTCAGCTCCTAGGGGCCATTACCATCAGCATAGTTCCCCCAAACATAACCTATCGAAGAAAAGCAAGGTCAGTGGCATTTCTAGCAACAAAGGCCTTGTGGCCTGGTCACTTTTGCCTGCTACCATGGATATGAAATCGACAAATTCCCAGCGATAAAAAAAAAAAAGAGCACAATTTGATTATGGATGATGCTCCAGTTCATCCAAACAGGGATATCGCCAAGTATATATTCTCGTCAGGGGACACAAGCGTCCTGGATCCTATGGAGCAAGTTTTGAAAGTGGTCAAAGATCGGGTTATGCGCTCAAAGTGAACGATTGAAGCCAAAGATTACCGAAGCCTGTGAAAACCTCGGGGTGAGTGTTTTCCCAAACATTTTCAACCAGGTCCATAAATGCGAGAAATAAAGAGCAAAAGTAGATATTTGTATGTTAGGAGATGTGGGACTTTGAAAAAAAAAAAAATTGAGGAGCACCGCATGGACGATGCTGTAACAAATACAGTCGTATTAAGAATGTCTTTTATTTGTTCCTCTAGGTCGACACTATGGAAAGCGCAAGAGGATGAGAAGAAGAAGAAGAATATCGGCCCAGGAAAAGCCAAGGGCCCCAAAACCCTTAGGAAAACAGGTACGTCTCCTTTCGCTGAGGCAATTATAAACATTTCATACCTTGAAGATTTTGCTGATGGTGGACAGCATAGGTAAGCGCACCGACAGGCAGTTTTCCAGTGGTCGACGTCTGCTTGATTTCGTTGACAGCATCCTCGTTAGCACGAAGGACGGCGAGGTGGCGCGACAGCCGACCGATGACGACGACCTTGCTCTTGATAATCATCCGTCGCGGGTGGTCCATTGCGGAAACGGGCGTGGTAGCAGGTACAGGGCGGTGGGTGGGTGCATTCATCCTTGGTGATTATTGCTTACAATGGAAATAGTGCGTAAAGTAGGAAAACAAATCCAAGGGGAGGAAGAGGGACTACAAGGGCGGTGGGTTGGGCCATGTCCTTTTATCTCTCGCTCTCCATCTACCACGACACATTCCCACCCCTTCGGCCCCTCTCTTTCCTTCACCAAGTGTGTGCGCACGCGCATGCTCGCTTCCTTCTCGCATCGCCTTACCGCGCCTCCCCCCCCTCCCCAAGGATGACACTCTCTCCCACCCCCTGCGTTCTGGTTTCTCGCTGCTGCTAGCCACTCTGTAGATAACGTTTGTATTCATCCAAAATAATAATAATAAAAAAGGTCACGGATAATTCGGCTGCATTTCTTCCTGATACCGCCCATTCTCATTTTTTCTTCCCATAAAAGAAATGCTACCCACTCTGTCATTACTTGATGTAAGATCGCCGTTCTCCTCCTTTTCCTTGACATCCCCTGCTCCACCGCCTCCTGAACAAATTATGCGCGTTGTGGCAACGCCATATCTCTCTTGCGACGGTTGGGAAAGAAAACGGCTTCACACTCACAATGTATACCATATCTAGCTCGCCCGCGCCTTGCAGATCAAGCCTAGCAATGTGCAAGAGGTATGCATGCTGAAAGGAGAAAACACGCTCGAGCGGAGGGGGGCAGGTTTAGAGTTACGATCGAAGAAGACGCTTACCGTCTGCATCAGCCATGGATGTCCTTTATGGGACTCACGCGCATAACAGAGAAATGGGGGGAAGAGGAAAAGAAGAAAAGACGCATCCATTAGCCGAAAGCCTAAACCCGCCCTTAACGTGCTATTGTAGATCAAACCGTTGTGCGAAAATATATTCGACGTTCCTCGCTCAGAATTACTCGAGACATATGAGCGATTACGAGACTCATTCTGGACAGATCCTGCCGAATCCACACCCTCACCTCCCGCGCGTCCCAAACCGCCAGTAATTCATTCCGTTCCAGCTCAACCACAACAAGTGACACTAGAAACGCCACCAACCCTTCCAACCGAAACGACACCAACCCGACCCAGGGGCGTTAAACGCGCCGCCTCGGAATCTCTAGAGCCTGACGGCAAGCCAGACAAGCTGCCGAGACGCGAATACACGCACAAGGAGTTGATGGCATCAGCTGTCTTGTCGACTACTGAAACAATGTGGGGATACAAAAAGTGGTTTATCCAAGAACTACGCCGGGATGAGCAAAGTAAAATACACACACATACACAGAGAGAGAGAGAAAGAAGAGAGGGGAGAGGATACTACACACGCGTGGCAATAGCTCAAAATGTCACTTACGCTGGATTCTTATCTTGATGGATAAAAACAGGTTACAAAGAAGAAACAATCTCTGCACGTGTAAACGACTTGGAAGGCTTATTAACGCCAGTGGAAAAACGAAGACTTGCCCAGTACCTCCAACCGGTATTGGCAAGTTTGGGCCGCAGGGGTACCCAAACGGATATCACGTTGTCCACATGGCTATCACTCGCATCGCCGCAGCAGGCAACAGCCGCAGCAGAAACAACGCAATCTGGAAAGCAAGCAGTAACAGAAGCACCGTAAAGAGGCTAATTGGGTAGGTGGCCGGAGGAGAGGAAAGACTGTTGGCAGCAATCGTCCACCGAACGACCGATTCCCGCGTGGAACCCATGATCGTTTGACTCACGACATAACCGGTTTTGCTTCTGCTGCTATTGCTCATCCTCTAGTAACCTTGTTGCTTCCATCGCCTCTTTCACTCCCCTCCCCGTCCGGAAATGCACAAGTCACTTGTATGGAATCTTAACCAGAAGGAACAACGCTCACAGATGTATGGGAAGATTGCCGTCGGGATCAGATTCCGTCATACGCATCGAATTCATCTTTTTATGGATACAGTTAGTATCATATATGATAATCGAGTGTTCATTCTTTCCCCTTCCCCCTCCCGTCGACTTGCGTCTGGTCGCATCGGACCTTTTCAACTTTTCGAAGCCATGTTACGCGCACAGATAATAAAACTGTTACGATTCCCTTGATTAGAATGTCCACCCTAGAACGGAAAGACAGCAAACATCCTATTTGCAACCTCGGAACTGCGAAAACCGAAAAGACAACAACTGAGATAATAAACCCCGTACTAGAGGCAAAGTGGCAGACGAGATGCATAAACAGTATTTGTCTTCATGTAGCGCGCTGCATCCTTAAAATGGAAAGCGATCCCTATTCCAGCTGGGCACATTGCACGAACTCCATAACGAATGCAGTCTTTCTAGTGGCAACGGGCGTTATTGGCATTGTAATTGTTGCATACGTGACCTGGCTCTTCACATTAGGCGGTTACTGTCGTAGATTTCGTTCCTGAACTGTCCATGAGCGCGGGATATGAAATGTACGAAAAGAGGGAAAGGGAAACAGTGTCGTATTAAATGTATATCGTGAAGAGGGAAAGCCGTTTTCCAACTAGGCAGCTAATTATGTACAATGATGATGTTGATGATGTGATCAGGAGAAACAAAGTCAGTTGTATACATGCGTGTGCGTGGTGTTATCGTTTTGTGTTAAACTTCCTCGTTAGCTTTTAAAACCATATTCTTCAGGAATTTTTGAAGAACATGACGCATACGCTGGGGTGTCATTTTAGGCGAGTGCCGCCTCACCCGATATTCGAGACATCGAGTGATAATATCTTTGGGTACAAAGGAGCGCTGTAGTGCAGACTGCTGGTATTGGGATGGACGCTGATCAGAACTACTACCACGCATTCCAGGAGGGGTTGTGGCCGTGGGAGACATATCACTTGCTCCGCTACCGTCGGTCTTTGCCGGTTCACGCTTAGGTAACATAACAGAAGTTGCCGGCCGCGAGTAGTAGAATGAGGGCGACATCCAGTTGGCATGGGCATTTTTCTGGCTTGATGCTGAGTACCAAGTCGGTGACATATTCATGCTGGGAAGGATCGTATTCGTAAATGAAGGCTGATAAATTGGCGGTGGTGGTGGCGGTATACCGCGCCCGCCACCTCCTAACGGCAGCGACCCAAGTGATGGCAGACTCCGTGCATCATTACCGATAGATCTCCGGTGTACAGTTTGATCGCTCGACATCGTAGTAGGCTGCGGCGAAGATGGGATGGAGGACGTTGCGGACTGTGTACCGGTGGCCGAAGCGACAAATGGCCGATAACTGCTCCGCATAGCAAATTCAGGCGGAATAATGTCAAGTATTACCGTATCAGAATCATGCAAAGCTTGGATAGTCTGCAAGATTTCCGGGACTAACATAGTGGAAAACAGTGACATCACACACAATATGAGTAACCTACTACTGTTGCATTGCGCGAAATATGCACTTACCATACACATATTCCAGGAACTCACGGTTCTTGAAGACCCGTCGTTCGCGCATTCGCTGGGTGATCTTGTGCCAGAAATTCGTACGTGTGCTCCAGTAAGGCCAGCCATACTGCATCAGGACAATCATATTCCCTGCCTTCTCGTCCCACCTCATCGCCGAGTCAATCGACGCCATACCACGACGTTGTTCTGATTCACTGTCCAAACTCACGATTAGGTGCTTGATGCAACGCACCACAAGTCCTTCCTGGGTAACTCGCATCATCCCGAATTCATGCCCATTGAATACTGTCGCCACGATCCTGCAATCGATCTCGTCCGCAATGAAGTCTTTCTCGTCTAATCCCATCGGGATAGGGAATACGGAGAGGATAATCGCAATTTCAAGCGTTGATTGCTATGCACACATAATTCGACCG
Source organism: Dichotomocladium elegans (assembly GCA_025716815.1). Taxonomy (NCBI): domain Eukaryota; kingdom Fungi; phylum Mucoromycota; class Mucoromycetes; order Mucorales; family Lichtheimiaceae; genus Dichotomocladium; species Dichotomocladium elegans. Next base: position 248,848 of record JAIXMN010000035.1, on the reverse strand, counting down.
ATCAGGAATACACATTTCTCCGCTCACACCCGCACATGCGTACACAACACACGTACTTGTAAGCTGCCCACTAACAGGTAGATGACCCCGATATTGTACAGAACCCGAAAGGCAAACATGAATGGGATGTCATATTCGGACAAGCTTTCCGTGTCCTTTTTCTCCTGCCGTCGCTGGATCTCAATTCGGTCACAGATACTCTGTGATAGCTTTAACGCTTTTGCAAGATTGCCTGGAACAGATGGCTAGTCGACACATCTCAATAAGTAACAACATTACTCGTTATCATCCTGCATGCTCTTTCATTTACCGACGACAGCGCCAAATCACTTCTAACCAAAAGAACAGCATTGCAAATGTCAAATGGGAGATTGTAGGCATCGATCACACGGCATAATTCTTTCAGCGGTAAGTAGCGGTGAGAACATAAAATGTTTGAAGGATAGTCTCTTGTCAGCATACCTTGTTCCCATCCGCCAAAGACATTGGCCCAGTTTGTGTTCGGCGCAGTTACCGATCCCCAATGCCAAAGCTCTACAAGGTGTCGCATACAATCGCCAGCCTTGCTCAGGATCTGCAAGGCGTCATCTACACCCCGCATACAGTAAGCATTGAGACCCTCCCCCCGATCTGGTATGTTATCCATCTTGAGTTTTTTCAACTGGCGCTCTTGCTGCTGCTGCTGTTGCTGCTGTTGTTGATCACCTTCGCTATGGTCAACGCCAATACTTCGATTATTCTCATATTCTCGATCAGTTGTGCTACGTTTCCTGGCTAAGGTTTCCGCGGATGAATTTTCATCCGTAATTGGCGATGATGGCTGTGGTACAGCTGCCGCCCCAACACCCGGTGGTCGTGGCGTAGGCGCAGTTTTGAATTTGTGATTGCCCTTGCTGATATCTCCACCACAAATAGTTGCGGTTGAGGCAACGCTGTTACTATTACTATTTGGTCGAATTGCGCAAATCGGGATCAAACACGTGTTTTCATGGTGAGTGTCGTCTATGGCGCAGACGGCCCTGTAATAATCGTAGCCAAATTGGACAAATTGAGCTGTCGCAGCCATAAACTCACACATGAATGTTACAAGCACGTAGAGGTCTTCCGGGTGTTCATTCAGCGTCGCCACAAGTTCATCCTGATCAATACGGATCTCGGGCCTATGCTCTTTCATATATTGGAATCGATTGGTATGGGACAAAAAATCCAGCCGCCCTAGACCAGAATATCTTGCACCATATCAGTCAGTACAACGATGTGGAACAAGGGTTGAAAACGAATTGGAGGATTACCCGCAGCAGTCTAGCATCGCACATGTAAATTTCACTAACTCGCCCCAGTTGTGTTGCTGTATGTAATATCGTTGGCCAATGAGGATATACTGTTCGAACAAGTTGTAAGGAATAGCAATGTAGTGCTTGCTATCCGTTGATTTAACACTGGGCGTTCGATCGCGACCGGTTAGTAAGATCCTTTGTTTCCATAATCGTTGGAGGAGATCCGTCACTAAATAACCAATCGCAGTGCGAAACACCAGGTTAGCAAATGAACAGGTTCGATAAAAGACGGAAGCAGGAGAAGATTTACCGAGCACTTTGGTACACTTTTCGCTGTGCTGCGGTTCTATGGTCTGAATTGACCGCGCATACATAGTCAGTAGATCAATCGCGCGGATCTATGCAGATATAAAGTTATCATTAATATCAATAAACGGGAAGGAGTGTCGACCAAAAATGGATGTAATAAACACGGATAAAGTGGTACATGGCTATTACCAGGTATTTGTATGCGTGGCGGGGGTACGCTTGGATATAATCGAAGAGAACTTGAAAAGCTCGAAGTCCATCTTTTTCTTCGAGATAGTCTGAAGAATTAACAGATACTTAGCACCGATTTGCAGATTCAAACTCTCCCAAGATGGTCACCTGTTGCATTCTCGACAATGGTCGACTGAATCAGGGCTGGCAAAGATGCAAAAAACTCTAGAAGCACACATTAACACAATACATTTATCCTTTTGTTCCTTCCACTAACTGCTCATATCGGAATCTCTTGCTGGATCGATGTGGTCAGCAAGTTCCACGAGGTAGATTTGAAACACTTCATTTTGAGAGCTATTCGTCTGGCTGTAGTTTGTTTTTGCAAAAGACGTGAGTATATAGCTTATTGTTTATCTTACACACACCCGTATTACAGCATAATAAAGCTCTGTATAGCTTTGTCCGTGTTGCCTTCTTTTACACTTTGTCTATGACTTGCGTACTATACATCGTGCAATGATTACATAAGCACTAGTTTGACTGGATATAGGTTTTGCTGCTTACCTCTTTATCAAATCGGTAACTGTTGGCAGAATCTTCTTGCAGACTTCGACTGTTATGAATATCGCCTGTTGAAGGCGTGGTCGATGGCGACAATGTGGCCGAGCTGGGTTGGTGTAATTCAGGCGCTCGCGGTATGACACGATTAGAAGCGTCCTGCATTTCTGGCGATTCTTTTTCGAAATGGCTGTCGCGGTTTTGTGACATTGTTGCTCGGGAAGAAAGGAGAAGGTTGCGTATGTATGCAAATATGTATGTGTCTAAAGCGGAATCAATGAAAAAAGAAGAGTCAAGTGATGGGAATGCCTCTTGTGGGAGTGAGAGAGGGAAGGTGGCTGGTCGGGAAGAAAAAAATGCGAAGAAATGCTGTCGAGCTCTTTTTATGTTTTCGGTTCTCTATCCTTCGCCTTCAAAAGGTATATCGTAGATTCTGTCCAGGTGGAAGGAAAGCTGCGAAGGTATGAGGGAAGGAAGTGTGTGTGTGTGTGAAGGAAAGAGCAACCCTTTTGATTGGGTCGGCGCCCCGATTATTATTTTTTTCCAACAAAAGGCCACACCAATGCTCACTTTTTATCGGTCATCGGTCCCTTTTCTGTTTCTCCCCACACAATAGTGCCTACCACGCCTCTTATTCATCTGTATCAGGGTCGTCTATAGTCCCTTTACCATTCTCACTTGTAACTTATGCAACATTTCCTATCTACAATAAAGCTCCCTAATATCGATCTGCAGTATTTTTTAAATCATTGGCAGGTAAAGATTATATATATTATATACTGATATGTTCTTGGTTTGCATTTCTTTCTGCGCATGTGTGTATATACGGGCCCCATATTACCTAAGCGGCCCATCTTCCACAATCATCCTTGTGCAACTTTTTGATTTTCCTTTCAGCTGAAGTGCACTCTTGACCATTCAGGCAGAAGAACGTTTTGTTGCGGGATATGAAATAGCTTATCGATGGGCGATATTGTCTTCTTGAAAAATGGGTTTGCAGGACTGGTACGCGCACATTCGCTGAAAATCTAATAGGCCCATCGATTAATAAAAGCACTTTCTGCTGCATCTCAAGGAGGAATGTTACTGATTTCTGCCTTCACTTGCCATTCGGGATGCAGTTGAAGTTGGCGGGGAATATTCACGAGTGCAGCTCAAAAATCTGTCTAATAGATGAGTACCGTAATCTCCATGACCTGTACCGATTGCTCTAACCGCCTGGAGTTTTTCAAGTATATGCCTAATCCGTAGCCAAGTCAGCGAGCAAAAGGTTCGGAAGTCAAATGCCATGGCTTCTACGGTGTATAAATCTCCCTTTTTGAGGCCACTGTAAGACGTTAGGATACGTCTCGCTCGCAGCAGTGAAACCGGGTCATGACGGCGCTATTCAATTTCAAGTGCATTATCTTGAGGATAGTTGCACTGATATTGTTGAGCGCTAAGGCATTACAAACCGCAAGGTTGCTGCCGCTGTTGCTGACAAGAAGTCGCGAATGAAGTACCGGATCACACTCTGTAAAGAATACCCCGTATCTGCTATTGCACTGCTAAGATGCAGTAAGTACAATTGCTCGGATCACTCACGGTTTGACACCATAGGGAGGAAGTACCTTTTGTTACTCGATTAAGACTCTTGAATTGCTTCATGTGCATCGTATGAATGCAAGCGCAAGAGCAGACCACGCTTTTATGATTTGATCTTTACCATCGTATCGTACGATTCTGTTCGTAAATTAGGTAGCTCTTGCCTAAGACGGTGAAAACTAAGTTTCGATTGGAGCGATAGAGGAAAATGGGGAAAAGCGGAACAAGAGCTCTGAATTGATAGACTAAAGGAGTTGAACACGCGAGAGTAAGTAATCATATATAATGAAAGGACCATATACTGTATAGTACCTGCCCGTTATAGCGATACCCTTGGTTCCCACCAAATCATATCACTATAACGGATTATCACTACAGTGGCCGCCCGTTATAGTGATACACTCGGTTCCAAGGAACCGCATCACTATAGCGAATTATCACTATAACGAATTGGAATAAGCCCTAACCGGGAATTTTGTTCTTTATAAAGTGTATCGCTATATCGAATTATCATTATAACGAATATCACTATAAAGGGCGGTCACTGTATAATGAGCTGGAATAAGCCATGTCCGATCAATATGGTTCCGTAAAAGCGTATCACTAGAGCGATTTATCATTGTAGTGGGCAGCCACTGTAGTAAGTCTCTGATCGCAACCCGCTAGAAAATCCAAGGTAAAAGGATGAGCACCATTCCATAAGTAAGAAGGAATAACCCGCGGATTACCTTATTGATCATACCGCAATACTGCACTCAACTCTTTCGCTCATTTTAGTGCTCCCTCGGGTTGGGAAAATGGGAGAACAAAAGGTTTTTCCTTTGTTACACTGAATAAAGAAAGTCTGGGGACCCATCGACGCCAGGGAAATAGGCGTAACCTTTTCTACATTCCCAAAAACATCAAAGCAGAAACTAAACTGATTAAAAAGCAAAAGACTCTTCCAAATGGCTTATTTTATCGGTGTATGTGTGTGTATAACATAATAGCACACCCAGCTCCATATCATATTATCCGTGGTTCCACTGATGTAGCAGCATCTACTGGAGATGCCTGCCGCTGTCGATGCAATTGTTCCAATACAGCTCGCGTGAGGGACGAGTTGGCGCGGCCTGTTGTCTTGAGGATGGGTGATGTCGTGGTAGATGTGGTAGTGGTGGAGAGCTTATCGATTTCTGTAGCGATATAATTTGGTATCGGTTGCCCGGGCCGGGTGATGATGACTGTTTTCGGCTTTTGCGTTGCTGGCTGATTCGGCTGAGCAAAATGGGCAGCAGCCCACGGCGGATTCTCACGCTCAATGGCCATCAGTCGATCCTCAAGCACCCTAAGTCGCTCAGGTACACTTGTAAAAGGTGGGTCTGCCTTGGTGTCAAAGACCAGATTCAGGTGCGCTGAAATGTTGTCAATCCGTTCACAATGCCCTTCGTCGCTTATTTGTTTTTCCTGTCCTGTTTTCGGCACCGAGGATGATGATAGTGTTGAACGCGCCAAAGGCCCATCTTCGTTGTTGACAATATCAAACTTCATCTGGATATTTCTGTTGATCTCACGCGCATCGGCACGCGCGCAAGTAATGTCAGTGCTTGTCGGATCGGCGCGATTTAGGAATTCTGTCCTGTTGCTAGCATCCACTTCGGCTTGCTTGGCAGCAATGAACGTCTGTATCCGTTGCTCCACTTGTTTCTTCGAAGCACGGATCTGGACCTGTTCAGGATCTAGCCTGGCCATCCTTTGTTCTTCTTCTTCTTCTTCTCCTTCTTCAATATTTTCCCCCTCCTCATCGCCGCTATGAGCTTTGACATTATCCTCGTCCTTGTCTTCGACTATGTACTCTTCTTCAATGTGTTTCCGTTTCTTCTTGTTCGTTTTTATTTCGCAATAGAGCATTTTGTCGCGATTTGCCTGGATCGCGCTTGGATCATGAAATGATTGTGCAGCCTCTTTCGCTTCCACATGTTGCTCGAGGCATTGCAGCAGACGATCGACGAGATGCTCTAATTGGCTGGGCAATTGTGCAAGATGCTGGCGAGAAAGAATCACAAGTTCATTCTGGAAACAGCGGCTGGTTTCCAACAAACCCATGCCCTTAAAAAAAATTGATAATTCCGTTTGCCATGAAACGAGGGATGCAACTGAAGGTGAGGAAGAATTCTGATGCAATGGTGGCGTAGCAACAGTCGAAGTCATAGTCTGAAAGAGGCGATTTATTTCCAATTCCACAAGGAGCTGTACGGTTTCGGAGTGAATTTCCCAAGAAACCGGTAACAGCTTGCATTTGTTTCAGTCAGTTTTTTAAGAAATGCTGTACACGAAATAACATGATGGTGGGACAATTGGTCACCCCGTTGGCCGCGTATGGAACAGTCCGAATTATGCCTGTTCTTTTCTTCCTTGCTTTACTAATACCTTATCTTCCATTGTATAGCCCTATTTGGTCAGTTTGTATAACCCAATTGCAAAGCCAACGACCCTGATGGTCTCGTCCGACGAAGACCTCACATGCAAGAAGCATCCATCGCTGTTTGGAGGAGAGTTCCCTAGCGCTGATGCGCTGTTTTACGTTCCAATCAAGAACGGGTCTCTAAATCGCGGGAAAGCGATGAGTTTACTCTTACCACAAGTATGTTGAGACGCTATGTAGATGAAACCGTTTCATACATCAGTCATCTTTTGTCCTCCAGCACTCTTCTCTTCGTTATTGCACTAATGCGATTGGCAATTTAAGCCTCCCGCGTGATATGCAAGATATATGACTGTCCCACTGAATGACAGACAGCTTCACCAATCGAGTAAATCTCGAGCAAGATCTACCCGCGCAATACGATAAGAGTCCGTACAACTGTCATCACAAGTGTGAGCATCAGCGATTTCCATATCTATTTGCCCTCCGGCTTGATACTTTTCTGACGAGATTCTTTCTCCACTTAGAACAGCAATAATAACCATCATTCCGCACTCTGCATTTGCGTTCTATATGGTGATGAGCGCTGATTTGTTAGGTTGTAGCAAATCGGCGGGCTCCAGATACATCAGCGGCGCAGAAGGAACTGAACGCTGCGGCAAAAAATGCGCGCAGTTAAAGCAAAAAGCTTCTCCTGCCAAGTAGCATAAGAACAGTCAGAACAAATGGATGAGCCTCCGCGTGACGGACAAGATTCTATTCCTGTGCGCATCCAATGACTCCTTACCCCAGGTTGTTTTGTCATGTTACTCAACATTGTCCTTCTGGCATTTTATCCCACGTACACACGCTAAATATAGACCTATGGATTAATGGATAAGGAAGAGCTAAGTCAGCTTGAGCAGACGCGGTGCGTTTTTCTAGATAGCCCCAACCTACATGAAGAGCAGCGGACATATAATATAAAGAGAGCCTTGTCCTCCCTGCTATTCCAATACGAATGTCACACATAGTGTTCGAATGAGTAGGAACCATGATTGATCGCCAAGAAGCACGAAGTACGCATTATAAACTAAGAAGCGATAGTGGAGATGTGTAAAGCAAAACCGGATAATTTATGTGCACATGTACGTTGTCTATCACTTGCGCAATAAGGTAATGACTTATCTTCTTTGTTGACAAATGACCGTGCGCTCTTGCACTAATAGACGCACGCACATGCCCAAAAGGGAATATAGAACAGCGAGTCCTATTTATCTGGAATCGATGGTGAGACTGGATGGAGGCTTCGTACAAAGCCTCAGTTACATACTGAGAATGCCTTTATGACTGATTAGATTTCAAATTAATAGCTGTGACTCGTATGCTGCAACGGTATCACTAATAAAAAGGGGAGCAAACAACAAACAATGTATAGCTAGGCTACATACGTCATGCGCTGTGCGTATGCATTTAGTGATCTCGCATGATGCCGGCAACGTGTATGCCATGGCAATCCTAGCGCGGTTGACGAATGAACCATCGGACAACCGGTTGTTAAATAAAATATACCCCCATTAAAAAAGTCGAGCTAGCATCTAGTCTCTAAGGTACGATATCGGGCTGGCGCACAATATAAAATTTAACTGACCTACGACTCCCCCCGACGATTGCCAATAACCCCTCATCAAGTATAAAAAAGGAACCACTGGGTATACAAATCACCCAAAGAAAAAGGTCCGCTTTCTGGTAAACCGGTGTACTATTGCTCTCAATGACAGGCACCGGCTGGAAAGTAATAGAAGCCTATATATGTATGCATGTCGTCAATACAGCCCACTGTTGTCACAAGGGGATGCTTAGTAGCTAACGTGAGTCCAAGTCATTCATCATTTTACGGCGGCTTGAATTTCCGCCGCGGTTGCTTGCAGATAGATCGCTCATCAAAAAGCGCTGCGTGATTAAATATATAACTGCGACACGCCTCCCCCCACAGACTTCCGTCCCCCAAATCACCGGTTGTTCATTGTTGCTAAGCAGACTTATCTCGTAAGCTATATATAGTCCTGCTTTTGTTTGCCATCCCCCAACCCGCTTTTTCTCTCATTCTTCTCTCGCTTCGGCACCCCCCTTAATTTCGGTCTTAAGCTGTTGTTGCTGTCACACTTTTGTGCACAATATAAAAAACTCAAATCTTTGACGTCCTTTATCTTTTTCTCTATCGCTCATGGGTGCCCAACAAAGTCATCCAGCAGGGGTAGCAAAGAAAAAGATAGTCGCCTCAACTGTTACTGAACCTCATCCTCTACCTGCGAGAGCCGCTTTGACTTCAGAGCCTCGCTGCGACACCGACAATGACTACAGCCGTGCTCCTATCTCCAAAAACAATGACAACAATCGCAGCAGCAATCGAGTCTCTTCGTACTCTAGCACTTCGTCTGCTTCAGTCGTCACCGCTCTCTTCTCCCTCGCATCCTCGGACAACAGCTCCATCTTCTCGCCATCGTCACTCTCATCGTGTCATTCCTCCTCCATAACACATCAGACTATCACTGCGACCTCCGTTACTCCTGCTGCCTCACTCAGTGTCGCAATAGCAGGTCACGAGGCAAACTCGAATACCACCATTACATTGGATAGCGCCGGCGGAAAGGCAATCACCCTCACCGTCGCGGACTTCTTTGCTAGTCTTGTGCGCGCAACGAGCTGCAACACGGCACTCCTCGACCGCCTTCTTCATCAGGCCATTCATCCCAGCATCATCGATTTAGTATTTTCTGAGATAACACAGCTTGCAAAAACGGATTATGAAGCTTTCTGCCCTCTCGCAATGGCATACGAATTTGGCCTTACTCCCGATCGGTTGCCTGATGTTAACAAGGCGTTGAAATGGTACAAACGCACAGTAGCCTTCAATGATAGTGACTTATCTGCTTCCTGGATCGCTTTTGCCCACTATCGCATCGGAATCATCCTCATTGCAACGACTCCCAATAAAAAAACAGAAGCCATGCGTCATTTCACTAGCGCTGCGTCAAAAGGACACCCGGCTGCCCAATATAGAGTCGGATCTGCCGTTGCCCGGTTGGCCAACCATCAGCATGCCCGTCAGTGGTATATGGCAGCTGCTCGACAAGGCCATGCAGATGCGCAGGCGGCGCTTGGAATCTTGCTAATGGACCACTTCGACAGAGAACATGAGCAGGGTCTTCGGTTCCTTAAAAAGGCCGCCGATCAGGTAAATAGGCCTAAAAGAAATAGGACTAAAAACAATCGCTATATTTATCCATGTGACACTATTCTAGAATAACCCCAAGGCGCTCTATCGGTTGGGGACACTCTACGAAGAAGGTATTCATGTCGTCCAGGATATCAAACATGCCATATCTTTTTACGAACGCGCCATCGATGCTGCTTCCGACAGAACCTCCAGCGACGACGACGAACCTGAAATATCCGAGACATGCGCACTCGCCCATTATGCGATTGGCATCTACCATCGCTTCCATACTAGTACGGATCAGCAGCCGGATTATGCCCTTGCGCTGTATCATCTCACTCAGTCGGCGGAATATGGCTCTGCCTCTGCCCAGCGTGTACTCGGTACCATGCACGCGGAAGGTATTGCCACGCCAAAGGATCCTGCTATGGCTCATCGTCTCTACCAAAAGGCAGCAGCACAGGGAGATCTTCGTGCTATGGGCCTACTTGCGCAGCAGTTTGAGCAAGGAGATGGTTGTATGAAGGATCTGAAGCAAGCGATCAAGTTGTATGGCAAAGCCGCCCGCGCCGGATCCGTAATTGCACAGGTATCCCTTGGAGAGCTCCTTATGCGCACTGACAAAGCTGCAGATGCTTTCCACTGGTTCGAAAAGGCAGCCTATGGCAGTGTTTCTCCATCAGAGCATGACACCACGTACAGGCTAAAGGCGCGCTTACAAGTGGTCCGGTATAGGCTCCAGGCTTGGGGCGGAATAGCCCGTAAGCCCGCTTGGGCATTTCAGGAACTTCTGATATTGACTGACATTGAAAAATACGCACCTGCGTACTACTGGGCTGGCGCATGCTATGAGGAAGGTGTGCCATCCAGCGATGACGAAAAGTATGACGGCAACGCAGATACTAAGGTGACACCAATGACAGTGCAGCGGAACATCATTAAGGCGTTCGAGTACTACGAGAAATCAGCCATGAGTGGCGACAAGCATGGCCAATTTCAGGTCGCCTACATGCTTTCCAACGGTATCAGCGAGCCGCCCATGGGGATATTAATTCCAAAGGACCCGGTGCGTGCATTTCAATGGTATAAAGCTGCCGCAGAGAACGGCCACTCCACAGCACAGCACAGTCTGGGCCTTTATTACGCCAAGGGATTGTCACCAGTCAAAGAAATTGATACGGCTATGGCCACTTCATTATTCAGAGAGGCTGCAGAAAAGGGCAACGCTCCTTCCATGGTAGAACTTGCCAAGCTCCTGCTTACGTCGGAGCAGCATCTGCGTGATGGGCTGTATTGGCTACAGAAGGCGGCGTCCCTGGGGGATCCCACGGGGATGCGTGAACTGGCCGCAGTGTATGAGTCCGATGCAGCCGCTGAGCTCCTCGAGGATAAAGAAGCCCGTATCATCGCCGCCTTCCAGCTATACAAGAAAGCCGCAAGCGAGAAAAAAGATCCACTGTCATATTGTGCTCTTGCACGAATGTATGCTGAAGGCAACAGTAATGTACCGCAGTCCATTGATGACGCTGTCTTGTGCTACCTTCAAGCGGAAAAGCTCGGTTATTCAAAGTAAGACGCTATTCCTATCCCGGTAATCATTTGAATGCATTCTGACATATCAGTTCCAGGGCCGGTCTTGCGCTTGGCGCCATGTATGAGAGCCAAGCCATGTGGCAGGACGCTATGGAGAAGTACACGCAAATTGCCCGCGATCACGGAATGCTCACTCCCGTAGGATGGCTGGCACGCATGGCGAGGAGCAAGCTCGTTGTTCTCGCTGACAAGGGCTCTGCTGAGGATCAAAAAGAGGTTTATTCTTGTCTCTCGGATATGGTCGAACATGACGTCAGCGATGCTGCGATTGAGGCATTAGAGCTTCTCGGTAATCAATGAAAAGGGACACAAATCGCCCACACTGTGACACTGACACAATTCCCACCCTTTTTCATCCCGCTCAGGGATTTGCTGTGAGTATGGTAAAGGTACTGCCAAGGATATGCAGAGCGCCATCACGTGGTACGAAGCTGCTGTTGCTGTGCCTGTTACCAAGCAAGAACCCAACTGGTACCAAGAGCGGACAAAGTTCCGACTTGCCACAATACATATTGAGCATCCCGAGCAGCATGCCAAGGCACTTCATTATTGTCGTGCCCTTGAACCGCTATTGGATAAAATGAATCATCATTCTGCGGAGACGCGTCAACATGCCCGACGTGTGCGCTACTACATTGGTACGTTTTTTACTTGTTAATTCTCTTTGTTTGATCTGACATTCATGGACTGCTTATGTAGGTTATCTGCTGCTACATGGAGGTGCAGGTGTGCAACATAACCGAGAGGAAGCCAAGCGATGGTTCCGAGAAGCATCAGATGAGGGCGAAGGCGCGGCAGCCTATGAGCTAGGGATGCTTGCACTAGCGGAAGAAGACGACCGGGAAGCTCGGAAAAGGTTCGAGCAAGGCGTGTCTGCACGCCATGCTGGCTCGATGCGGCAATTTGCTCTTATGCTCAAGTTCGAGCAAAAAGATGATATTTATTGGGACGGCTGTGATACACTCGAGTGGCTTGAGGACGCGGCGAAACACAATGATGTCGAGGCTTTGGTGCATCTGGGTCTCTCATATGAACATGGCCTTGGCTCAGCAGTTGCCCCTGGACAATATCACCTAGCATTGCCGCTCTACTTGGCTGCAGCACAGCAAGGCCATGTCCGTGCCATGATTCGAGCAGCCGAGTTGTATAGTCGCACAGGTCGTCACCGTGAAGCGGTGATCTGGCTGAGACGAATAACTGCTATATCTCCAGATATTCTCCTTCCCCGTGTTATGCTAGCGTCCTATCGTCTGAATGGCCGCGGCGGGCTGCAGGGTGAAGAGGCGGCAGCTGTCCAAGACCTTTTGGATCTCATCGAAGCGCGCGACAACGCGGATGCTGGTGCATGCGAAGAAGTATTTGCGGATGATCAACAAATGGAGGACGATCGACGCGGGTTGGGACTTGCGATGTTCCTGCTTGGCCAATGGTTCGAGGACGCCAGGAACGTTTCCCAGGCGACTGCGTGGTACACTCGCGCTGCGTCAGAGGCTGACCATGCAGAGGCTATGTACTCCCTTGGTATACTCCTCCAAAATGATAAGCGCGAGGCTGAAGCGCTCGAATGGTTCCGTCAAGCGGCTGAGAAGGGACGTCTCAGAGCGGCCCAATTCCAGCTTGGCATGTATCACAAGAACGGGAAGGCTGGTCTCGAGGCGAATCTAATGGTTGCGCGCAACTACTTTGCCAAAGCGAGTGATCAAGGGCATCCGCGCAGCAAGTATGAGCTCGCACATATTCTATGGCTCAAGGGTGACTACCAAAAGGCGTATCTTCTTTACGACGTAGCTGCAAAGCTTAAAGTGCCCGAGGCCTTACGCGAGCTTGGTAACCTCTTCCACCAAGGTTTTAAATCTGATGGCTTTGAGGTGCAGCGCGATCATTCCCGTGCATTCACGTGCTTTGTTGAGGCGGCTAAGCACGGGGATCCAACGGCAGCTTTGATGGTCGGAACCTACTTCGAGGAAGGGTATCTTGAAGATGCGAACGTCGGCATCGATAAGGACCAGGCATTGCGATGGTATGAGACATCTTACCAGCTCGGCTGTGGATCACTGGCAGAACTTGCTATTGGACACCTAAAACATGCTATGGCAGCACAGATCGAGAAGGAGTCATGGGAGGCAGCAGAGGATCTTCGCGAGGAGGCGTACGTCTGGTTTAATGCGGCTGCAACACCCAGCGAGACATGCCTTAATCCACAACTACGACCCGAAGTGCAGTACGCGGCAATCATGGTAGCATTGTACAAGATCAACGGTTGGGGACGCGTGGAGCGCGATCCTGCCGGAGGTATGGCGCTACTCCAAGAGACTGCCGATCAGGGCAACAGTTCAGAAGCATATGTCGAATTGGCAAAATGCTACGAGCAGGGAGTCGATGGCCAAGTAGACATAATCAAGGCGCTTCGTTGTTGGGAGTTGGCAGCAGCCGCACCTCTTTGCGGAGAGGACACTGTGGCAGCTATGGTGCGAGCCGCAGAATATCATGAACAAGGTCTGGCAGGCCAAGTGAGCGTTACCAAGGCGGCGCATTATTACCGAAAAGCCAGGGCATCAGGGGCTCAGCTTGACGACCACTCTCTTCTGCCATCGTCCACGTCTACTTCGTCATCTTCGTCATACACATCATCAACACGCTCTACGTTTCCCTCCTTGCATCGAAGGGCGTTCAACTCCGCATCATCCTCAGCCTCTTAATTTATTCAACTTAATCAATAAGCTTCAATGCTTTCACCGATTCTGAATGGGCATGCTATCTATGTTTTTCATTTTTTTCTATAGACTCTGCATTCTTTCATCTATATTTATATGCAATTACATCCCCCCCCATTTTCTTCTTCATCTTTCTTACTGTTATCTGTTAACTCGCTCTTTTGCAACGTACCGCTTGTCTATGATTTCACAATTATATTCTACTTATTTGCTTGTATATTTAGCTCTGTTCCCCTTCCTATCATAAATTCTATTCATATTATAAAACTTTATAAGGCTGTAGGCTATGCTGTAGGTAAGCTTGTGTTCTTTTCAGCGCCATTCTGTCCTTGTGCAGGTAGAGTGTCGAACCGGAATCGAGTGTGTAGTTTTATTGTGGAAGAAAGGGAACAAAGAAAGATGAAGAACACTCCTTGATTTTTTTCAAGAACAGACGTATTATTTTTATTCCTCCCGTTTATCACAAAAAGTGAGAATAACCCATTACCAAAGAAAAAAGAAAAAACAACAAATGCCACATTCGAGCGGTCAGACGTACCAGCCTACAGCGACAGCAACGACATCATTACTGTCCTGCTCTCCTCGTTCATTCTATACGACCCACGACGCTGATCTTTTGCTCCCTTTCCAGAAACAAAACGAAGAGCGGCATTCCCGAGGAAAACCAACGCCGTCCACTGCATCAAGTGACACATTACCTGGTTTGTCACGGCCCCAAAGGACAAAGGATAATGCAGACAATGTCATGGAGGAGACACAACCTCTTTTACGAAGCAGTAGCAGCACCACCAGCACCAGCACCAGCAGCACGAGCACCAGCACCAGTACCACTGGCGGTGGTAGAAAGCACCAGGGATCCAGTTTCCTTGCCGTTCTGCGTAGTAGCGTTAGCGAACTTGTGTCAGGTTCGGTGTACCTCGAGAACTCAGGCAGCGTCGCACGAGACCATTTGGGTATGTATTATATGAAGAAAACTCCATACACCATCCCTCAGAGAAAATGCAGCTGATGCGATGATTTAGCGAATGAGCGTACATTCCTTGCTTGGTTAAGAACGAGTCTATCGACAATTTCTGTTGGGATTGGTAAATATCATCCGTTCTGACAGACTGCAGGGGTGGGAGAGAGAGAGAGAGGGTGGGGGGAGCGGTGGACACAATGCACCTGACTCATCCCTTCCCCCTCTATTTTTTTCATGCAGGTATCACGCAGCTCTTTCGATTGGATAGAGCAGTGGAGCATGATTCGCAGTTGCGCACATGGGGTCGGCCAGTCGGCTTGATCTTTATCCTGATGTCCATCCTCTTTTTGTTTTTCGCCTTTGTCCGCTACTTTCACTGCCAGGCAACGATGGTCAAGGGTTACTTTCCTGCATCACGAGGCATCGTTCTCTTCACTGCTGCCTCCACATTTCTGTCCATGGTCGCACTTCTCTTTGCTGTTTATGTCAAGCACTGATTTGATTCTTTTCCAATACCTCACTCTCTTTCGGTCACGCATACCCTCCCGGAATTCTCGCTCTGATACGCCTTCGCGCCACACACGGTTACACTTTACATTCTTCTTACTTCCTCGGTGTTGTCTTTTTTTTATTCGAGAAATATATATATATATATATATTATATACCCCCATTGTGTACTGTACGTTACTTATTCAAAATATATTTCTCACAAAAGGAAGACGGATAGAGAGGCTGATATCAGCGGAGAGAAAGAGCGGAACAGCGTACTGTACGTATTGCGCAGGACGTTGTCTTTCTCTCTTTGTTACTGGAGATAAAAGCATGTTCGTACCATCGGCTAAGGATAGAAGATGTTTGTATGACGTATAAATTACTTTCACCGCCGCGGAAAGGGAGGTCCTCTCTTTCTTGGACCAATGCTATCCAAACGCTTCCATGGAACCGCACACACATTAATTGCGCGGCCATCTGTCCCTATCTAGCGGCTGAGATATCTGCAAATGCTTTGCAGTATCTGATGCTTGCTCAAGAATCCTTTTTCTCAACATCAGCTTGAACCTTATGTTGGTCGCCACAAGTTGTTGTGTAATACAGGATTGCATGTAGAAAACCTGTTGCTTCCTTCCATCAGAATATCTGTGTTATTTCGCTTGGTCCCTGTAGGTACACAAAGAATCTGCATATGTAGCCACACGCTCAGAGGCATAATACGCAGATCTTCGATGTGAGGATGGGAAGACGGTGTGGTTGTTCATCAAAGGCATCGTCCATAGGCTCTCAAGTTTAGCCCATTGCTCGAGAAGGATCGATGGTTCCGAAGAAATCCGACAGACGTACCTGCTCAGCGGTGGATCTTGAGTGAACATCTTGTTTCCCCATGTATGCGAATGTCGGGAAATCAGGACCATTCGTTATCTTTCTGTGCCCTATACGCGTCCTCCTCTGACAAGCATTCCTTTATATTCTCTCCAAAGGTTACTTCTGAAAATACTCGATGCGGAACACTCGCGGCCCATTGTACGTACAAAGACCAATTCTAGAAAGACGCCAATCTTCTCTCTACCGCGTATGCCAGAGTCTCTGTAGTGAAACACAGCTTCTATTAAAGATCCCGCGATCTCTTTGGACCGCACATCATTTGGTCAGATGTCCACATTCAATAACCAAAACAAGGAAAAACAAAACAAATCATTAACATGAGCTGGAGAGAAACAAGTAACGTCCCGCCTTATACGCGCTGGTCACCGCCTTGTATATAAAAAGGGGGGGAAGAGTACTTAATCGTGCCGGTCTTCTTCAGGAGTAGCTGGTCGCAAAAGAGGAGCGCTTTCCTCGGCCGATAGCCGATCAAAGGGTAAACGGATGACGCCATTAAAAATAAAGGTTCCCGTGACCATAATGATAAAACCAATCAGCTGGACATATGTAAATTTTTCCCAGCCGAGATAGAGCGAGACCATCCAGATAAACAGCGTCCTATCGGGTTGCATAGTTATCAGGCACCGCTACAGCAAACAAACAAACAAACAAACAAGCAAAGTCCACCCCCCATTTAATTTACCTGCAGGCGTCAATCGTGCTTCTGGCAGTGGCTGAAATCCGGCTAGTGATAGTCAAGCCAGTCCAGTTGAAGAAGGCAATCGACAATGCAATGAAGATACCGGTCTTCCAGACACCGGGTGTATCAAACACATCGTGGAAACCAATGGAGAGATCAAAATAGATGCTCTGCTTAGAAAGCAAGAGATGGAGGACGGGCATGGCCGCCAGGACGGAGACAAGACCAAAGGTACCTTCGAAGCCGACCGCCTTGAGGGGTGTGATATGATAATGTGTCATTATCTTCTCTTCAATCACGAACTGAGAGGCAGTGAAGAGTTGGGCGCCGAGAACCAAGATGACGCCCAAAAGGGACATGAGATCAAATGTCACATTACCGGCGCTGTTACTCCCAGAGGGCTTGTTTTGGGGCACTATCAACGATGACAAGCCCACAATTGCTACACCGCCAACCACCATCGCCAGAGAAAACCACTCGAACCTGCGCAGTTTCCGGCCGAGGAACAGGTAGCTGAATAGCCCCGTGAAAATCACTACCGATCCTCGTAGCATTTGATATACGCTTGCTGATGTAAACAAAAGACCGACCGACATGACCTAAAGGAAGATATAAGCAGCTCACTCCTTTATAGAAGATGGTGGACAGTTACCGTCGTGGCCGTCATATCGCATAACGTAGGGATCCACAGCAGAAATGACTTCCGACCCGTCAGGGCTTCTCGATGTGGATGCTTAACGATCTGGTCATCCACGTCGTCCACCAGCCGGGCCGCACCGCATCCAGATGATCAACAGCTGACGGGGGTATCTCCTCGTATGCAGATTGCAGGCGCTGGCGTCGTCGCTCAAGGACCTGCAGGGCATAGATAACCCAAACGGCCGCTTCACCGATAAACATATTGACACTACAGAGAAAGGTAGAATTTACCTTGTTATTCTTTTAATGCCTTCTTTCTTACTTACGTCTGCCATACTGGCTGTTCAAAATAGCGACGCTTAGTCGGATCAGGATCATCACAATGTTCCACGCACTGCATGTCTTGGTACTTATTGAGAATGGTGTTGCATACACCTAGGAATTAGGTCGATCAACACCATGTATGCAGAGCCGTAACTATGGCCATGTTTTCTCCTTTACCAGACATGAGCATGCCTGCAACGATCAACAAGGTCGTTGTAGATTCTTTTGAGAGAGACAGCATAAGCAGAAGAAAACGAGTGGGTTAGGTCTATTGCCTTATCGGGAGTTTTTCTCCTCCTTTTAAAGCTGTCCTTGAATTAATTGCGTGGGGCGCACCCAATGTTGGTTCGGCTTTGGGAAACCGAAATACGCATGCACACGTCAATCCAAGCCAGGTTCGTTCTGTTGCCTTATCCAGTCTTGTCAATCCGGCTCTATTTTTTTTTCCAGCCTACATCTCTCGGCGTGAATTTCTAGACGTCCCCCTCTCCCTTTCCTGCTTTCTAAAGTTATCTTTTATCCTCTGTCGGAAGTGGGATGTTCTTTCGCCTCACTGCTCAGAGCAAAGATTTTTGCATGCCGTTGAGCTAAAAAACAGCGTGCTAGCTTACAAAGCAGTGGTCTAGTCAGGCTCTACAATGCGGGAAGCAAAGCGAGTGATTGGCTCCTGCAATCAACGTTTTCGGAAAGTCAGACTCTTCCGAAAGATAGAGGACACGGATCTCTCCGGGGCGGGGGGGGGTGTTTATTCACTTAAAATGCGTGTGTTTGGGGGGTGGAATGGGAAATGCGATAAAGTCGAATTTGACATTTTTCTTTTTCTCTTCGTCTTTCCTTTGTCATGCAACCCGAGCCGCATCTCATTCACCTCATGTCCAATGAGCACCAGCACCACCCACTTATCGGTTCTTCCCCGACGTCTTCAGTAGCTACTGCCGGTGTAGGCGGCGTAACAGGTCCTTCCGTCGTCGGCGGCAGCGATCATTTTTCTTTAACCACAAAACATATCCCTGTTATCCCTTCAACCACCCCATCCAAAGTCCTCTTTGATTTCCTGCTGCACAAATCCATTCAATCTCGCCTAGCTCAAGGCGCGCTGGAACTCGAAGAGCTGGAAGTTCATCCAGCCGCACCAAAGCGACCGCTCGAAACGCGTCAGTCTGAATGGCTAGAAGCGGCATATAAGGCCGAGAAGGATAAACATGCGGTAGAAGCCATTATTCCAGGTAAAGAAAAAAACAGTTGCGTGAGGGAAAGACACTCACGTGCCAACCACGCTATTTTCCCTTTATATTTTTTTTTGAATACAAAAAGGTATCTTATCCGTTGGATCTAAAGTCAACACTCCGTCTTTTGCCGTGGATTATGAGTCAAGGCAACGCCTACATCTGTGCCAGCTTTCGACCATCGTTTTTGGTCGCTTTGATCATTCGTCAAGCGTTATCGCGCCTCACACGCCTACTCACATGCATCGTCGTGCTGCAGAGGCGTGTTTTTGTCGCCGCCATCGGCAGCAGGCCTGTGTGACGTGCAAAGACATCCATACCCACAAGAAAAGCGGCAGCGTGAATGGACTGGTGGAGGCTATCCCCATCTTTTTGCGAGTTAGCGCGGACCTTCTTCGACGGACATTGGACACGACCAGCGACGCTCGGCCCATGATCTTTACTGGCCAGCGTGTGATGGGTGGGGGGATGCCACCTCGCTGGTATGATCTTTTTCTCGAGCTCCTGACCCAGGCTGCCATTGAGAGATACTTGTGCGACGGTCAGATTGGCCAGGAGGTCATCTTTGAAATATTTTCCTACGGCGAAGTTGAAGACGAAGACGAGCCTGATGAGACTGATGATGACGATGAGCATGAGTATCACAGCGACGAAAATGAGTTGGGCGAGGATTATTGGGGTGTGCGTGCTGCCGATCATCATCTGCTATTCCCAAAGACTCGAACCATGTACCTCTTCAAAACCCAGGTGCTGAAGCGCGAAAGAGAGGTAAAGCGCCTTAATATCAGTCGGATATATGGTCGACTAACGCGCACACACGCACTCTCTCTCTTTGCAGCTTTTAATGGCCAATGGACAAGAATCACAGACTGATTTCGTGGAGCTGATGCGAAACCATCCTTTGGAACCATTTGAGCACAATCTGAAAGAATTTATCGAGCTAATTCTGAGCACCATCTACCAGCCTGAGCATTACGAGCTGCTCTCTCTGCCGTCGGTTTACAAATACCCAGAGGATGGATCGCTTCTGATGCCCGAGGTTCCGGATGAAGACGTACCGGATCTTATTGACGGATTGAGCCTGAAGCGCCGCGCATCTTCTCTATCCCTTATCGATGACGACGCAAATGGACAAAGTCCCACGAAACGATCCAAATAAGTACTTAATACTATAGATACCACGTTTTCGCTCACCCTCCTCCGCTCTGTCTTATGTTTCCTTGTATATATGAACGCAGTTGTAGATTTTCCCCCTTCTTTTACACATACACATTTATTAAATAAATTGATTGGTAACAATGTTTAATCCAGCTCTTTGTTCCAAGGACGAATCGGTTAAATTTGACATCGACTTTGACCCCAAGCGGAGAATAGGAGGGAGATTTTCGGGGCAATGTTACACCTTGCACAATTTCACACGGTGTAATAATTCAGCCGGATCAAATGTGCGCGTCTCATTGAAAAGATTTGCCTACAGCAAATGATGGGCCCCCCTCGCCCGAAGAACTCCATATATCTTCTCCTTGTACTGCACGACATCCAACGACGTGCGCCGTGGGGGTGGAACTGTTGGACCGTCCGAGAAAGAGGGTAGTGATACATGGGTTTATTCTACAATTTAAGAGGACGAGCTGGTCAAGCACAACCAGGGCCGAAAGAAAAAAAAGATTATGTGCTTGCAGCGTAGGGACGAACAATAAATCGTTGTATGTAAGCAGGTGTGATTCGACAGTGTTGATGTCCACCCCTCCATCTCATCACCCGGAGTCGGGGGAGGGATGGCGAACTTGGCGGTTTCGGTTCGTATGTGGGTCTCCTAGCAATGGTCTAAGATACTTGCCGAGAAAAACGTAGCAGTATCCCCATCTCGAGAGGAACGCAAACGACGGGGGTTCCCGGACGAAGGAAAAGTAAAAAAAAAAAGCAATGGACCATGGTTTGCAGACGCGGTTCATCCGCATCTTGTCGCCCGGACATGCAGCGGGTTCTAGGAGTACTATGCACCAATGTGGATATATCTACATACAACACACACACACACACACAGGCGTCTGCTTGTGCAGAGATGAAGGCAGGCCTGTATTTGATGTGGGAACAAACCTTCCCATGCACGTTTCTGACCTCATCGCTAATCCTTACTTGTCGATTTGCAGAGACGTCCTCCCAAGTGGATTGACTCTGCTCACGGAGATGCGAGTGCATCATACCACCGTTCAAATGTACTCCCTGCATCCAGAGGCATGGAGCGCAAGGATCGGAATGGCAACCAGCGAATGATCTCAGCTTCCTTAAGCCTCGCCTTCAACGGATGGCGTGGATAAGTTATAAACATGGGGACGGCGAAAGGGTAAATGGATAATAGATATTCTTTTGACGAACTTTATTTGGATCGGTTTGCCTTAAAAATCGTAGTCGTCGTCCTCCATAGCCTCTCTCGCTCGTTTAGCTCCTATCAGCTCTGCTGCTTCGACAGACACGGGCTCAGACTTCACGGGGGTATCGGCACCTTCCGGAGAAAACAACGACGAGGATGATGTATTCTGCATCGCACTGGGATCACTTTCGAGTATCGGGTTTGGTGGAGGCGGAGCCTGGGGGTAAATAACGAAAAGAGCAATTGAGGAATATAGTTCATATACATCACGCTGCGTTTACGTACATCGGGTACAATGGAAAAATTAATGCCTGTGAGACAGTGTTTTTCAGCTGGTAAACGGATCCCATATTTCTCAGGAATAAGCGGTAAAGGAATCTTATTCTTTTCTTCAGCCAACTCCAGTAATAGCTGAAATTTCGCCCATTTTCAGTCAGACAGCGTCCGTAAGTAAGAGATATCTGACACGACAAAGAGAACTTACTTCTTTTGGCGGAGGGTGTGTGAAAGAATGATTCACGCGTCCTTGAATGGCAAGTTGAATGTCATCCAGATCAAGATCATTCTTTCCTGCATGTTCAGCGTATATTAAGGCATCTTGCATGACGTCCGTCGTATATCCTATGCAGGATCAACAATATTGGAAGCGTTGAACTACGTCAGCAGCATTTAATCGAAACGCGCGTTGATGATATTACGATGTGCAAATTCGAGGAGCTGTAAGACAACTTTTGGATCGTATTGCTCAACACCAAGCGATTGTAATATAAGGGATATTATTCTAGCATCTCGCGGCTGCGCTTGCTGTTTTTGGTACTTTGATGACGATTCAGCTGGCATGGCGTGATTTTCAGTGTGTGTCTGTGTGATCGTGTATATATGTGCGTGCGTGTATTTTTTGGGAACGGTCAAGGGTCGATATGACCAAATATATATATGTATATGTGCGTGTGTGGATGGGTGAGTGGAAAAAGACCAGAAGACCGCAGTCCTGAGCCCGAAAACCCCGAATGACGGAAAATTGAAAGGGCGACAGCTTTCCATGCCGCTAAAAGTCCCTATATCCAGCTCGCTTGGGGCAAAACGCAATGGATCTTGACAGAATACGTTGCACAGGGATGTGGCTAGGAACTCATTTGGCTGAAAAGGTATTTGAGGCAATCAAAGCATCGTATCTGACATGGATGGCTGGCAGTATTAACAGTATCGATGATCGTCTGCAATAAACCATTTCGGACCAATAAGGGCCATTGGAGGAAATAGTGATACGCACAATGGCCGCGGGTGGTCGTCCCATCCCAGGGTCATTGGTATAACAATAATGCATGTTATTCAAACAAGTGCTACTCTAGTATAGGATCCCACCAACCGTTTCCTCCCCCATTCCTATTCGTACAAGTGCGTCACTCCATTAACCGGCGAAAATAAAAGTGACCTGAGAATACCGTAACTCATGACCAGCCAAGGCACTGGGCATTAGTCTGCGTCGTGGGAGGGGATGTTGGGACGACCCGGTCTGGGAGGGGGGGCGGTGCGTGTGGCGGGCTGCTGCGACGCGTTCTTTCATGAGCGCCGCTCAAAATATCTGATGCATGTGACTTGAATGTGCTTGAATTCAACTCACCCACGAGCTCTTCGAGACGGACGCACAGATTCGGCCACTACACACCTACCTGCCCACACGCATACACTCACACGCATATAGCTCGAGCCCTCGAATTGCATCCTCTCTTCACCCTCATCAACCCACTGAAGTCACCTCGCGGTCTGAATTGTTGCCGCCCTGTCCCAACTTCTTTCTCACGTCGTGTTCTCTTTTTATTTTATACTCTGAAGCCCGTTTTGTTCGAATTCCCTCCCGTCATCCCCCTCTATGGACAAGTCTTTTCAAACCAATCTTTACGCTGGACTTATCATATATCGGTTGCAGAGAAACGTCGAATTTTTACTATTAAACGACTCATTTACAAACAAGAAGCACTGGTTCTGTCCTAAAGGGCAAGTGATTGGTCAAGAAGACGAAGTAAAGTAAGCAAACATACACAGCAAGAGCAAGCCACCAAAAGTAATCCTTGTGGTCAAGCTGAGAAGATTAATAAAGTGGGAAAAGCTGATCTGTCCATTTGCTTTTATTATTCTAGATGCGCATTGCGTGAGGCTTTTGAGACAACAGGGCTAAGTCCCAAAGACCTCCGTATTGAAGAGGGCTTTAAGATAGAACTGACTTACCTGTCAGGCACTCGGTAAACTCCAAGTTCGCGATTCCGCAGACGTATTGCATCGCTCTGATTTTTCTATGCTTGTGTGTGTGTGCGCGTGTGTATGTCTGTGTCTGTGTCTCTCGCACCTTAGTCCAAAGAAGGTCGTCTATCGATTAGCCCAAATTATTGACAACCATGTCCGGCTCCTGCCTGGAGCGGATGGCGTCCACTTTCATTGGTGTAATCAGGCGATGGCATCTGAAAAAGTCATATTCAAGAGCATGGTGGAGATGTTTATGCATGCCCAAAAATTTATTGAGGCCAAGCAAAGAAAAAACCGCAAGGAGCAACAGCAACAGCAACAACAACAACAACAACAGCAGCAGCAGCAGCAACGTCAAGGTAGCAACCATCATCGTCAGACAATGGCAACAACAGCGACCACCGTGACTCCCTTTTCCTCAGCATCCTTATCTCCTGCAGCGGGAGGAACACTCTCACCATCCGGATTGGTATCTCGGTCAACGGGATTTCAGCAACGATCGTCGGGAGCAAGTGTGCGACGTGTGGCAGGGGGTAATGCTAATGGAGGCGAGTCTTCGATTAGCACCAGTGGCGGGAATGGTGGTGGTAGTGGTAGTGGAGGAGTGAATGGTGGAGGGCATCATCATTCCTATCAACAGCACCAGCAGCAAATCAATCCATGGTATAAAACCCGACTGTGTGAGCGGTTTGAGACAGAGGGATCTTGTTCCTATGGAACCAAGTGTACCTTTGCCCACGGCGTGGCAGAGCTTCGTGAGAGGGCTCCTACAGCAGAGGATGACGCTTTGTCAGGTGGAGCCATACCTGCTGTAATACCCAGCAACACTGAAGGAAACGGCAAGTCAACGCACCCAGACATGAACAACAATCCTCTTTACAAGACCAAATTATGCGAGCGATTCATGAAGGACAGCTTTTGTCAGTATGGACCGAAGTGTCATTTTGGTAAAGTAGTGGAAGGGGTAGGATTCAATATATGAAAGCTGGGAAAAGAAAGAGGGGAGACGACGCGAGTATTCAATTCTATATATCATATTCATGCATATATGATAGCGCATGGGCTAGGTGAACTAAAGGAACGCCCGGCCACGAATAATACCAAATCGCGGTCAGATGAAGGTCACAGGTCTTCTTCAGCGTCGGCGTCAAACCAAAAGCAGCAGCAGCAGCAGCAACAACGGGTCGCGGATTCTTCAGTGGCAGAGGGCTCATGGCGTACTCGCGCTGGTACCGAAAGCAACGCCAACCGTTACGATGGCTGCACAAGTACAAGTGGCGCTTCGAGCACTAATGACACGACTTGCAAGCCTACAGCGCGGGAACAGCAACAACTACGGAACATCAAGTCGCAAGAGCGTAATGCGAATCCGCTTCAGGATGTCATGAATGAAGGGCGAATTAGTGTGAGTGGTTCAAGAAGAGACGAGTGATTATATTGCGCTGATATGTAAAATCTGACACTAAATTTACAGCAGACAAACAAGTCATGGATGAAAATTGTTCACTTATCCAAAGAGGAGCAGGCGAAAATGGATATGTAAGAGAATCAAGAAAGTGTGTTCGAAGATGTCTTATACTATCCAAAAACTGACGCGCTTCCAACTAGGACACCTCCCTCCAAAACGCCCTCGCCGACTCCAGGCAAAATGGCTCAGGAAGAAGGCATTATAAAGGATCTTAAAAGGTTCTTTTCAGAACAGCAGCCCACAAGTACCGCGGGCGGAAGCGTCAGTGGGCTCTCGAGCGATGTTAAGGAAGTGACCAAGCTGGAGATCCGTAACGATCTGTCCAAGCGACAGTTACTGTATATTTTATTAGTCAGTCTTCTAGAAGACCACCCATCGAGCGTCAAAACAACTCTCCAGGCACGAATTGGGTTGTTTAAGACGGTATGTGGTGTTGTTTTGGAAAGAGGAATTCGTAGCGCAATCTCATACACACATGTAGTTTGTTAAAACGACAACTGATCAACGCACGTTGCTCAAGGCCTGGGAAAAGTTTGTGACTCAACGCAGTCCACAAATGATGGGCAAGACGAGCGTGGTATTCTCAACATGGTATGACAATGACCTTGTGGACGAGGAAGTATTTATCGGCTGGTACGACATTTTGACGGACAAGAGTGAGCTCAAAAATAAGAGTTCCAAATTCATTGAATGGCTGAGCACGGCCGATGAAGAAGAGGATTGAATGATTGGCGGAAGAAATCTTTGATAAGATTTTTCCTCTGCTTGTACCGAGAGATAATTGATAACCCTTTGACGCCATTGCTTTGTGTTGCCACGAACGTGACAAAAAAAAAAATCCTCCTCCGGAGTAGCAAAATAAATAAATAAAAAAGGTTGTCAGAACCGTTCTATTACCTCTCTTTTCCTGGACAACTTCCCCTACCGCACACACACATACATACACAAACCTGCGATGAAGTTACTCAAGATCCACAATAGCTCCCGAACAATTGCAGCAGCAGCAGCAGCCACCAGAGACCCTACTCCGAAGAACCCCTCACTCTCGTGTACAGCCATAGACTTGGTTGTGGATAGCCCTGTTTACTTCATTGGACCGGCGACGCAAAATAATCCCATGTCTCAGATTCGCACAAAATTGATGGGAAACGTTCTTTTCCACGATCGCAAAATCAAGTGGAACCGCATCACGCTCCAGCTGACCGGCCGGGCAGGTCTCGACGTTCAGGTACCTGCATTGATTGTCCCGAACCACGAAGGCATGTCGACGACGCATGTGCAGACCTCCATGACTGTCTGCGAGGTCGAGAAAGAGCTGATCTTTACCGGAGCACCATCGATTGATTTCGGCTTCCACCTGCCAATTCATCTGCCGCCGTCGATCAAGGCCAAGCACGCGTTTGTTGATTACACACTTGTGGCGAGCTTCGTCCGGGACGGATCCACATCGTTTAATTCAAAGAAGCAAAAGGTGCAACGGACAGTAACGGTCAAGCGACATTATTTGCCAGGTCCGGCAGCAGTCATCCCGAGTGTGGAGCACCACGGCGTCAGGGACTGGTTCGAATGGTCTGTTGAGGTTCCTAAGGCTGTTGCTATTGAATCAGGCGAATTGGTTGCTGCACTTCGTTGGAGCGTTGAAAAGGAATGGGTCGAGGTGGATCGCATCGAATTTGCTATTGAGGAACAGGAGACGTACAGGTAAACCCGCCCTCCCCACCCGTGATGTACCTTGATGCGCTTTGATACTATTTCTCTCGCGTCTCCCTTAAAGGTTCTCAACCAAAACTGGTGTTCACAACCTACCACCGGTGCCGCGAAGGTTCCCATCGACAACCTATCACCCACCCACCTTTGCCACTAGCTCAGAGACCCATTTCATTCGTGCTCCGTTGACACACCCCGCACTGCGCACACACCATTTCGATCCATTTTTGGAAATTTCCCATCGCTGCCAGATGGCCATCCATTTTTCCTCCACCCAGACAGAGCCACTCGTCCTAACCTTTCCCATCATCATCACAGACTTTCCAGCTAATCCCACTACGGCTTCCGCTCTACAGATCTCTCCGGAACAACCGCAACAGCTCGTTGGAACGCGTGCTATCCCCACAACTGGCGGCGATGACGCGATCCAAGTCGACTTGGATTTGCCCGAATACACGCCCCGCTATGAGCAAGTGTCCGCTTAAATATCTGTCCGCCCGCCCGATTCACGCGCTTCCTTTAATCCTCATCGGTATCCACCTACAGTAAAATACATGTCCTCCAAAGATTGGCCCTGACAGGGCCAGGCAGGGGTCGTCCCGAAACGGCCTGATACGCCTATGACCGGGATTATTAAAGACATGTCTTCCTTGGATTTGGCTAAGCACGCCCTGTTGCGTATAATGGGATAAAGAATCAATTGCTGCTAAAGGGATCAATCAAAACTGATCTTGATGCGTTCTTTCGATTATTTCTCGGCGCCATGTGGGATTTGTTCCTTTTCTAATTCGCTTTTCAAGTAGAATCCTCCACTTCCTTTTACAAAATGTTACTGTTCAGTCCATTAGCATGTTTTTCTTTGACAGCGAGTCGACCCGACAGCAGAGAGAGACACGTAAATTTTGTGGAGCGGTGAAGCGATAGACATGAACGTTTGGGGACATGAGGCGGAAGATGGGTCACAGGATCCCCTACCCTTGGGCAAAAGGTCCAGGGGCAAGAAACAACGACGGACTTCCAACTTTGGCTGGGAGCATTGAGGTTGGGATTCATTAGACCGAGAGAAAACGGAAAAAAGCTTCAAAGACGACGCTTCTCATCTAGCCCCGGACTCCCTTTATCCCGCTCTTTTTTTCATTTTCATTTTTCTTTCGTCGAGCCCGGCCCACGAAAGCCCACTTTGTTAGAAAAAGAGACATAGCACATCTTAATTTTGCTGCTGCAACAACAATAATCTTTGCTCAGTTACATCACCGCTCTGGCAGTTAGGCTTAAAAGTCAATCTCCCCTATGACTGCTGCTATCCCCGGTAGTCCTGCTCCACCTGAAGACCAGGCAAAGCTTCTCGATGAAGTTCTGCACGTTGTTAAGATTCAGGCTCATCAAATGCGCAAATGCCTAGTAAGTTGTTTTTGGAGCATGTCCCAGGGCGGGGAAACAAGGCCAAGAGAGCGAAGGAGGACCAATGCCGCGGGGGGGGGTTTAGAAGCTAGAGACTGATATGCATACCTCGTTCAAAGGAAAACAACAAATTGATGGACGGTCTCAAACACTGCTCTAACATGCTCTCTGAGTTGCGTACTTCTCAGCTAACACCCAAAAACTATTATGAGCTGTGTAAGTTTGTGATGGTCAACTGGAGTCAGACCGATAGAGATAAATCTAAACCAGCTAAAAAAAAAAAGATATGGCCATCTTTGATGCGATGCGACACCTGACCATCTACTTGAGGGACGCACATAACGCTGAGCGCCATCATCTGGCGGACCTGTACGAACTAGTGCAGTATGCTGGCAACATTGTGCCTCGCCTCTACCTGATGGTGACGGTGGGGTCTGTTTATATGGGGACCAAGGACGCACCCGTTCGAGAAATCATGCGCGATATGATGGAAATGGCGCGAGGAGTCCAGCACCCAACCCGTGGCCTATTTCTCCGCCATTACCTGAGCGGCATGACGCGAGATTATTTGCCAGACGGGGAAGGTTCTGGGTAAGAAGCCGGGAAAAGACATAGGGCATGAAAAAGCTAATTCCGCTCGCTGAGCAGACCAGAAGGAAACGTGCACGAATCGGTTCACTTCATTCTGACGAATTTTACAGAAATGAACAAGCTTTGGGTGCGACTCCAGCACCAGGGACATACGCGCGACCGTGAAAAGCGGGAAGCTGAACGGCGCGAGCTGCGAATCCTCGTCGGCACAAATCTTGTCCGGTTGAGTCAACTTGAGGGCGTTGACCTTCGTATTTACCAAAACGTATGGAACGCAACGTTCGTCTTTCCCTTCGACTTCGATCTCGTGATATGTACTGATCGATCGTGGATAGTTGATCCTCCCTGGTATCCTTGACCAGGTGGTCAGCTGCAGGGACATGATCGCACAGGAGTATTTGATGGAGGTCATCATTCAAGTCTTTCCGGACGAATTCCACCTTCGCACACTCCAGCCTTTCCTCTCTGCCACCGCACAGTTGCATCCCCGCGTTAACATCAAGCACATCATTATTGCGCTAATCGACCGACTTGCTGCTTTTGCGGCCCGTGAATCCGAAGCGGATACATCTCTTGAGAAAAGACGACAAAAGGAAGACGAGGCGCGCCTGCTTCAAGTGGCAAAGAAAAGAAATCAGCCTCTGGATACCACAGGAGACCATCCATCCTTAGACGATGAGCATGGAGACGGTGAACCTAGTTCGGTCGATGGAGGTGCCTCGGAAGGGCAGACGGAGGAAGAAGGATGCATCATTAAGGGTATTCCGCAAGATGTTGAACTCTTTGTTGTCTTCTGGGCCCAGATCGTAGAGCTTGTCAAGGTAAAAGCAGGAAAACAATACTGGGAATGATGGGCATCTAAATCTTTTGCTGGGGGACGCACACATGCACGGAAAACAGGCACGTCCTGACCTATCGATTCAAGATTTGACGGCCCTGCTGGTGTCGCTGACAAAGTTGTCGCTGTCATGCTATCCTAGTCGCCTCCAATACGTCGATCAGATCCTTGCTTACGCCAAAGACAAGGTGATCGAACTCGCGGACTCAGCCGATCTCCATTCCAAGGTGACCGAAGCCAATCTGCTCGCGCTACTTCTAGCGCCGATCAACAGCTATACGTCTGTGCTCACGCTCCTTGCATTGAGCAATTATCATTCGTTACTCACTCTCCGGCCCTATAATACCCGGCGTGCTGTGGCCCATGCTATTGTATCGAGCATCTTGAAGAACGAAACGACGGTGAGCGCTCCAGAGGACGTCCACGACATCTTGGAGCTGTGCGAGGTATTATTACGTGACCAAAAGGACATGCCCACCGGAGCTGTGCCTGCATCTCCCATATACCCTGGAGTGGTCAGAGGTCGTATAGGAATGGAACAAGAGGATCTAGCAGAAGAACAGGGCTGGATGGCTAGATTGGTCCACTTGTTCGTGTCTGAAAATGATGATACCCAATTCTTGGTAAGATTTGACCTAATCGTCCCATTTGTTACCCGGGCAGCCCTTTAATTCAACCCCTTCCCCCCTGAAAAAAGCTTTTGTCAGCAGCTCGCAAACAATTCAGCGAGGGAGGTGGACGTATTCGCTACACATTCCCACCGATGATCGTATCCGCAATGAAGCTTGCGCGCCGATATAAACAGCAGGAGAACCAAGACGAGATCTGGGAGAAGAAGACATCGGCGCTATTCAGATTCATTGATCAGACCATATCAACGCTGCATGAAAAGTGTGATAACAGCAATTCAGATCAATGCCTCCGGTTTTACCTGCTTGCGGCGCAGAGTGCCGATGAGTGCGGGTTCGACGATATTGCGTACGAGATGTTTGTGCAGGCCTTTACGGTGTATGAGGAATCGATCTCGGAATCGCGTGCGCAATTCCAGGCAATCACGTGTATCATCGGAGCATTGAACCAAGCGTCTGTATTCTCAGCAGACATGTACGACACACTGATCACCAAGGCCGCGCTTCATAGTGCGAAACTGCTCAAGAAGCCAGATCAATGCCGTGCTGTGACGCTCTCGTCTCATCTCTGGTGGTCCGACACGAATAAGGATTCGGAAACCGCATCCTCCGATCGCAATAGTAAACGAGCACTTGAGTGCTTACAGAAGGCACTCAAGATTGCAGACAGTGTGATGGACTTGGTAACTAATGTCCAGCTCTTTGTCGAGGTGCTGAATCGATGCATCTTCTACTTTGAGAAGGGCAATGAAGAAGTATGTATTGATATATAGATGTACAAGACGAGTAGGCAATAGGTATCTAACGATTGGCCTCGACCAGATCACGCCAAAATACCTGAACAGCTTAATTGATCTCATCCACGCCAATCTGGGCAACATGGATAACCCTGACCAGCATCCACCCACCTCCACGTCGTCCACCCTCTATATGCCTGACGGACCGATCCCCGACTATGTTCGAAAACATTTTGCGGCAACACTTCAGCACATAAAGGAACGCAAGGCATTGGCGGATGACCAGGGCGTGCCGTATGCCCAAGTTGACGTGGGAACGAATTAATGAAAAAATCTTTGGCGTGTCCGGCATCTTTGACCGTTGTGATCGTGTATGCCGAGCCTCTTTTTTTTTTTTGTAATGTTGTAATTCTACAGTACTTTTATTTTCGACTGATTTGCATGCTAGGGGGAGGGCGAAATACTAACTTGTGCAAGGACAAAAGTAAAGAGATATAACCACATGTTCCAAATGAAGAGGTGTTCTGTTGATTACTACAGTGAGGCCATGATGAGAGTCGTCGCGCATTGAATTTGCAGTGCACAATGAAGTCCCTTCACGATGAGATGAGGCCATCTTTTTCGTACAGACAAGTGCATCGTACAACAACAACAATGACAGCTACGTGCGATTGAGTTCAGCGTGTCACGCGTGCTGTCAATATTTTGCTGGAACGTTTGAGGTCAAAAGGGCTACTGTGGCCATTGGATGTCTTTTTTCCAACGAGAACTCCGTCCAGTTTGGAGGTAGCTGACGTCGTCTTCCAAAGGCCTCGTGCGGGCAGCAGACAATGCCACACGGTCCCGTGGCATGATGAGTGCAGATGGCGCAGTTGTGATTATACTCAAAAAAAAAGGCCAAGGGCATTCAGTCGCGACAAAAGCAGCAAGGCGGAGGGTGGAAAGGGATAGACATACCAAGGTCGTCGATATGTATTGTAGTCCCAGTTTCGACCCAGGCCGATGCCGACGTCTGTGCTATGCGCGCGCGCGCGCGCACGAGGACTCGAGCCTCGACAGTTCTCGGGAATGCCCCGTTGGGGTTTTTCTGCAATGACCTCGAGCGGGTTTTTCTCCCCCCCCCACGGTGTTACGGTCAGCGTATGTCAACCCCAGCAACTCGCTGATAATACTATGTCAAGCTTTGGGACCCCGCCAGGCTTCTTTTGCGGGCGAACGGGACCAGCGGTTCAATGTGCCCAATTCCACACATGGATTCCCATCCTGTAGCGGCGGATATGCCGTCAGGGCCAATCCCTGCAAGGTACACCACGCTGAATATTCTGTGTGAGAGTAAAAGAAACGGGGCAAAAGGACGAATTGGCAAACATGTGATAGAGTTGGAACTCGCCAAGCTTTTTCACTTGATCCTGCGGCTTTGGAGGGGGGGGAAGCGGTGGATAGACCAACCTCTTGTTCAGGTAAAAAAGAAAAGAAAAAAACAAACATAATTTATAATGTGAGGAGGCAAAATGTCAGCACGGTGGTGGGAGTTGTCGTTGTTACATGGGGTGTATGGATATGGGTTGCCGGTTTTATTTGGACATCTGCAATGGTCAAGGAGTCCCTGTTAGCATCCTTTATGCTGCGCAATAGTCACCAGCGCGAAATAAAACTTGCCATCATCTTGACGAACTCGTCATAGTTGATCTGACCATCCTGATCCACGTCGGCCTCTCGGATCATTTCATCCACCTCCTCTTCAGTCAGTTTCTCGCCTGGTTTTTTGGGAGGCGGGCCACGGGAGAGGTGCGGATAGAAGAAATCATTAGCCCGGTCATACTTTCCAGATCATTCAAATCAGTATTACCGAGTGAGGTCATCACATGACGAAGTTCAGCTGCAGAAATGTAACCGTTGCCATCCTTATCAAACACCTTGAAGGCCTCTTGGATTTCTTCTTGGGAGTCAGTATCCTTCATCTTTCTGTTAGATATAGATTAGACATGCCAACAATAGATATATATATTTCATGAGAGAGAGAGAGATGATCCAGCTATCTCTCTTTTTTTTTTGCCTTTCACGTCTCTTACCTAGCCAACATGGTCAAGAATTCACTAAAATCGATGGTGCCGTTCCCGTCGCTATCGACCTCGTTCACCTGTCATAGATAGATCCAAGACGGTAGAAAAAGTTATTCTCCGCATCGCTCGCGACTGCCACAGACACTACCATATCCTGAAGCTCGGCCTCGGTAGGGTTCAAGTTCAGCGAGCGCATGACAGTGCCGAGCTCCTTGGTGGTGATGGCGCCATCGCCATCCTTGTCAAAGAGCGAAAACGCTTCGCGGAACTCAGCAATTTGTTCTTCGGTCAATTGGTCAGCCTAAAGCAGGAATCATGAGACACACACAATTCCTAGACATCCCTCCCCGCCTTCTTTTGCGGAGGAAACCGAGATGCTGCTCACTTGCCATAATATGAAATTGAGATGGAAGAAGAAGAAAAAAAAAAAAAAAAAGAGAGAGAGAGCACACCCTAGATACGACTCTTTTTTTTTTTTTTAACAACGTTGAGGTCTGCCTTTTTTAGAGTTTTCTTTCTCCTCCCGAGTCAATGTAGAAAAAAAAAAAAAAAAAAAGGACACGCTGACCTCTCCCTTTTTTCCCCCTGCGCACAGCCCCTCACGTTTCCAGCCAATCATACAGAATGTCTCGTGAACAATGGAAAGTGTGCGTGCGTGGCATGTATGAAAGGGACTTGTTTGATGGTTTTAATCATCTATCTGATGGTGTCCCGAAGTGGCCGGCCAGAATTGGACACAGCTCGGCTCAGGATGACTGATGCGCTGGCGCGGCGTCAGGGCACCTGTACCAGGGTCGATCGTAAAAACAACCACCGAGTTGGATCGCTGGGCGCCAAAAAAAAAAAAAAAAACCATCGGCATATGGGGAGAGGAGTTTTTTTTTTTTGCAAAACAAGCTTTTTTTTTTACCTCGTTGCCTACAACCAAGAATCGACCGGACACATCCATCGAAGCAGACCGGGGAAACTCTCCCTGGCTCGATACGGCGCCTAGCGACGTGAGCTCGTATGTGACGGGGTGGATCGCGAACATTGCCACAAGATTGGTGCCGCGGACAGTCGCATAGAGATAGCGACCATCAGGCGTGATGGCAAGGGCCGCGCCAAATGCTTCCACGGCCGATGGGGTGGTGGCGGCGGCGGCGGCGACGACGAGCGGCACAGGCGCGGCGTGTTCGGTCAGCCGGCCCGTGGCAGGATGGAGCGCGTAGATCAGCAGCTGCGTCGACAGCTCCGAGATGACGTACACAATCGGTGCGTGCGGGTGGACGGCGAGATGGCGCGGACCCGTGCCGGGCGGGGTGTGAATCACCTGGTGCGCATGGAGATCTTGATCATACACAAAGAGCTCGTCGGTCCCGAGGTCGGTGGCCACTGCCCACTGGGGCGTCACGAACTCGATCGCGTGCGCATGCGCTCTTTCCTGGCGCCGGCCCCCTGTCGGTGGGTCGGTGTGGTGGGCCACCCGAGTCGCGTTAGACAGGCGGCCATCGCGACCGAGCGGGAGGAACGAGATCGACCCGCCCATGTAGTTGGCCGCATAGAGCCCATGATGGCGCACAACACCGTAGCTCGGCGACCCGCCCTTTGAAGACGCCGTGTTGAGCAGTTCCAGGCTTCCGTCGGCTCCGGTGATCGCATAGGCCCGGATCAGCCCATCGTCCGTCTCCGTCATCGCATACAGCGCGTCCTCATGCACAACAAGCTGGTGCGGCGAGTCCATGTCCGCCGCAACAAGACGGCCATGCGACGACAACGGCTGGTCAGCATTGTCGGCATCAAACGAGTACGCATATACCCCGAGAGACGTGTTGGTGCTCAGGCCAGAAACATAGAGCACGGTCGCTTGGGCAACAGCGGCAATCAACAACAGCCCAACGTTGCAAAACAGGATCCCCATTTTGCTCCTACTGCTGTCCGGAAAACGAACATGGTCCGTTTTTATATTTCTTTGCAGCTCGGCAAGCCGTTTTAAGCCAAGGGACGGCGATATACGCGCGCCCGCAGTGTATGTAGTTTGTTTCGCACTGTCAGTTTGTTTCTCCATAATCTCTAGGTACGCTTTCGCAATGGAAACGGTTTCGATTCGAACTGAGATAGGAGCGGACCGTACCGTATCGGTCCTTATGCGGTCGTCGGTATCGGCTTCGATGGCCTTACGTCTTTTCGAGTTACACATGGGCCTCTATATGCATAGATAACCATGTGGATGTATGCCCGGAAGCAAATGGGGCAAGGTGCAGCTGGAGCATACATCAAAATCTTCCTTCACCCAAACCCCCTCCCCAAAGGGAAAAACACGCACAGACAGCAGACAATGACGTATTCCTGTGTAATATAAATCATCCCTGTGAGGTAAGTCGGGAGGGGAAACGCCTTACGCTCTCCCCCCCTTTCTCTGCTCACGCGCACTCTTGCATGAAAAAGCGGAGGGGTGGTGGTGCAACATTCCGCCGGGGATCCAGATATCAACGAATAGGAAACCAGCGCCAAATATTCTCTCTTTCTCATCCACACTCAACGGCCAGCACCAAACCCCATCTCAGAATCGACTTATTTCATCATCCGCGTGGAATGTGAGATCCGTTCCCTAGAAAGAGAGAAAGAGGGCACGGAAATTCCCTCGTGATCTCGGCAGCGGATTCACACGCATGCGCAGCATTGAATGCTTTCGGTTATTTTCTTTCATACTTTTCTCATATTCAGCAAGAACAAAAGCGACAAATAGCAATGGATTCCTCCCTTGCGCACCAGCCTTCCATCATCAGGAGCAACGCAAGTCGACAGAATCAACCACCCTTGAGTAGCCGCCCTCCGGCCTCAACGGCCATGGCCGCCTCCTCGTGTGTCCAACCGCCTGCTTACCACCAACATCTGTTATACCCGAATTATTGCTTGAGCCATCGAGTGTACTTTACCACGTCATGGTGTCCTCATTGCGATATCTATCTATAACATCATTGAAAGCACCTGTGTCTGTTGTCTTTTTCTAAATGAAATGAAGACGACCAAGTAGGCTGCAGAGGGGTTTTGTTTTTAAGAAAAAAAAAGCATTAAAGCTCCCATTCCATTTCAAGCAGCTTTGTCATCGCACGGATATGTTGTTCGGTTATCGGGTCTCGCTCATATTGCTTTGCCTCCTGGATCATGCTTTCGACGTGTTCGCGCCATCCTGCCACAGACTCCAGAGCGTTCATCATGACGTGCTCTCGCTGATCGTCCGTCAAGGTGGACAGGTGGAACCGACGAACAGTACAAGGAGAAGAGGGGGAACAGCATACTTCACAACGCATAAATCGTTCGTGAATGAACGTCGCGTAGCGCCAGTAGACAATTAAAACATGACGAAGCACGCTCTTTAATCCTTTGAGCTGCAGCGGTGCGGTATATGGATTAAATCGAAACAGCTTTTCCAGGCTGTACGTTGATGCCTTGCGCATATTTTGATACTTGGCAGGCACCCGGGTGCAATCTGCATCGGAGAGATACATGTCACAAAGGGTCGCGAGAAACGTTGTGCATTTGATGACCTCAAGACACACCCAGCGTCGTTTTGTGTCAGTATATGACGTATGGGCAAAACGCTAAATGAATTACCTGCATGAGACTTGCACACCCGTCAATATCCATTTTGGTAAATCGCTGGAATGTCTGGAAAACAAGCGGCTTCGTTGCCACAGCATTCTGACAATAGGATAATACAGCCATCTGACACGTGTGTGCCTTCCTCAGTGCCACATAGAGGTAACGTGTACACGCCCTCTCCAACATACCATATTCAACAGACGTCCTGCAAACTCGACACTCTCCGGATCAATGACACGGCCGGCGTTCTCACCATCGTTCTTGTGGCGTAATCCAAATGCGCTGAAGATGATATCCAAGTATCGACCGAATTGTGTCCGATTTCCTGATCCATCGACCCTGAGCATCTTTAGGAACATACACTGGGCAAGGGCTTCGTCCGATTCTATTTTGCTTCCCCATCAG
Organism: Dichotomocladium elegans; assembly: GCA_025716815.1. Lineage (NCBI taxonomy): Eukaryota > Fungi > Mucoromycota > Mucoromycetes > Mucorales > Lichtheimiaceae > Dichotomocladium > Dichotomocladium elegans. Next base: position 211,784 of record JAIXMN010000035.1, on the reverse strand, counting down.
CTTTCTCGCCAATAAATACCCCTCTCCCCAGCGGATTGTCCTTTGCTGTCCGTATTTACCTCGTCTTGCTCGCAAATCATATTCAAGCACACTGATGAACACATCAAGCGCCATCCGCCGTCGCTGCACAATTCATCGGTTAATGTTGCCGCCCACCATCTATGTATTACAAGACAACCTACCAGTTTGCCTGCAGGTGCCTCCATGGAAGGTGTCGGGCGTTCGGTACCTGATTGATAATGGGCTTCGACATGGCCGATGCATAAGGCTACGAGATCCCATAGATCGTCAAACTCTGCAATGGCCGCCTCATAGATCTCGTCATCCTCGTCCTGCTGCATCATTTCCGCAAGTTCATGGTGTAGCATTCGTTGCTGAAGCCGTCCTAGGTTGCTCACTCGGAAAAAATGCCAGACTTGTCCAAATAGACTGGCCCCGAACACCTCAAGGATGAATAAAAGTGATCGTTGTGCCCGCTGACAAACTCTCAGCAGCTCTTTGGCAGAGAGGAGTGTGATGTCCGTCGTCGGCCGCAGGATCAAGTCAAAAAGAAAGAGTATCACGGCCCTTTGTGGAGGGGTGAGGGAAGAAAAAGAGGCACTTAAATAACCCATACACCTCTTATGGCTAACGCCCACAGTAGTGGTCCGCACCTCGAATTCAATAAAACTTACAGAGTGGGTTTCCGTTTCGCAATGATCATAGCATCCACCAGATCCAGAGCCGCTTCATCTAGATCGCATTGCACATATCCTTAAGTATGGAGGCATACTTGAGGCAGAAGCTCTTTGCCCTCCGCTCATCTACCCTCACCCGCCTCCCAGATAAAAAGAACCACTTACAATTGCCCTGAACCATATTATTGTGAATCATGGCTTGGATCTTGGCTTGAACTACCCTATCCTCATTTCCAGCAGAAGTCTTTGGAATCGGCAATCGTGGATCATCATTAAAAAAATACTGATACATCTCGATCCGTTCGGGTTCATTCTTGAGCTGTTTCCAGACTTGATCCTCAATCAAGTCGAACTCAGGCGTGGCGATTGTATAGATCAATTGACCCTTCTAGAACCATTCATAAATGAGCCCTTTATCATTTCTTTCTCTTGCCATATGTGTCGTCCTTCAATACAATTGAAAAAGGAGTTGCACCTGATCGACGGAATGCTTAGTAATTGGCATGGGTACTGAGTGCTCTTGTTCTTTGTAAAAAAAAAAAGGGAAACGGGCAAAACAAAAAGTATAGATATGGAGAATAGAACCGAAATCCGATGCATGAAGTGCCTGACATACACGCATATTGAGCTCAATCAACCGAGCCCTCTTTTTTTTAATATCTTTGATAGAAATGAACGTACATGAATTATTCAAGAAGGGATAGGAGGGTATTGAGGAGGTAAATGACGAGATGAAGAACTTTGTAATACAAAGGCAATAGAGTAAAATATTAAAAGAAATGATGATATAACATGCGATAGCCGGGGAGGAGTATATTGTCTTTAAGCGACATAAAGGCTTACAATAACATGTTCTGGTCTTCCTGTTCGTGCGAAGGAGTCACTGCCATGGTCATGCTACTCCGTTCACTTTCGCGGCGTTCTAGTAAGAACAATGATTTCTGTGAGGATGACCTCCGCATACGCTGCTGCTGCTGCTGCTGCTGCTGCTGCTGCTGCTGCTGGCTATGACATGTGTCCACCGGCACTTGCAGTCCAACAATGGTGTCCAGGGGCGGAATGGCTAATTTGTTCACATCATCATCTGCTTCATCATCGCTCGCCGACAGCGGACGCTGGTTTTGGTGTCTGCTATTAAAAGCATGCTCCCATGTCTTCAGCGCATGCAGATCCGGCAACTGGATATAGATGTCATGCATGCCAAGGCCGCGTACTTTGAGAACATAGTCGTCAAGCTGTGAGGAATGCACCGATGCATCGCGATACGACATAACCGCACCTTCTTTTGTTTTTTCAGAGAAAAACGAGCAGTAACCGAGGTGAGGAAACACCATAATGTGCTGCATCTCCCAGTGTGATAAGAAGGTCATATAGCGGAGCACACGTCTGACAGGCATCTCGCCTTCGTGGACTTCCACATAGCTTTGTTGCGTCGCTTCTAACGGATCATTCGCCATCATGCGGTTTAGGCTTATCAGTTCGCCTTCCCCGTTAGCACCGGAGCTGATCGAGCTGGCCTGCTGAATAGACGGCATGTTGTTGCTGTTGCTGCCATGCGCCGGTCGAAATACAGAAAACCTGCCATCACTCGCGTTTGACATGTTTCTTTTCTTCCTCTGTTCTTTTCTGACTTGTTTGACGAATGCATGAATTTTGGGGAGAAATAACGCAAACAGCGAAAAGGTTGTTGCCCAAAGAATGGTGATAATAGTAATGTAATACTTTGTGTAAAAATCAGCTAGCGGGTTGATTACCACCGCAAATCCAATGAGGGCAGAGAACAGGATGTTGCTTGAAAAAAAAAACGTTGAGATCTGTTCGTCACGGCATGGTCGATTCTCTACAAACAACTTACTAGACTGATAAACCCATTTGTTTGGTCTCACTATAATGACTGTATCGTTTGCCAGCAGCGCGTGTCTTATAAGCTAAAAAAGTAGCAAACAAAAGCAAAGCGGCCGCATAAATCGCTGAGATGATGGCAAACACAAGCTCGGTCCTTGGGTTGGTCGCTCGGCATTCCCAGTAATGCCGTGTGTACGACGTCTCGATTCGCGTTGGTGACGGCCTTGTTACAGCCAAGCCGATAACGTTTATGAGCTATAGGGAAAGAGCGGCCTGCATGAGTATTGTGTATAAATGCTACTAATGCACACTTGCCATATCTGCCGCAACGACAATCGAGCTTGTCTTTACGAGCTGGAGATCAGTAATAACAGTGCGGGTGATGAATATATTGTTGAAAATGCGGTAGATGCGATAATTTTTCGCGATCAGATTTCTATAACAAGGGAAATGGATTAGATAGAGAGTGTAGTATAGACGTGTACCTCCTACTTGCCCGAGAATGAGAAGAAAGCCCAGATTAAATAGGAGAGGAGTCACATAACAAGAAGCTACCACGGGAGTGCCGATCATGGTCATCACAGACGCATAGGTCATCATGAAGCCAATAAGCTCTAGGCAACAAAAGAGAGGACTGCAAGGTAGCATTAACAGGCGTGTAAGAGAAAGAGATATGTCTACCGTTTACCTTGATGCTTTGAACACGTCACGCTTTCTAAATGTTACAACCACCATAAACACCATCAGTGCCGCGAGGATACCTAAGGAGGAGATAGTGAGGATGATATGTCCAAAAAGAGATGAATAATCCGGATTGAGTGCGACACTAGGTGGCGAATCGGATGGTGGCTACTGAAAGAAGATTGATGAGCATCGAAACAGTTGGGGAATGATGAATGTTATTTAGGTACCGTTGAAGTTCCATCATGGTACATGAGGCTGCCAGTAAATCTAATCTCACCACCCATGCTTTGACCAACCACTACGGAGCTGCCTCGTTGCAGATTGTAGATCTGGTAATTTCTATAATATGAAGGCATTTCAGATTAATTGTTTAGGTAATGCCCGTCAGCTCAACTAACCCTTTTGTTACATCACCGTTTGAATCGAATACCATCGGACCCTCGGGACCGACATAGCCGACATTAAAGGCTGGTGGGATCAGATATTGACCCAAGTCGCCGGACTTCAGCTCCAGTAAGCCTTGTGTGTGGTTGGTGGTATTGGCAACAGCTTGACTAAAACCTTCGGCCATCACCATCATGCAAGAATAGGCAAGACTATATCAATCATGATCAACAGAGTTAGTTTATCGAGGTATAACGCTGATGTATGTGTGCGCGTCCGAGGAATAATTACCCTTCATTGGTGCTGATGTTGCGATGGCCTGCGTAAGGATATCTACAGCACGCATCATGGTTTAATAAAAAGTAATTATAGCTCGATTACTCATAGACCAGATGAAGGATATTACGCCATTGGATCAAGCGCAGACCAAGAGTCAAGGAAAGCCTCATAAGGCGGGTATCCGTCGAGTGAAAGCCAATTATCAAACATGAATAGACCATTGAAGGCTGAGTTAAAATCCAAGTGTGCGGAACCATTGATGGCAATAGGATAGCTGGGTTGTTGGGACGAAATGTTGTGATTACGTGCGTCCACGGCAACTTGGAGGTCTTGGGCAATATTGGATGATATGAGCCACACATAATCGTCGGACACGTACCCCATCTCAGCCGCCTGAATCATGATAGACGTCTGAGCTCTTACTGATGCTGCAAGTAAGATGATCCGCACACCGCCTGACGTGACATTTCGGATCGTGTTGGCAATATCATCTGTGGTTGCGTCGCTCGGGAATGCTTGGTAGCGAGTCACTTGCATATTGTTGATCGATGATTGGACGATGGTGTGCTGACAGACTATAATTGAATAGGAATGAGGGGATGCAACAAGAATGATGGCAAACGTCGTCCAAACCATTACATTGCTGCCCCATGGCATCATCCGAGTACACAATGCCGACTTTAGACCAGCCTTGAGTCGCAGCAAAGGACATCATCGCATCACTGACGAGGGTTTGCGTAGGAATGGTACGGAAAAAGTACTTGTACTCGGTCTTATCCGAGAAAGAAACTGATTGTTTATAGATCAACACCCAACTGTTCCTGGGAAAGGAGGGGGGGAATCCATCCTACTTTTTTACCTGCAGTAGCGGCAAAGGAGCACTGAGGAATCTCCAAAACACTTGTCATCAACGCGCTCAGACTCGTCCAAGAACTCGAGACATCACCAATAACCCCGATGACGCCTTGTTGAAGCAGTGTGATGGATGCATACACGGCATCCGTCACTGCGCCTTGGTTGATGGAGGCGGTCGGGAAAGAATCTTTCCCGATCAGGGTTACATAAGCACCCGGGATGATCCCACGACGATTGATGTCGTTTGCAGCCATCCGAATGGCAGACGCACCCCTGATAGACAGTATTATGCCTTTGAGTACATGTAACAACCCGTTAGCATACTTTGTGAAGAACCTACCCCCACACAATTTGTGCAGTGAACGGGTCATCGGTCTGACTGAAGGGCAGCAAGACACCGACCTGAATAGTTTTGTGTGTGTGTGTGTGAACCTGGCTTAGTAAAAAAGAGATTTTCGGCTGATATATGGAAAACCAACGCTACCTTGAGTTCCGTTAGCCCAGTAGTGTTCATTCGGGGGACAATGGTGACCGTGTTATTGTCGACTTGTGTGATAATGTTGTATGGATCGCGATTGAGGGTGACGCCAAAAATAATAGTTGCATTGGAATTGCCTGGTTCCGAGGTGGTGTTTGTCGACATTAGCTCATAAAGGTATGAAAGTGGTTGTAGTCAAGGAGAGGAACTTAGCAAAGGAAGGAAGGGAAAGAGGGAAAGAGGGGGTCGATAGGGATAGGCAAGGCATAGTCTAAGCAACAAAATCTGTGGATGCCAAAAATAAGTAATCCATAGAAGGGGTGGGGAGAAGAGCCCCAAGCGAAATAAGGAGGTAATAGAAAAGGGGATAAGGGGAGCAGAAGGGGGGGGAACAATTTAGCTCTTTGCCACTCACAAGGATAGCTCATAGTTTACCCTTATTAGGATACAATTAATAGGCGTCGCATAAACCCGGAAGATGAAGAGATTCTGCGACTTTACTTTTAAGAAAAAGTATATGTACAATTATTATATGAAAACATTAAGACATCAATCGACAGTCCAATCTGTCCATCCATTCCTCAGGAATCGTTGGCACAATCCCCCCCTGTTTCCTCCTATGGATTTCCCTTTCTGCACCCAGTCTCTGTTTCAACTCCAAGCACATGGCATCAGATATCGTCAGGCCGTCTGTTGGGGACACTTCTGCTTCGTGTGGGCTCATAGCTTGCTCCTTCCATTCTGAGCTGCTGCTCGGTAAGGAAAATGGAAGCATATGTCGTGAGTCGCGCTTCTCTTTTGCCCACTGATGCATCGAGTCTTCGTCATCTATCGTTTTTATTGTTGATATATCGTCCAATCTAGAGTTCTGGTCGATCTGCTGTTGTTGTTGTTGTTGTTGTTGTTGTTGTTGCTGCTGCTGCTGGCGGCGATTTGAGGATATCATAAGTAAACTCCCGAGACTTGAAACGCTTGTCGGCCTTGCTGATGTTTTAGGATGGTAAATTGTATTGTCCATGGATGCTGACCATTGGCGTGATAGGGCATTGTCGGCGATTTGAATGACATATTTCTCGATTGCATCAGGAAGCCTCGGTTCAGCTACTTCATAACGGTAATTGATTATTGCGCGTTTGATCTGTAATGGGTTAAGAAGATCGAATGTTTTGATAGTATTTGCGAATAACTCAAGTTCACTGAGCTGGGACACGCACTGGAGCAACTGCAGTAGCTGAATCACAGGCTCGAGGTACGCTCCTAGAGTCTCTGCAGATGGCAGCTGGCTAGACCGCGCCCATTCCTCCAGGCAGGTTACGTTCATTCGGATCTGCAGTGCTTTTGACCGACAGAGATATTTCTTGTTAGATAAGATCCGATTGAACAACTCGCATGACATGAAATGGTAGAACTGCGCAATCGCCTGTGCAATGATTGCCGGATGAACATGATATGACTGTAAAACATAAAGAATGGATGATAAGAGCGACGTGATAGACTGGGGCGACAGCGCTTTTGGCACTAGCTGATGCTGCATCCTGCTGCTGTTTCGTCGGAAAAACCGCTGCCAGTCATCTTGGAATTCAACTGTGTCTGTCAATCCCTCAATCGGTTCGTGGTCCAGCATAGACGTCTCGAGCACTTTCTCAATCCGCTGCTCAGAATCGAGTACCAGGAGGTTGTATGTCTCGCATATTAGCTCTGCGATCTCCAGCTGGTGCTCAGCGGTGGCTACAACCAGACCCGTGTCCTTTTTCAAGTAATAAAGCAATTGGGACATATTTGCCATCCAAAAGGCGAGCGTGTGAATATCACGCATATTCTCCTATTCAAATGTGAACATGAGGATGTTTGTTTTTATCTCTTCAGGTACACGCACCTTCAGTACTTGCTTGATCTTAACGACGGCCGAACTCAACAGCGTGTAGAGCAACTCGCGGGAAGAATAATAATGCGCGAAGCGGGCGCTTAGGAAGATGATGTTAGATGGAACCCAAATCTCTTGGCGCGTCTTCATCGGCAGGGTTAACCTCGTGATCGCGGTTTCAAGAATATGACCTGTGTTTTCCTCCCCGAAAACGAACATCTGATCTGGCAAACATCTATCCCATTCGAATCGATGGATGGATTGAAAACTCGCTAGCAAATCGCCGTCGTCGTCCTCATCTTCGTTGCTGTCAATGTCGTCTTTTTGTTTGGTATCATTATCATCCCATTTGTCGCTGTCCATGGTGGCATTAGCATCGATGGACTCTATATCATCACTGCACCCGTTGTTGGTCTTGATGTCATCGTAAGGCTCTAGTGGATCATCTTGCTGGTGCTGGGTCACCAAAATCTCTTTGAGTTGCTGGTTTTCTGTGTCAACAAAGTCAAGCGCAGTCCGTCCCTGGGCGGTTTTCATGGTGGACGAGGCGCCATGCTGAAGAAGCAGCTCCACCACCTGACTATGATTATTGGTCGTTGCCCACATGAGGGCTGTCCATCCACCTTTATCATGAAGACAAGTAAGCTTGTTTTTGTTTTTTACTCGATAGCACCCCTTATTTTGTCCCCACACGCCATAACCTCCCTCACCCTTTCGATTCCATCCCCTTTTTTTTCTTTCTCTCTCTCTCACTCGCGTGCATATCTGGCCCGGACCTTTTGTGTGTCCTTTCCCTTTCTCTCTCCTTTTCTCTGACAGATGTTCCCGCTTTTATTCTCGCTTTCTCCTTACGCTTATCGGGAATATCCACTTTGGCGCCCGCCTCGAGCAGGATTCGAACAACTTCAGGTTTTCCGAAGCACGCTGCATATATCAGCGGGGTTGTCCCATCTATTTCATCGTCTGGAGCGTTTACGTCAAGAAAAGGACGGAGTCGTATATCTGTGAGGATTTCTTTGACGTTATCTGCGTTGCCACTTGATGCCGACCGACCCAGTGATCGGCTCACTCGCCGCCGCCACTGGCGCTGATGTACTCTATATTCAGTGTCACTATCATTGTCGTTATGTTCGCTGTGATTTAGATGCAGCTGTTGCTTAGAAAGTGTCGGTGACCGGGGGCCTACTGCAGCGTCGTTGCCATTTTCGTCATCATCGTCGTTGTCAGCGTCATCGTCTTCGTCAATAGGAAGGGGTGGCATGGCAGCGAGCGAGGTCGGATTGACAGGAGTAGATACGGTACTAATTGTGTTTGTGGAAAAACCAGAGGAGGTTGAAGACCAGGAGCAAATATTTTTTCGGTCGACCTTTTTAGTATTGACAATGGGTGGTGAAACGTGCAGAGATGGGCGGCGTTGACGGCGTGGTTGTTCGCCCGGAAGGGCAGAATGGCTACATCGTCGTTTGTTGCTATTGTTATGGCTGCTTGCACTGGTGCTCGCTTGAGGATCGATAGGATTACTACTAACGGTGGCCATGATTTGAATTTTGCTAGGCCGATTGTTTCTTCTCTTCGGCTAAACTGCTCGCGTTGCTTGAATTGATTGTTGGCACTATTAAGTATTTCTTTTTCTTTTTTTTAAAAAAAAGAATAACAGAGCCAGTTGCTTTAGAAATAGGACGGGAACTGGATGGTGGTTGGCCTAAAATGATGAGAAGAAGAGAAAGAACAAGTGTTTTCCCCCTTGCCCTTTAAATATAGAAGAAAAGAGAGAGAAGGTAAAAAAAAGGGGGAAAAGAGTTCAAGGGGGGATAAGGAAAAGCGAGCTTGTAAATGTTACTAATAGATCGACCTTAAACGGTTGTTTTGAATGCGATTGCTATGGAGCGTGACATCCAACGGAGAAAAATGGGAAAAGAAGTGGGTTTGCGTTGGAAGAATAGTCCCTCCTTTTTCTGCATGCTTTATCCGTCGTTAGGGGAGTGCCGTATACGTTTTCGTGCTGCTGCCCTCTCTTGCCAACTATCAGACATAGTCAATGCAAGCCACAGATCGGTCTCCTTTTCTTTTCAAGCGATTCCGTAGATGCCACTAGAACATGGATGATGCTGTTCCAAGGAGAGAAACAAGGAAGAAAGATACCCAAGACTTCGTGCAAATACGCTTCTGTAAATATTTGCATGACGATCAAATACTGAGGTTGAAAGGAAATTTCAATCGCAGCCTTTGGCTCGTTGTTCAATCGTCCCCCCATCCGCTGTAGGATACCAGTGGGAAGCCCATACACAGATAGCGCCTTCTTCAGTCTCATTGCCAAACATCAAGTAAGAAACTGATAAAGTTTGGTTTACGCCCTTCGAAGAGAAAAGGCATCCGTTCACTCTATGCAACCCACCAGGAGGGGGCCATTGGTGCAAAGCATAATGACTCTCGATGCAAACGCACATGCATGCAGCAACTCGGAATATGTAACGGTTTTCCTCTTTTGTCTTTCTTCAATCCAGGAAAAAAACTCTATCCAACCTCAACACGGTGATTCTGCCAGTGTAAAAGTGTGCGGAATCGTGCATTGTCACCGAAAGGTCAGTTCTCCTTCACCACTTGGTGCGATGTTAACGTGCAAACAACCCAGTAGCCCCAAATATAGAGATTGGTATCGTCCTTGATGCAAAATCAATTCGAACGAGTTGTTCTGTATCAGAAAAGACCTCGGATGAAAACAGTGGATCTTTTTTTTTATTCGTCAAAAGACGGAAGGGGGAGAGATGTTTAATCGAAGAGACCGAAGCCCATGTCATCATCAGACTCCTCAGCCTCCTCCTCCTTCGCCTCCTCGGCGGGGGCAGCGGCAGCAGCAGCAGCACCGCTGGAGGCGGCACCAGCAGCGCCAGCAGGGGCGGCACCAGGAGCGCTGAAGCCGGCCAAAAGAGCCTTGAGATCCTGACCCTCCAAAGCCTTGGCGAAAATGTTGAACCAGACGGAGTCAACGGTGATACCAGCCTTCTTGACCAAAGTCTCGAGGTTCTTGGCCTAGACAGCGAGAAAAAGAAAAAAAGGAGAATTATTGAGCACGATGTCTGAATATTCACAAACGCGCCATGGGCATCGGCTTGTTTTCCTCAACGTACGGAAATATCAACTTCACCATCCTGAAGGATGAGAGCAGCGTAGACAACAGCAAGTTCAGCAGTCGACATGTTGATTAATGAAGATGGATGGATGGGCGGATGGATGGATGTGTTGTCGCAAGTAGGTTTAACCCGGTGGGGAACAAGACGCTCAAACACAAAAAAAGAGAGGGAGCTTTCCCCCGCGGCCGATCCAAAGCTCACCTAAAGCACCGCGTTAGAAAAAAATTAGGAGTCAGACACGTTTCTTTCTGATTAGCCCTTTTTTCCGTCGCGGCGTTTCTCAACAGAAGGGACAAGACCAACTACTCGCATTTATGCTTATTCAGTAACGGATAGTGAATGAATTCAAACCATAATGCAGTCCATTAGACGCTGAATACGCCATCTCTCTTTTTTTTCCCTCTCACGGGCTCGGCATTTATTCCCAGTTCACGTTTTACCTCATGAAAGGAGACTAGATACATGCACACTAACGAGAGACAGGTCATGAATCTCATTCCAGGTGTTTTTAGCAGCTACTTTATTATATGAAACCTCGTCAAAGAATGTATATCTAACGACACTTCACGATGCTTACTGACTGTATACCATACTTTCAACAAACGGCCTACAATTCTATTGCAAACAAGATTGCGGGCCGTTTTTTTTCTGTGGGTAAAGGTGGTTTTAAGTGTCAATAGATGTCGTTTTCATGACGATCAAGATATACACAGACGATGGCGCAGGACAATGTGCATTTACCTGAAAGCATTGTATCAAGCGCAATCCAATCTATTAGAATGTAATGGAAGATATGATATTGTTTGATAAAATGAGCTCTAGCATCAAGATTACCCTTCATATGTGGCACACTTGTCCATTTCATTCATGGCCGCCTTACGAAAACTGCGATAATGTCCAGTTACATATGCTTTGCTTGCAGTTATGGACTCCCTCCCCGCTCTTTCTCCTTTCTTTGGCTGGTAGTTGTGCGAGTCTCAAACTACGTTAAATGATGTCTGATGCCGTATTGCTTCCCAGATTGGAGTTGCTTTGGCACACTAACTACTGGTTGATGTTAATATGGAATCGAGACTCTTCAAGGAAAGAACAATCCAATATCGGTCGTGTCCGCAGCAGTGCATTTCGCATTCCCATTCCTGTCTACACGCTGAAACCGTGCCTTTTTCTTTTCGATGTCAAATTACTTTCATCTTTCATAAATCGATGGAGCACCATTTTTGATATGTTGAGATCATCAAATCTCTGGAACAATCAATAGATTCTCATCAACCCATTTTATAAACACTCTTATGCTCTTCATTGAGAATACGGACATGAACGATCTCAGCATTTGTATTTCTCAAAGACGTGGTGAGGGTCCTTTTCGTACGTACATGGATTCCTAGCCGTTGATGCCCTTCAAATTACTTTTTAATTTGACCTCATCTTCTGTTGGTATCCACTGTGTACATAGCCCGCGCTAGAAGTTTGCTTTCATCTGGATCCCTTCGCTTGGTGGTAGGCGTAGCAACAAGAATAGGGTTATTTTCTACAAGCCATACTAACGCAGATATTCTGTGTGAGAACAAAAGGATTGAAGAGAACACGTTTCCTCATCGATCGCAAGTCAAAAGCAAGACGTAGATCGTTGCGCGCGCGACATTTTTTTTTATTTTTGAATTAGGTCAGTTCAACTTTTTTCCCGATCAAACGGGCACGTGGCTCCTGTCGCGTTTTTCATTGTGTCACGAATCATATGAGAGACGATCGTGTCGTCATCAACGGTCTCGAACGGGTTCATTCATCGCTATCTTCGGCTTCGGAATCATCGTTATTATTTTTCTAGTTCTTCACCGTACTGCATTCCAATCGTTCACCAAGTCTCTCCGAAGTTGCTGTTAACATAGAGGATACAGCAATAGCAGGCGCCTGGGTTCGGTCCACTGAAACATGAGCCTCCGCGGCTGATTTTGGAGGTAACGGAAGGAGTAGCCACGTCTGCCAGCCTTCGCGTTTTCGCAACTTGTCATCCTTGACTTCAAGTAACTGGCTGTCCTGCAGCGCTTCGCGGATCAACTGGAGTTCTGTCGTCAACGACTTGATCCGATTAAATCCTGCGATAATACGAATGTCCACAAAGCCTTGGTCGTCCATCTAATGCATCAAGGCCCGGTCAGTTTTCTCTTGTGGCTCCTATCCTACATGGTTTCGTCTGGTACCTGTCGGCGTAAAAACAAATCTTTGCAAAGGTTATCTATACTAAAGTAATACTCGCTGAAAAAAAAAAAAGATGAGGTTTGAGTGATGCTGACTAACTAACATGTAAAGAAGGTTTGGGACTCACATTTGTTGAAGGAGATAGTGCTTGAGAGTGTCCGCATCCATGTTCATCAATTGCGGCTTGATGCGGTGCTCGTTATAGCGCCGATATGTTCCCCGGCCATTGCCGCGGCCGCGTGAGCTGCCACTACGTCCACCTGCATAACCAGTGCCTCGTTCACCTGTGTTCAACTGAGAGTAGATGACAGGTGTACTATGGCTAGCTCTGCTGGGAGAATGAGTTATTGAGGCAGTTGAGGTAGATGATGTTGTCGTTGGCGTAGAAGCCGCGGCTGCCGGCTTGACGTTAACAGCTATACTGGCAGGGGGCGGCGCAGTGGTCGTTGATGTTTCAGCCCGGGCCATGGTCGCCGAGAGAGACCCGGGAGCAACGCTCTCGTCCGCCTGCTGGCGAAGACCAGGGTGGCTGTTCCGGCGTGTCTTTCTGCGTTCGCCCTGACCACGGCCACGTGAGGCAGCGGTGCGCAAGCGAAGACCGGTTGGGGTGGGGGTTGAGTGGGTGATGGTCGGGGTATATGGTTTCCATTGACTCTTCTTTCCTACAAGGCATTGAAAATATTTAGGACAACGGTATCAGCGTCTTCATCATCCCTACCCTTGGGAATAACGAATTTAGGCTGCTGTTGCTGTTGACCCTCCTCCAAGACTTCCTGTGGCGCGGGCCAGGCAGCGTCGTCTGTCAGGGGCGCAGGGGCATCTGTTGTCATATCCGCACCAGAGGTCTTGTTCTCATTATCTTGTAATAAGAGCATATACGCGTGAGCGTGTGTATACCTCAACGGCAAAGCATAACACAACGACAGTTTACCACATGTTTTCGTCGACTTTCTGACCCGCCAGACATTCACAGCTGGAATAGGCGCGGCAATGACTGTGGGGGAGTGTTCTTTCTCGGTAGTCGCAATGCTTGTTTTCGTCTCGGCCAAGGGTAGGTCATTCCGAACTTGTGCTGAGACCTTCTGTTTGGGTTCAGTGAGCGCAGTCGTTGCCACCGAGTCGCGAGTTGCATTCACCATTCTCTCTTATTTAACCGTGGTAAAAGGTTTAAAAAACCGTGATAGTAAAAACAACGATAAATTTTAGGTTGACTTGACGATTGAGATGGCGACAGTTAGAGTTTGCAGAGAGAAGAAATAGGTGAGATTGTGGCTTTTTTTGTGCCCGAGCGCCAGAATAACAAAGTTCTCAAGATATGGGACAAAAAAGGTCCAGTCCTTTATTGAGTTTGCCATCTGTTATTCTTCCTTTGGAGCCATGGTTTAAGCCATATGTTTTAACTAGTATGAGGAATCTAGGATTAGCCATTTGATTCTATCACTCGATGCGGCAGATAAGCAGCACCCTTCTCGCACTATTAGATGTCTGTTTGCTTCCCCAAAACAGACTGTAAATGATTGCTGACGAGGTCAACAAACAAGGATCTATCATGCCGCTCACAGGTTAACCGAGAATTGCTATAGCAAATAAACCAGCCATTGGACTTCTCGCCTGTGGAGATCCTAGAGCTCATTATCTAGTAGCTTTCATTTTGTTATTACTTCTTATGTTCAAATGTTATCATTCTTTTCATCTTCTATCTGGAGTAGGGTAGGCCCCCATTAATTTAAAGGTCCTCATGTTTTCTCTTTGCCTCCTTACCAGCTTCGTGAAGAGGGTATCCGTACATTGTAAATAGTCTTTTCGTGTTAGGATCTATACTTACACATCCACCATGGAAGATGTTTTCAGTTCTTTTGTCGCATGTGTTTCGTCTTATCTATGACCAATATGATCCTATAGCGATTCATCACCACTGCAAGACAGTATAATGCAAACAATGTTCACGCGTGATGAATGGCACCGAACTCATGAACTTTTTTACAATACGGTGGCATTTTTCGTGAATACTAGATCTTGTCTAGTGCTGCCGATCATGACAATGAAAAATAGAATTATAATGACGAACATATCTTTCTTTTCCAAGTCCAGTTAACAGCAAAAGAAATTCTGCAGAGGACGTACACCGCTTGAGTCATAGAATGAAGTCCCCTCTTGCAGAATGGGGTGGCAAAAAAAAGGAAGTATTGTCAACCAAAGTAGGGTATATAAATGGCTGTATAAAAACTGGGCATAAAAAAGGGGGGATAAGAATTCCTGTCGTCTTAAGCTTGCTCCTTAATTCCCTTTTTTTGTTGCAGCATAGAGTGGGGGAGCTTGCCGCTAAGTGAGAAAAACAGTTAGTAGCAATAGTATAGAAGTTACTGAATCTATTTCTATCGAACTACCAAGGAAGAATGACACCCAACGATGAAAGAGAGAAGGAAAGAGATGCAATGTTTGCAATTATTTTCAATGAGGGATCAAAGTTAAATACATGCTTTATTCCGCCTTATGACTTCTCCTACCTATTAGCCCTAGTGGTTTACCGTACATCAACAACTATCCTTGTTTTCCCTTATTCCTTATTAACAACTTTTTGCCTTCCGTCGCTCAAATATCCACCCATTCCCTCGTATTCTCTTGCGAACTCGCTTGCTCTCTTGTCTTTTTCTTCCGCTACTCAAGAACGCCCCTTATATAACAACCCTGGGCAGAAAGAATACTCCTCACCCCTTTATCGGAACTCTCTCCACGACTTGCTTTGTATATAGTTATTTTTTCATTATTTTTGTCTTTCCTCTCTTTTCTTTTTTTTTTCTCTCTTTCATTTTATCCATGGTATGCTGTCAACGGTATGTTGAAAGAAGTGAGCCAGCGCAAGCGCAAGGCAATAGATTTGCTCGGGGGTGGCGTTCATTTGCTTACTTTACCCCTATAGGTTGAGTACATGTTATCTGGTGGTTACAAACATTCTCTTCGTATGCTTTGGCGGGACCTTGATGGCCTTTGGAGTCCTAGGTGCTGAGCAACGTCTCGAGATTTCGGTTCTATTGCCCATCAATATCCTAAAAAGTAAACGGCCTTTTTTTTTCTTCATGGGATGTTGCAATCTTATGGGCTGACATATGCTCTGTTTTATACCTCTAGTGATCAGTATCCTTGGGATCATCATTTGTTTTACAGCTGTGATCGGACTTATTGGGGCTTTTTTCAGGGATAGGCGGGCGCTGTATATTCTTTACACTGTCATCGTTCTTATTGCATTGACATACCAAATGACCACGGCCGTTATTGTATATGATCAGGCTGCACATACTAGTTCTTGGATGAGTCAGACCTGGGCCGAGGCATCCTTCGACTATCGTGCATATGCACAGAACAAAGTAAAAAAAGATCGCACCGCCGCCAATCGACCCTCACTTTACTTTGTTCATACTGCTTACCTCATCTTTAGTTTAAATGCTGTGGCTTCTCACACGGACACGATCATCCGATTCCATCGCCGATATGCAAATTAGACGACGTGATCAGTTCCGCTCCGCCGTGCTACGAACCCTTGACTCAATTTATCCAGCATCGGCTCAAAGTGCTCTATATTGTTCTGTTTTCTGCCATAAGTGTTGAGCTGCTTGGTCTGTGTAACGCTATCACTATGCTCTGTGCACGCTATACCCATGGTAATGACCGCATGTCTGGTACCTCGAAACGGTGGCGGTTCCTGAATGTCAATAAACGAGTTGTTGTCCAGCCGGCAGAACAACTCGGTTTGGGACCAATGGCTAGCAAGACCCAGCGGATGGATTCTGCAATTGACAATATCGAGACCGGGTTGACTCATTCAACAGCACCGCAAGGTGGTCGACAGTACAATAGGCAGTATTAATATACATACTTTATATAAATAACAACTCAAAAGGAGAGAGAGAGGACGCAATTATCCTCAGCATCGCCGGCATGAAAGGCTTTTGTTTGCGATAACTTGTAAAGTAAATATACGTTCTTGTACCCGTCACATTATGAATAAGCTGCACCCGAATTAGAATCGGTACGCGAATGTCATGGTGTTCTCCTTCCGGCCCCCTACATCCTTACTTGCCTTGTTCCATGGACTTCTGATAATGTAGCGCCAAGCAAAGTAAATTGGGGAAAGCGAGGTAGGCGATGTTGCAAAACCCCAATCGCACCCCCTGGGCATGTGTTCACTGTGTAACCAGTCGATAGGTAGGATTGGGGGAAACTCCCTTTACAAAAATTAAGACCTATATATTCATTGGGGACACACAGACGTCGGGGCCATCCATGCTCATATTCACTGGACTTGAGCCTATAAATCGGTGTAGAAAGGCGCATTCCAGTTCTTTCACATTACAAAAATAAATAGATAAACAACAGAGCATGGAAATACCATGTGTTTAGCTTAGGGGAACGAGTAAGGGGCGCGAAGGATCGCTTGATCATTGCTTGCAAGAGAGGGACACGGAATAAAATGCAGAAGCAAGGAATCCAATTTTATCCTACAGACGCGATAGATGCGATGTTCAGTTTTTTTCCAAGATCATCTTTCTTCCTTGCTGCATTCCCGGTCTTTTGTCCAGCATGATAGATAGAAAAAAAAACAAAAGGGGTGTACTCACTGGCGCTTTCAATATGGGCTGGCATGGTGTACTTACTTTCCAGTTGTGTTTGGTTGTTCCCTGGACCAACGCTACGCGCCGCCGGTCCCACAATGGGCAAGGAAGTTGGGAAAGGACAAAAAATGGAGGGGAGACACATGGCAATCGTGTAACCCGACCAAAAAAGGTGGTACAGCATATCTTGGTTCCTTCCTGTTGATGACAAACGTTTACTCGCGCATGTACGCGCGCTCCTTCTAAGCTCTCTGCCTTATAGATTTCTTCACATTTTCTCTTATCTAAATAGAAACAATACTATAAATTAGGGATTATGATTACACGTATAACATGCGCTCACACTCACACATAATCTTCTTTTACCATGAAGACCATAATCGCGAATGGGCGGGTTATCAAATGGGCCATAGTGCCATTCGTGGTCTGATTGGCTCGCTTGTTTTTTTTTTTTTTTCCAATACCCAAAAAATTTGTAAGGAACAAAAAGGAACAGGAAAACAGGTCGCATTTTTCCTTTCTTTGTTTCTTTTTCTTCCATTCACCATGAGCGACACGTTCCTCTTCACGTCTGAGTCTGTCGGCGAAGGTCATCCTGGTGCGTAACGCTAGCATTTTGTTCTTGCCCGTGTATATATTCATTGGGATTCGTGTGTAGACAAAATCTGCGATCAAGTGTCAGATGCTATCCTCGATGCCTGCTTGGCCCAGGATCCCCTCTCGAAGGTTGCTTGCGAGACCGCTGCCAAGACTGGCATGATCATGGTGTTTGGTGAGATTACCACCAAGGCTCAATTGGACTACCAAAAGATCATCCGTAATGCCATCAAGCAGATTGGTTACGATGATTCGTCCAAGGGCTTCGATTACAAGACCTGCAATGTCTTGGTTGCTATTGAGCAGCAGTCTCCTGATATCTCCCAGGGTTTGGTCCAGAAGTCCTTCAACATTGAGGATATTGGTGCTGGTGACCAGGGTATCATGTTTGGGTAAGCAAGGAACAACAAAGGGAGTCGGTGTGCGTGCGGGCTGAAGCTTACAGCAAATTTGTTTCCTCCCGATAGCTATGCTACTGATGAGACTCCTGAGATGATGCCCATGACTGTTGTCCTTGCCCACAAGCTCAACAAGCGCATGGCCGACCTCCGCCGCGATGGCACCCTTGGCTGGCTCCGCCCCGATTCGAAGACGCAGGTCACCATTGAGTACCGCAAGGAGGCCGATGGCTCGTTGACCCCTCTTCGCGTCGACACCGTCGTCATTTCCGTGCAACATGCCGAGACGATCGAGACCGATGATCTCCGCAAGGCATTGATGGAACACATTATCAAGCCTGTCATCCCCGCCCACCTCTTGAAGGACACTATCTATCATTTGCAACCCTCCGGCAAATTCATCATTGGTGGTCCCCAGGGTGATGCTGGTTTGACAGGCCGCAAGATCATCGTTGATACCTATGGCGGCTGGGGTGCCCACGGTGGTGGCGCTTTCTCTGGCAAGGATTGGTCGAAGGTCGATCGTTCTGCAGCCTACACGGCCCGCTGGATCGCAAAGTCCCTCGTTAAAGCCAAGCTCGCCCGCCGCATTCTTGTTCAGCTTTCGTACGCCATTGGTGTCGCCGAACCCTTGTCGATCTTCGTGGATACCTACGGCACCGGCGCCAAGCCTGATGCTGAGCTCGTCGAGATCATCCGCAAGAACTTTGACTTGCGCCCTGGTGTGATCGTCAAGGATCTCGATCTCTTTAAGCCCATCTACCAGCAGACTGCGGCTTACGGTCACTTTGGCCGTGAAGAGTTCACCTGGGAACAGCCCAAGGTCCTCAAGTTCTAGGAAGTTTAAAAACTCCACTCAGCACCACCCATTCCCGTGGAAAATGATCCGTGTGTTTTCAACAAACTCAATGTACCTCTAATTTAATCCTCCTTCCCTCTTCTCCCTGACATACACGCACAAACATAAACACAAGCACACACATGCACTCATTCTCTTAAAACCTAATTGCTTTTTGCTTTTTTTCATTTCTTAAAAGTTTGTACATAAAATAAAACCAATTGATTTCAACATCGGCAAATTCTTTTTGCGCTCCACACACAAAAGATCTGGTTTTCGATTATCCTGATGAAACGGGACTGATGGAGACCGGAGTTGCCAAAGCATCTCGATGGATTTCTTTTTATGGATAATTCGGTTTGATGGAGGATTGCGTCTGTTTGATCTATATATATTGACACCAAGTTTTGCGTTTGTCTTTCTTTCTTTCTTTCCATCGAACGCCTCTCATCTTCTCTTCATATATCTATCTACAACCATGCCTGCCCCTCACCTCTGGCTCCGTGCTGAAACCAAGCCCATGGAACATCGTGCTGCCTTGACGCCCTCCACCGCCAAGGAGCTGATGGATGCTGGTTACAAGATCACCGTTGAACGTTCAGACCTGCGTATCTTTGACGATGAAGAATATGCAAAGTAAGTTGATCATACCATCCTCCGTATTTATACATCCTTCTCTTACAAGGCATATATGTATTCATTCATTCACTTAGGGTCGGTTGCCCTCTTGTGCCCGCCTTGAGCTGGAAGACCGACGCTCCTGCCGATGCGTACATTGTTGGTCTGAAAGAGTTACCCGAGAATGACAATTCCCCTCTTCGTCACACACATATTTTCTTTGCCCATTGCTTCAAGAATCAGGCGGGCTGGAAGGAGCTTCTTCACCGCTTCGATGCCGGTAATGGTACTATTCTTGATTTGGAGTTTTTGAATGATGAACACGGTGAGTAAGACCAGAGAACGTGGGATTTTTTTTCGTTATGTTTATTTGTGATAAACAAACGGCATGGCAAAAAAAAAGGGATGACTTATTTGTTTCCTAGGTCGACGCGTCGCTGCTTTTGGGTATATGGCCGGCTTTGCAGGCTCGGCCGTGGGCATTGATGCCTGGTGTCATCAGAAACTGGGTCTGAAGCTCGGGCATCTCAAGCCCTATCCGAACGAGGATGCTCTGATCGCATATACCAAAGGCCGTCTGACCGAGGCTGGTAAGTGCTTGTATATAAAACGAGGGGTAGAAATGTAATTGACGTCCGCCCGTTTTGTAGTTGCCCGCAACGGTGGCAAGTTACCCAAGGTGATGGTCATGGGCGCCCTTGGCCGATGTGGCCGTGGTGCTTGCGATTTTGCCCGCAAGGTCGGCATTCCCGAAGGCAACATCATCCAATGGGACATGAACGAGACCAAGGGCGGTGGTCCGTTCCCCCAGATCCTAGAGGCCGGTAAGTTTTCTATTACGAGATGGGTCTTCATATAAAATACTCAACAACTGTTTTTTTCTTGCTTAGATATCTTTGTCAACTGCATCTATTTGACGTCTAAAATCCCGCCATTCATCACCCAGGAACTCATTGACGGTCCTCGCCAGCTGTCTGTCATTTGCGATGTCTCTTGCGACACTACCAACCCTAACAACCCGCTCCCTGTCTACTCCATCAACACCACTTTTGACAAGCCTTTGGTGTCCGTTCCGTCTTCCAATCCCTATCCCTCGAGGTCTGCTCCATCGACCATCTTCCCACTCTGCTACCCCGCGAATCATCAGACATGTTTTCCCACGATCTGCTCCCCACCATGCGCCAGCTCGCCAAGCGTTCAGAGTCCCGCGTCTGGAAAGATGCTGAGAAGCTCTACCGTGAAAAGTTGGCGGCTGCTCGTCAAGCCTAGACACACATACATACACACTATAGCGAGTTCTTTTTAAATATTTATAAAGACATGTACATAGAATGGCCTTTTTTTTTTCTTGCATGCAGCATACTTTTTGTTTTGTTTTTTTGGATTCCATGCTATTTTAGGTTTTCGTAGAAAAAAGTCCCAATACAGACACGCTTGTCTCCTCTTATTTTTTGAACCGCTCTCTCGATTTCTTTCAAACCAAGTAATACATTATGAATGCTGCACCAGGTAAAAAGAAAAGAGAAGACGAACCCTCGCCACGCTATCTGCACGAGCAACAACGTTCTGTGCAAACGAACAACTATTCATCCTCGCTATAAAATCACATAAAGGCGATTCTCAACCTGCCGTCGACGAAGCCACGCAGATCGCAGAGGAACACAAGACATGGAAAGAATCGGTCCCTCAGCTATACGAAATGATGATTGAGCATACAATTGCGTGGCCTACGCTGACTTGCCAATGGCTTCCAGTGCTTCAAAAGTAATTTCGTCTTCTTCGTGTTGCCCTGCGCATCCATACAACGATCGCCCATTGCAGCAAGGTTGAGATTGACAAACGGATTGCAATAGATCTGATGAGTATTATACGCAAGAGCTGCTGATTGGTACACATACCAATGACGAAGAACCAAACTACGTTCAGATTCTCCAGGTGGATCTTCCGCTGGGTGATATCCATGCAGAAACGGACAAAGGCAAGTGATGATGTCGCTTTCTTTGATTTTCTCGTTACGCCAACTCCGTTCCCTTGACATGGACGATCGCAATGATCCAAGTGCTTACTGTTGAATATAGCACGGAAACCGCGGTGGCGCGTGGTTCAAAAAATCCGACACGAGGGCGAAGTGAATCGCGCTCGGTACCAGCCGCATAACCCATCTATCATTGCGACGAAGACGCGTGACGCAGACGTTCTTGTGTTTGACCGGACCAAGGCCGTTGAAGATGCATGTGAGCCGGTGATGCGTCTCAAGGGCCATGCCATGGAAGGATACGGATTAGAGTGGAGCCCGCACCAAGCCAGCCATCTCCTTAGCGCGGGTTTCGACAATGTGGTGTGCCATTGGGACACGGCAGTGTCGGAGCAACCTCTCGCTCAGTACGAGGCCCATACCAGCTGCGTCGAGGACATTAGCTGGCATGCTACCGATCCGAACATCTTCGCGTCAGTGGGTGATGATAAAAAGCTCATGATGTAAAATTCCAAGAGAGGGGAAGTGGGCGAGAGAGCAACGTGTGCAGGGCGGGATTAACACATGTGCGCTAGTTGGGATACCCGACAGGCCTCTAGGCCTGCCCAGACTGTTGAGGCCCACAAATCTGAGGTGAACAGTGTAGCATTCAACTGGGGCCAGGCATGGATGTTGGCTACAGGCTCTGCAGATAAGGTAAAGAGACCGTACGAGCGGGTGGATTCGGGATTGTAAACGCGTGCTTGTGAACTAGAGCCTTGGCCTTTTTGATATTCGGAAACTGCATACAAAATTACACTCATTTGAACTGCATGAAGGCGAAGTGACGCAGGTTGGATGGAACCCACACGACCCGGCGATCTTGGCATCCGCAGGTCTGGACCGACGTATTAATGTTTGGGATCTGCGACGGATTGGCGAGGAGCAGACGCCGGATGATATGGAAGATGGTCCACCCGAGCTATTGGCAAGTCTGGGAACAATAATGTCACCAATGCTTATGCTAACTTTTTTGATTGTCAAAAGTTTATGCATAGCGGTCATACCAACCGCATATCCGATTTCAGCTGGGATCCTATGGAACGTTGGGTAGTTGCAAGTGCAGGCGAAGACAACATTTTGCAACTATGGGAAATGGTAAGGCAAGCATTGATAGTTTTGCGAGATTTTCGGAATTGATGGGGATTATCTTGCTAGACCAAAAGCATTCATGCCAACCCGGAGTTGACCGTCGCCCCGCCAATGAATGAGTTGGAGTAACATTAGAAAATAAAATGCCCCAGAGTCTATGTACTCTCATACTGTATTTTCGGTTTGGCGATTTCATCCAAATGCAACTGGTGTATCCGCAGCCTTCAAACGCCGAACCCCGCTCAACTTTATCTGCCCAATGGTGGAACCCACCCCATTGGGCAGTGGCTATGGTCGTCCTCGAGACGGTAATCTCGATGCGCAAAGAGACAGACAGAGGAAGGGAAGGAGAGAGAGAGAGAGAGCGCGCGCTCATCGCGCATAAACTTGTTAGTTTGCTTCAGAAGGCAATGTAGCTCAGTGAGCCAAAAAAAGTTGTTCTCACTGTGTCGCGCTGCTACGCCACGAGGATCACGCTCGACTGAATTTTTGGTTACAAATAAGATCGCGCTGATCGATGCCGCTTTTGGGACCTTTCTATCCGGTGTAATACATTGATCGGTTTATTGGATCCATGTCTGCGTATGTACATACGGTGTCTTTACGGGTATAGACCGTGAGCAGTGCGAGGCAGCGCAGCGGCAGTGCCGCCTTGCTGACTAAATGCGAGGGGAACAGCTAGCCATATTCCCAAAATTGCTAAATCAAGAGCGTGCTTTTATCCTGCCGAGATGGCTTGTCTCGCTCTGTCTCTCTCTACAGTACCTCTCTCTTTCGGATGGTGGTGGTGGTTGGAGGGATTGGTAGGCATTTTCGGATGCTTTTTGTACATGGGTAAAGGATCTTCTACTCGTATAGGTATATAGGTACATTTTAATTTAATACAATGATGTTACTCAGACCCACAACAGATTCTGTTCCTGGAAGCGCACCACGCGAACCTTCGAGAATACCGTACAAGATGTGCCAAATGGGCAAAGAATACCCATGTCCTTCCCCAAAAAAAAACAACGAACCTGATCATCGAGTAAGGAAAACACGAGTCGGTCTGTCCCCATTTAGATATGAGGATGGTACGTGTGTCCATCGTCTCCTCCTCTCTCTTTCTTCTCTCTCTTTTGTTGCAGAAGAACCATTCCTCTTCTGCATATCTTTTCGAATTTGACTCTCCCCCTCCTCTTGAACATCTGCCCGGAATATTGGCATTGGCAACATGAAGTTTACCATTCGTTCAATGGAGATTGAGCCCGAGTCTGCCTATCTGGAATTTATCGGACCTGCAAAGGCGAGCAGCGCATGTCGGCCGCTCAGAGGCAAAGTACGGCTGAATGTGCTTCGGACCATCAAGGTGCGCACGCTTGTGCTGAAATTCAAGGGATACACACGCCTGTCGCTGCGTCAGGTCTGTGGCACCCAGTTTGAAGCGGAGGCGTCCTTTTTGCCAAAAGTAAAGCTCGATCTCGTCGGCACACTGCAGCAACGGAAGCTTATACCGGGCGAGCATGTCCTTTCCTGGGAACTCGACATTCCCAATGTCTATCCACGCTCGCTCATGGTCAAACGTGCATCTATTTACTACAAGCTCGAACTCACCCTTACTGCATCCATCGCCACCGGGTTAACCAAAAAGTCTCTCTCGTCTGAATGCCCCATTGTCCTCCTGCGCCATCTCCTTCCAAACAAAGCAATCTCGCCATTGGTTGGCACCCGCATCTACCGGCATACGATCCCGGGCAAATTCCACTACGAAATCGATTGTCCACGCATTGTCTGCCTCGAGCAAAAGAAAATGCCAATCGCTATTCGGTTTTTATGTATTGCATCCCAGAAGCCAGTGATCTCTATCAAGACTCAGATTCTTCAAGTCGAGATTTATAGGCAAGTAAGTGTGGAGGAAGGCGAGGGAGGATGTTGAGAACAAAGAGAAAAAGCCTTCCCCCTGCTGACCCAGAGCAATTTTTATGCAGGTGCGAGAACATACCGAAATCGGAAACGAATCTCGAAAATCTGGAAAAGGGAATGCTTGAGAACAGCAACAACATCTTTGGTCAACGTTTTGCTGACGCCATGAAAAATAACCCACGATGCATCAAATTCACGCGGCGCAAAGGATCTGCGTTTGTCCACTCTGTTCAGGAGCGCAACAGCAGCGATGTTCTGCCATGGCAACGTCCTGTTCTTCTCTATCACGAGCTTGATGAGCTCCTGACGTTCGGGGTTGAGTCGCCCCTGGTGACGATTTATCACCAGCTCGAAGTGACCTTCCAAGTTGGCCATAAGTTCGAGAACATTCGTGCTAAAATCCCGGTGATGATCACTTCCTTGCCATTCGCAAGTGACGATGATGCCCTTTTTAACACCACCACCACCTCCTCCGGCAGCGATGATGATAACATCCCGCGGTCCTCCAGGTCAGCCGAATTGCCAAAGTATAAAATTGAAGAAGCGCCACATCTTCTTCTGGCTGTCGTTGCGACTGCGAACAATAGTGACACGAGTGATGCGAACACCAAGCGCATGGATCCCGACATTGCCCGTCAGCAGTCGGTCTTTATGGGTCTCCAGGCGAGCAGCAGCAGCGCCGGGAACAGTCGATCCGCGCTCCGCATGTCCTCGTCGATGATCCTCGATTCCTCGCGCCCTGCTCAAATCCCCGCAACGACAAACCCACCGTCTCCGTCGCTGTCTGCGTTTGGCCGGTCCATTTCCGAGCTTAATTTGAATGCGAACGTCGCCTCGGCATCGTCAGCGCTGACGGTCAATAGCAGCACCAGCACCAGCACCAGCAGCACCAGGACCGCCAGCACCGCCAGTAATAGCAGAGATGTGGCGGAACGCTTCATGAATGAGCCTTTGCCTCCACGCCCCGGCAGCCTCGCAAGCTCAGAGGCACTTCCGATGATGGATCGACGAGGGGGTGTGCACCCAGCGACCGGGCCGCTGCGGCCGCCAGTGCAGATGAACCGGATCGATCCTTGGCTGACTAGCATGTTGCAGCGCGAGTATACAAACGACGTCGAAGGCGACAAAGACACCGCCAGCGACGATAGCTTGAGCATCTCTGCGCTGTCGCTAAGCTCGAGGCCGAGTGGATCTGACGATGCGCTACATTCTAGACCGCCGTCGCCGATTGCTCCCGGCCTGCCACCCGCAATCCCACTCCAGCCCCAGCCACAGTCTAGCGGACTCTTTGAAGAAGAAGGATATTGCGGATGCGCATCGCCGATGAGCATCCACAGCGACAGCACGCGTTCTCTGCATTCAATCCACACGCTTGCCTCATCCTCAATATGGCCTCCCAGCAGACCGCTCGTCGTTGACCCGTATCCGAGCTCTGTTGAAGCACATTACTATCATGCCGCACTTCCACCGCCACCGCCTATACGATCGTTGCCTCAGACCGTCTCCTCTCCTGTCAGCATCAGCAGCAGCCAATGGTATTATGGGGACAGCGATGACGACGCAGATGGAACGATGCCCGTCTGAACTGTTCGCAATGGGATATCAAGTAATCAACAATGCTTCATATCCCACTACTGCCATTCCCTGCCCCTCTCTCTTTCTCCCTCTGTGTGTGTGTGTGTACCATAGCATTTTTTTTTTGTATATCTACATTAGATCATCGTTCATTATTCAATCTTTTTTTTTTCATCATACCCTATCACCGTTCTCGCCTTTCCCCATTCATGCATGTCTTATATACATCAATTAATTGTTTATAAATAAAAAAACAATCGCTTGTTCCTTCCTTGACTGCTTCAAGGCCATGTGCATGTATACGATAAGATCCAATTCGTCCCTTTGACTCTTCCCCTTTTAGACACTTTTACATTCTGAGCTGAGCAATTTACGATGGCCAAGCTCGGATGTTTCAAAGGGATGATGTTTGAGAAAGGTCCCGAGTTGCATCAGCTGCTAGGAATCCATAACATTATAGTGCGAGAAAGAACCCCTGACGGCATCTTTAAGATACCTAACGCGGAGGGGTCGTTGGCGTATTCGCAATGAAGAGCATAAGCGTGTTATTTTAGAATGCATTGGTGATGAATCCATCCATTGTCCTGGAGCAAGCTGATGGAGCAACTGCTCCAAAGAGTGGAGGGACTCAAAAGTATCCAAAACGATTTTATGAATGCAAACTTGTCATTGAAAAAAAAATGGCTCGGGTTTCAGCCCCTGTAGACAGGAAGCGTGCTGCGTAAGATCCAAAGAGCAGCCTTGACTGGGTGGCGCGCAGATGGGACAGGGCCGACATTGACTTGGCGTTTTTTTTTTCTTGATGAGTCAGGATACCATATCAATAATGAAGCACAGCATGGCATGGTCCAAGAAAGGGGACTCGTGCAGCGGGTTCAGCGCCAAGGACGATTACAAATCGTGGGAGCAAGCTCAGCACCAGGCATCGTTTCATCGAGAAAACAACGAGAGGCAGGGCCAATCTGAAGCTGCAAGCAGAGGGACTCTACCTTGGACATTGTGTGAGCTTCCTTAAAACTACAATGGACGAGATGAGCAAGTATAAACATATGAAGGGCCATGGTTTGGTAATGGATAATGCAACTCGCCATAAGGCTGAGGATATCTCTAAATACATCGAGCCTCGACGACATTGATGCGCTTGTCTTCCACCCCTACTCGCCTGAACTTGATTCAATTGAGCACTTTTGGCCGCGTAGTCCAAGGGCAAAAAGTAAAAGGCAGGAGGTTACCCTTGCTCCATTCTGCAAACTTATCATGTTCCGGAAGATAACGATATCAGCCCAACTCAAGTTATCCCGAGAGGAGAGCACACGGGCCTTGGATGGGACCATGGTTTGGCTGCATTCGCGCAGGTCTCCCCACCACCATGGCTTCGTCGAGGTGCATTTGTTCGTCTGCTTCTGCCTCCGATGTTGTCGTTTGGTCCGTCGTCGGTTCCTTTCCTCCCTGTTCGACCGTTGCTACAGCAAATGGCACACCTTGCTACACCGTCGGGGCAAGTAAGAAGAAGGGGGGGCTGATATCTTTTGTTGACCAACGGGTATGTCTCCGGCCTTTGTTATCCATGCGACATTGAACATAAAGTATATAGCTAGAATAAATGTCCCGTTTTACACTGTATGTATGCAGATGCATCGCGCAACTGCTCTCACTTTGCCGGCCTACATACGTACCTATGCCATGTTATCCAGAAGCCCCGTTAGGTATGTGCAATGATGAAAAGGGGCCCGTCTCCACTGTCATGGCAAGGAATGTGCCACGTTACGTACTTGCTTTGGTGCAGTGCGTATGGCCAACCATTTTTCAAACATCAGGTTTAAGAGCACACACATGTCCCCTACGTTGAACATATATATGTAGATCGCGTTGGACAGCGGAAAAGACGAAAAACTCTTCCGAAGCCTATACAGTATGTGAAGAGGTGTGTATTTTCCGCAAGCTACATTGAGTATATAGGGCGGAAGCCCATTGTCCTTTTTTTTTTCTTCTGTCCTTTGGTTAATATTAACCGCCAATGGATGATCCCTTCCCCCCCCCATTTTGCATGTTACATACGTCATGAAATCACGGATGTTACCAAAAAGGGGTTGAAAAACGCAGTTTCTTTCATGTAACGCCCCATGTCAGCCGTTTAGACGGTGTGTGTGTGTGTGTGTGTGCGCACAACCAGAGCAAGGCCGTCCTCAGATCCTTTTATATATTCCTGTCTTTGTACATAAAGGCCCTAAAACTTCCTTCTCAATGGGGCAAGTTGTATTTTTTTTTTTTCATACATTGCTCGACGGGGTCAAGCATGGTTTCCTTATCAAGTGTATTTCAAAGACAAACGCACTTGACGGGAGTATTCAAAGACACATAACGACTACACACACACATACCGCAACCATCGTTATGAATGGAATCAATTGCTCACGTTGGACTGATTTAAAAAAAAAATTCGGTCGGGGAGGAGGATGGAGGAAGTAGTTTTCTTAAAAAAAAATTCGCGGACAAACATCCGGCCGTGCATGGATGGAAAAATGGCAACGCGGTGGCGCATGGTTCTTGTCTGTCCAACGTGCCGTAGTACGTACGCCATTGCAAATGAAAAAAAAAGGGAGGGGCGCGGAGAGCAGGTAAGAGAGTGGTACATAGACTTTAAGATTTTAGGTATCATGTATGTAAAAAAGGGAATAATAACCGTAGACGATGCCAGGCACGTACATCATGTACTATCCAGAACAGCTCTCCGGCATTCATACATAGAATGCGTATAATACTTGGAGATTGTATAGAACGATGGTAAGTGTATATAGCGGCGTGTCTGATCCGCAACATGTTAGAAAAACAACGCGCCTATGACAGAGAAGACGGCGACGCTTTGAAAAAAAAAATGAATAATGCCAATCCCAATATTTTTTTTTTCAAACAGCAAAATTTACCTTATACAGCATGTCGCGCAACAGCAAACCCAACGTCTTGTCTTCGACAGAGCCTTGTGTTTCGGAGGCGAAGGTCGGGGTATGTTCCTCACTTGAGGTGGCGCTCTGGGGACATATCATAAGATGAGTAAAAACAAAGAAAACAATCTCGCGCTCTCTTTGGCTCCTCGCCTAGTCAGTGGGTGGCATACATTGAGGGATAGGGAAAAGTGCTTCTCTCCTCTGCTGCTTGTCTTGGCGCCGAGGATAGGAGCTCCGGAATGGTACCAGCAGGCATAACAGGCGGTGGGCTAGCTTCAATTTCCTCATAGGGCGGCGGTGGCAGCGATTGTTCCCGTTGGTCAGACGACATGATATAGATGGTTTTGTGTTCTTTTTAAAAAGAATGATTCCCCCTCCCCTCCGTCCCTGTTGAACGGCTTATATACCTACTGGGGTCATTACTACCGGGTAATCTGCGGTGAAAAAAAAAAAAAAGCTTAATGGTTTTATCTGTCCCAGGGTGGCACAGGCGGAGTAAGATTTTTTATCCCCATTGCCACATTCATTTTTTTGCCACAACTATGGGTCACTCGGTAACCAAAAAAAAAAATGTGTGGCACAATGAACATGTGGTTGCTTGTTGTCACTCATCACTTTAAAACATCCACAGTGGAGAATATAAGTAGAAAGGGATGTTGGACATATCGGAACGCCCAGGCAGATAATGGCCTTAGGACTAGTACTCCCAGAAAGATCGTGGTCCGACGAGGCAAAGTGGAAAAAGTTTGGGTGGCGCAGATGACGGATATGTAACAATGAGATGCTGGGCTTGGATGGCTGGTGAACTCCGGGTATGGGCATGTCCAGATTGGGTTCCATCTATGATCTTTATATGGCCGAGGATGTAAAAAAAAAAAAAAGACAACGCGAATGGAAATACAAAGTAGAGTAAACAAACAGCTTGGAGCCGAGGTGTATACAATCAAAGCAACAGATTAGGACGGACAAGAGAGAGCATTTCGGCTCTGCTTTTCCTTCATCGTCAACAACATGGAATCCTGGTTTTATCACCGGAACGAGCCCAACCAAGATATCGAGAGTATCGGAGACTCGCATTCGCCAAGCAGCAACCCAAATATCCACAGTCCAGAGCCTATTCGACCGTCTGAGGATGCGCAAGGGAAGCTAACAGTCCATCCAGTGAGCTCAACGCCACTCTCCCACCTATTTCCGTCAAGGCATAGCTCCCAGTCCACACAGCTGCCCTCCGAGTACCTCAACATGACCCGTAGGGCATCGCCTGCTGTGCTTGCG
This sequence comes from Dichotomocladium elegans, assembly GCA_025716815.1. Lineage (NCBI taxonomy): Eukaryota > Fungi > Mucoromycota > Mucoromycetes > Mucorales > Lichtheimiaceae > Dichotomocladium > Dichotomocladium elegans. Next base: position 181,524 of record JAIXMN010000035.1, on the reverse strand, counting down.
CAGGGCGACCGCCGTCCGCTGAGCATGGGCAACCCGGCTGTACTTGGTATGCACACACATGCATGTACATGTACATCAATGTTCGCGCAGCGTACAGGAGCTTACTCATTTTGATGAAGGACTCTGGGCCTTTGCGACCGTCACCATTTTGCTGGGCGTGTATAACCTTTTTCTACCTCACAAATCAAACCATATCCTTTATCCGACCGCTATGCTGTTTGGTGGACTGGCGCAATATGTAGCAGGGTATTTAAAAAAAAAAAGAAATGCGCACAAACACATGCACACAATGGTTGCTATTGCTAACCTTTTTTTTTTTGAAAAAAAAAAAAAACATTCACCCACAGGTTCTTGGATCTTTTCTATGGTGGTACTTTTTCTGGAACAATCTTGGTCTCTTACGGTGCCTTCTGGGCAGGAACAGGCATGATGATGCTGCCAACAGTAGAACCTGTACTGGACGCATACCAGACAGCATGGGATCTTCGACAGGCGAATGCCATTTACGACTTCATGTGGTCCTTCTACACGCTCATGCTTCTCTTCGTCTCCTTCAAGGTCAAGAATGGCACCTTTATCCTTTCATGGTAATGTGCCAATTCCGTCCCCCATCCCGCGCGCAACACTGTCTGTTTATGTGTTTGTCTCATTGATCCCACCTTCGTTTCCTTCCTACCCCCGGAATAGGTGTCTTTGGTGGGTGTTTGTGACCTTGTTTCTGAGCGCCATTTATTTCATTACGGACGTCACAGCTGTGCTACGCGTGTCAGGTAAAAAAAAAAAAGGCTGAAAGAAGAGGATGTGCTTAAAAGAAGAAACAGGTGTCACTGCTTTCCTGGCAGCCATTGGTGCTTATTATTCTGGCTGTGCTGCCGTCTTTGAAGAACAGCGCTCCAAGTGGTGGGTCGGAAAATACAAATGGGTTAAAAAGCGATAGCTTGCTCCCCCCCAATCTCCTCAAAATGTTGTCAATAAAAAATTATGTATCACAGAAGTCACGGGCGCATAAAAGTTGTTTCGTCTCCAGAAATGTACGCGATTGATCGGACTTGGCGTCCCCCTTTTTTTTTTTTGGGTCGCATAGGGTACCTGATACAAAATGGAGACACGCGCTAGCATACCATTAGGCACAAAGCCATGTGCTCTTGAGCCTATAAGCTGGAACGAAGACGGCCAATTGCTTTTCATTTTGCCGGACATCGTCCGCATTATGGTACTTGTACTTTTGGTTTCTCGATTTGGCACACATACACATAACGCCTGCTTTGCTTTTTTTCAATGCGCCCTCCCCCCTCTCTCTTTCTCATCAATCGACACAAGCATGCCCTCTTTTTCATCGATCAGCAATACCAACAATAATACCCTTTAGGATCCGATTCTCATGGACGTTTACGACGAAAACGATTCGTATAATCACATTTCAGTTGAGGCCCTGGATGAGACTTCACACATAGACTATGGCGACCTCGAGTGTAACTTTTTTGTTTTCACTCTTTTATCCATGCGTTCGAACGAGCGTTGACTCCTCTTTTTTTTTTTACAAAGCTCCTGAACTGCCTATCCAAACGGGTAATCTTGGTTCAGAGCAATACCGGGCGGCGATCTGGTCGCCTACGGGACTGTCTGCCCGCGGCGGGTAAAACAAAAAAGAGAGAGATAATACACAACACATTTATTTATTCATGGTCGTCCTTTGTTTTATCTTGTTTCAAGGTGTCTCCTGACGGTATTAACGACTCGGCACCGTGTCATTCACTATGGACCATCCGCAATTACAAAATTAGCACCATGGACACCGGTAAAACTTATCTGAGTGGGGTGGGAGGGTTTGTGATGCTTTGCATAAACTAACGTCAAAAACTACGCAGATCATCGACATGACAGAAGATATCAAAAGCCAAGTGCTCGATGGTGGCAGCAGATTTTCTGACCTTGGTCAGGTCAAGTCTTTCAACACGCTCGGTAAGGATTGCCTCTGAGGACGGAGCGACGGAAACCAGGCGATATAATACAGAAAAAAAAAAAGGTGGCACGTGTAATAATAATGCGTTTATTTTTTTCCCAAAGCCTGCGCTTGGTCAGGGATCGTATATTCTAATCCGTTCGCCGAAAAAGCGGCGATATTGGCGTTGGCGAACCAAGCAGGTGAAATTGCATTGTGGATGTAAATAGAAGGCACCACCACCCCGAGGAGACGAGGATGTATACACACTCTCAACTGATTTTTTGCGGGTAACTTAGGTATCTTCCGTCCGACGGATTTCGTTTTCTTACTCATTTACCTGTCCATGACAACTTTTGTCTTATGCTCAAATGGACTCGATGGAGAGTTCACGATGGAAAACGTATGGGACTCTCTCCAACATGGATCGGCTGTTCACCACTTACGCCTCTTCCTTTCTTTTTGTAGATGAAGCATACATCGTATCTTCAGGAGCAACAGGCGCTTTATGTCTCACAAAAGTGGTCATCGATGTCGGATGTAACGAGCGGAAAACCGTGATTTCTTCGGTAGACGTCTCAGTGATAGACACATGGTTCGAGGACAGACGATCGGTGAACAATAAATTGATTGTTTACGATGATTGGGTATGTGCGTGGAAAAAAGAAAAACTGGAAGTCTGACAAGTCTATAGAGCCAGGGAACGATGATTCGTATTGCTGTTGCCAAGTTCGGCAAGGTTGTTGTTGGACAGGTGGATGTCACGGACAATACCAGGACGGTGTGGTCGACGTATATGATAGATAAATCGACAAAGAGTCAGATGGGTACGAGTATGCGCACCACGTGCAAATTCGGATGATGTTTGTTAACTCTTTTTTTTTTTTAAAAAAAAAACCTGGCGAGAAGCGTTGGAATGGGCCGATAGTGGGAAAAAGTTGCGGATACTGACCATGGAGGGTCAAGGATTGATACTGGACATCAACGACCCGACATGCCTTTCACTTGATGTGGAAGAAACGAAAGCGCTCAACACAAAACTTGTGGTGCGAATCACGCAGCAGTGGGAAGAGGTACAGACCGGTATGGACAAAGAGTCGCGGCGTGTCGGCAACGACGTGTATGCTGTGGTCTACGGCTCTGCTGCTTCGATCAATGGTCTTTTTACGGTTTATCTCTATGGGTAAGGGTTGGCGAGAGCGAGCGAACTTTTTGGAAATGACCGAGATATTCTTTCAAGTTTTTTCGACATTGTGGAGGTTATGTTTTACGAAGGGGATATGAACATGACTTGGATGGCTGCGCTACTGCACAAAAATCGCAACGACAAGGACCTTTCTGCACAACTCATTGCTAATCTCGAACAAAAAGTCCGCGATCCTCCCTTCTGTAAATTTTTCTCTTCTTTTCTTGTATCATCATCAACAGCTAATACAAGGGGCCTATAGTTTCCAAGCATCCTTACAGCGGCCTTTTGCGCGAACTACTCGAGTACCTTTTGGAGGACGATGACGGAGATGATATTCTGGAATGGATAAACTGCATGCAAGCGGTGATGAACACCGACGTTCCTGACATGTATGGTATTTCTCCCTTTCCCCGCGTTCTCCCCCCCCCAAGAAAAAAAAATTGTGCTAATGCGCCTCTCTCCGCCCGCAGTACGGGAAATTTTGAAGAACGAGTGTATTGCGATCCGCGCGCGACGGCTGCACGTATGCTGGTGCTCACAAGTCTGGAATTGACGCGTTGTATGCTACCCCCAAAAGTGCAGGAGCAGCTGATCATCCTCGACCAGACCGCGCAAATGTTTATCAAGATGCTGTTTTCCTATGCGTGCCTCGCCTATGTGATGGACTTACCCGATGATGCCCTGGAGAGGTTGCAGGGCACCGATCTGGATACCGTCCTTCTCCTGTGTGATCGGATCCTGGTCCAGGAGGTGGTGCTTCCGTTCACGATCGACATGATCCAGAAAGCACTGTCGCGGTTGATTCCATGGGCACCCACCTACGGGGAATTGCTGAATGAAGAGATAAACAGGGCAAAGACACGCCTCGACAAGGATGAGCCCATGCCAGCGCTACCGCGTGAACATTGTCCGGCTTGCAATGAACATATCCTTTTTTTTTTATTTTACATCTTTTGTTTTACTTGGAACATCGATATTCCCCACCCCCAATGATCAATGCCTTGACTGTTTTTCGCTAACAATGTGCAGGAACGTAGACGACAAGATGGCCGTGTGTCCGACCGGCCATGTCTGGGGTATGCCTAAAAAATTTACCGATTGCAGAACTTTTTTTTTTTAAAAAAAGCTGATATCGTTCTTAGAAACATGCAATATGACGTGCCGAGCACTCGCTACACCGTCCGTACGGGTCTGTGTGCAGTGTGGCGTAAAGAGCTTGTTGCCGTCTGGAGAATCGTTTATCGACGGCGTGCTGCGGCAATGCAATCGGTGTATCATGTGCGGATCGGTTATGTCCTGAAAGGTTAAGAGGAGACAGGGGCAACAATAATAGAAAAAGACGTAGTAATGTCAGGGTTTAATACAGAGTCAAATACTTTAGTGTACTCTACAAGGAAATGGCAGGATGTATATATATATATATATATATATATATATATACTTGTATATGTTGTATACATAATAGTCATGCAGTTTTTTTTTCATGCATGTGATAATTATTTTTGTTGCTGGACGGAAGAGCTATTGGAGATTGGCGATTCTGGCGGGGAGACATTGGAGGCGGCAGTAGGAGACTCAATCTGCAGATGCTGCTGCTGCAGATGCTGCTGCTGTTGCTGCTTCTGTGTGGGAGTATCGGTCTGATCACGCGTGACAGGCGATCCTGCCAAAGTTGGCGACGAGCAAGATTGCACCTGAGCAGTGCTGATTCTTGGAACAGTAAGGCACGAGGATCCTATGCGAGTAGCCGAGGCCATAAAATCGCTTTCTTCCTCATCACGAGACTCTCTCCCTGCTGTTGCTATTGCTGCTGTTGCTGCTGTTGGGTTTGATGCTGACGCCTCGTGGGCTTCGTCTCCTGAATGCGCCTGTTTCTCAACATCCTGTTTTTGGCGTTTCCCGCGCTTGATCCACCGGCTGAGGAGATCGACTTCGATGTTGCCGAGGATGAGCTGCTCAACATGGTAGAGCAAGAGAGGGGTGAGCAAGACGCCCAGAGCGCCAGGGTCAGCGTTCTGGAATATGACATTGATCAGCGGCGCACCCATGGCAACTGTCTTGGTCGCACCGCAATACTAAGACACGTGGGGAAAAATAGTGGTGTTGTCAGCTTATACTCTCTTTTAGGACGAAAGGATGCAGATAGGCTTACCATCACTGCCACCGTGTCCTCGCGTGAGTAGCGCAGTCGCGCAACCCACGCGGGCTCCTTGGTGGAGGCAGGTAACGGGAGGTAGGCTAAGAGGAGACAGAGGAGGGAGAAAAAGATATACAGAAATGCATTGATAGCTGCGACTGCAACAATGTCTTTAGCAGTGACGGATTCAAAAGAGCGTGTGTACACTGCATTGGAAAAGACGGACCAGACCAGGCATAGAAGTGCAATAGACGAAATGTCCGAAAAGCGACATTTTATCTTCATTTTTGCGACCGCATCCGGAAATCGCCACTGAATCACCTGGCCAACAACAAGCGGGAGCATGATGGTCAAGCCCAACTGCTTGAATACGCTCGCATAGTCGATTGTTGCTCCCACACTGTTGGCTGCATCATCTTCCGGCGTAGCAGCAATCAGAGGATGTTGGAATAGACCTACCAAGGCAGGCGAGATAAATATGCCTATAATCATATTGTCAGATAGGATTCGTTGTGCATGGTAGTAGATATGTAATGCAATGCACCTACCAAGTACATTGCCAAGCGAGGCGTTCATAAGCGCTGGTATATCGCATCGGGCAGCAAACCCCCCCCCCAAAAAAAAGAGCGAAACTGTGAGTATACAAATACACAAGGAAGACTAGCTAGCGATAAATATATATATCTCTTACCGGTGGCTTCGTCACCACCTGCTGCCTTGGTCATGACCACATTGGATGAAACGGTAGTGGGGGTACTGGCGGCAATCACAATGCCAATCAGCAGCATCGAGTTGAGCTGAGTATGCACCTTAAAGAAAAAGAGGACCAGACCAAAGACAAAAAAAGGAATGATGACGAGACTGATCAATTGGACAAGAAGATGAAGTCGGATGCGGATGACAGTCTTTGCGAGCGTTTGGGTTCGGAGCGACAGCCCCGAGATTAGAAAAATAATAATGACGGCTCCTACGTAAAAGGAATGAATTGATCTGCTTGGTATTCAAGCATGCCAAAGAACGTGTGTCCAATACCCCACTTTATCGACCATTCGGAATGAATGCTGCCACCGTATCTGGCAACGTCCGGCACTTCGACTGACAACAGAATGACAAATGCCAGGCCGAGCAAGAACCAATATTTTTTCAAAAGGGTGCCACATGCGCGCTTTGTTTGCTGTCCGCATTTTCTTGCCTTATCGGATCCAAGGGATTGACGGCTCTGCTGGTGCTCGTGCTGCTCCTGTTTTGGATCATCCTCGATGGTAATGGTCAAGGGAGAGGGCCGATGAAGTGGAAGGGACCCGCTACCGCTGCCTTGGTTAGGCTGGATGGTTATCTCGCTCGATAAGGACGCGGTGGATTTCAATCGGAAGATGTTCATCGCTCTTATTTTTTTTTTCCTTAATGAGGCGACATAAAGCTAAGTGCGAGGGATCGAGGATGAAGGAGAAGCAGAAAAAGAAACCGAGAAATGAGTACCATGAGACCATTTTCTTAAATGGACAAGGAATACTTTACTGCGATTGGGCCGGTCTGTGGAACTGCTCGTCGCTTGTAGTTCTTGGATGAATGCAGAAAAAAGGAGGGGGTAGTTAGCGAGTTTAAATGGTAAACAAAGAAGTAGCGTGCCATGCATATCATAACCTAAAGGTAACCGCCTTACGTATATATAGCGTAGCCTTACTAGAAATGAGGTTGATGATTTTCGATCGTCGGTTATGAGCTTAGGGAGACTCTGGTGCTGCGTGTTGCGATACTAGGAGCATTATCTGTGGTGATCTTATATTGCCACACACACACACATATATATATAATATACATATATACACTGGAAAATGATGATGGACGTCAGACGAATATAGTCGTTCAATGCGAACACTGTGGTCCAGTATCGGTTGCACGTTTTTGTATGGAATATTCAATAGAAGATTGGCATGTACGATTCGGCAGCTTGAATTGTTTCTCAGCAAAGCAAGTAAAGGGATCTCCCTTACACGCGCGCACATCATATTTTTCCAGAGAGGGGAGAGGAAAATAAAACGCTGAGCGAGATATGTAGGAGAAGATGGGAAAGGGGTCTAGACATTCCTTATTACATTTCTATACAATAAAATGAGTACGGGTGTTTATACACGGTACAGGTTTGCAGGAAAGTTGGGTTATGTCAAGACAAGTGCTATGGAACATCTTGTATCTCATGCCCGTACAAATGCCTTGCCTGCCTGCCATACGTATCTTTTCATTTCTGTACCTCTCATATATAGAAGACATACGCGAGGTCTTGAGTTTTTCTCAGCACTCCTTTTCCATAGCCCAGTCACCACCTAATCCCCCCCTTGCACCTGCCCATCCCCATCCCCATCCCCTCCCCCTTGCCTACCGCCACTCGCCTGTAGGCGACGACAGTCAATGGTCTCCCTCGTTGGGATCTGCTATGAAAGAATAGGGGCAGAATCGACCTCATCCCCGCCCCTTTCCCGGGAAGGCCGTTTGTTGTTTGAAACACTTGTATGAAAAATGAAGGGCTCTAATACCATTAAAAGAACCACACCCTCATCTCCATAAGACACTCCCCCCCCAATGAAAATGATGCAAGCTGCAGAACGAAAAGCCACCTGTACGTATCCTTTTTTAACCGCCCCTCCCCCCCCGTATGATCTACTCTGTACTTACATCTCAAATAAATGCGGAGAGCGTTGTCACCAATAGCGCTCTCTTCTCTCTTCACCGCGCGACGGCCTCGTAAAGCATACAGTACACGCGGCCGTGAGGAACTAAAACTTCCATCGGCCAGTCGTTTTGATACCATCAACACATGCTTCATTCAATGACCATCGTCTAGAGATTGGGTCAATCAGCGTCATCCCCCCCCCTTTGAAGCTTTTTATGTTGCTTTGTTTATTTCTTATCAAAATGATGTGCATGACCCCACTCACTAGACAGTCGGAGATCATTGCGTTGACAATAAACTTCGTGGCATACACCGTTTGCCCAAAATTGAGGTCGCGTGATGACAAAGCATATGTCGCATGCACGGCAAAAGAGGTTTCACAAAAAAGCTTCCGTCTCTAAAATACATCCAGTTTCGGGAGGTATCGATGCAACCTATGTTCCATTCTATTCGTCTGAGCTCAACCCTACTGAACAGTTTTGGTCGGTTCTGAAGATCAACAGAAAACGTAATGGGTACTTAAAGCAAGGCACTGATGGCTCGAATCAGTGAAGCATCTAATAGCTTAAAGTTGATCGATTACGGAGCATTCGTCTCTCATTCTTACAGGTGCCTATTTAACTGTCATGATCGGAAAAACTATGGTCCGACTTGTGATAACTTTACAGAGACCATCACGGTATATATATGGATATGTCAAATAGAGAGGAAAAAGAATGGATATGAGAAGATATCGGGCCCCAGATTTCTTTGGATATGCTGAAAAGGTTGTTGAGATAAAGAGCATTACTCCTATATGCAACCATGCAGTATTAGGCTGGGGCCTGGATAAATGAAGAAATAGAACTAAAGAGACCGACATGGTATCATATTGTAAAAGGTATAAAACAAGTCATCAGCGAAACAGATGATAAGAGCTTTGTCATGCTCTGAGTTCCTTTTGTGGTGTATGCTTGTTTATTGATAATAAGTGTATAATTACACACATGTTCATTGATATGAGACAGCAAATCTGATACAATAGTGGTTTTAATATGCAGCCCGTGGCGCAAAATAAGGTGGACTCTCTTCGTGCCTCACAATCAATCAATGTCACTTTGTCCACCACATTACATTAGGAGTTATGGTTTGTAGCTGAGTCATCGCCTGTGTGTACCTTGATCACCGTGATGACAATCTGAAAAATCAAATGGCCCGTTTAAACTTGTCTGCAACAAAACTGTGGTCTGATAAACAAGCAGCGATGAGAATCGTAGATGCCAGCCTGGATATCGTCTGATACGTCACGATACTTGTTTCAGCATTGTCCATCCGCATGGATGACTGAGATCTCATAAATGATTCTGAGCGAACTATTTGCTCTTTATTAAACCCATCCTTGGCTTCTCTTCCATCGGTTATCCGGTATGAATCTTTGCATCGACTTGCCTATTATTCAATCCAACACTTTCTGTCCTTTGTAGATTGACTAATCATACCCGCACTTCATGAGCCATGGAAGAGATGTCAAATGGAAACGCATCATCCGGTGAGGCTGCGATTGGGTTGCCTTTGGGCAGGGCCTTCCCCTCATATTTTTTTTATGACTATCGTCTTCCTTTTCCCCAACCCCCCCCACCCACCCGGTGTAGATTGCCGCTGTCCCGCCTTTGATCGGCCATGGCTACCGTCATGTGCACACCTGCATATGCCTGGTGTATGCTGAGTTGGTAAGTCAAAGTTTAAAGGAGAGATATCTTATGTTGACTAACGAAATTACCTGTTAATACATCAATTTCATATAATTTTATGCGACAATTTTTTTTGGGAAATAAATTATATATTCTTTTGATGTTGATATGGATTCGGGACAACGATGGTCCGCTCTGGATACCATCGCCACAGAAGATATATTCAGAGGTCGCCAATCAACAAACCTGGATAATATAAATAGAGAGAGAGGGCACATGACAGATACCATAGCAAATACTATGGAGTACGCATCAGGCTGAAAATCTACTGTGTGATAAAGAACGATCTTGTTCGAGTATGATCAACGACATGCACCACGCTCATGTGGATAATAAAAGATCAGATTTGTTCGAATAAGCGGATCACATGAATGTAGACCCTTTCTTTTACGTGGGATACTGTACTTCAATGATTTCCTATATTAGACAATGATCATGCGCCGTAATGGCAGGGTCGGATGATACACCACATACTGGGCAAAGGGAAACTTCATGCAGATTATTCATCCAGGAAGAAGGGTATGTCCTGTTTATTCTATACTGCTGCTGACTTTTGACGAGCTTCGATGTCCTTGAGAGTCCACAACGACACGCCCGTTTGGCTCATTTCAAACGGCTGAGCCATTGTCCTCAAAAATTTCTTTGCAACTACCAAGGCCATATCTGTTGATAAGTTTGTCGACGCATCCGTGACATACTGGTTGATCCACTTTGGAAGCTTAGCTCGTTTATCCGCTCGTGCAAATCGCTACATATTCATCATTATTATCCCTGCAAACAATTTTTTCCCTTGCCATTTTACCTTATCTGCGAAAACCATGAGACCATAATCTGTTTTTCCTCGCAATACCCGCCCCACGCACTGCGCAGCATGCCGCATTGCATCAAAGGTCAAGAAATCATTCTCACGAATCTGATGGTTGTCGCGCAAGTACTCGAGCCGTGCCTACGCCGCTCAGAGAGTCAGCTAGCCAATCTCGGTGTGCTCATTAGATTTCCAAATTTCACACCTTGAGAATTCTGGATTCCGTATATTGGTATGGGATACCAAACATGATGACCGCACGGCCGTAGTTGTGATCAAAATCAATTCCTTCCGATACCTTGCCGCGTGCTACAGACAACAGAATGGCACCTCGACCATTATCACAGGCCTGTCATTTGCAATCAGCCATCGACAGTCTTGCACACACACGAGTTCTTCCTGACCTTTCTGTAATTCGCTAACGCCAACGACGTCTCCGCAGCATCCGGGGTCTCCACAAAAATCAACTTGTGTTTCCATGCCTCATTCAGGATACCCTTGGGAAAGGAGTAAATGCATATACAAGAGATCACTACCATTCTCCTTACCATATCATTCCACATCGAGACAATCTGCTCCATGTAAAGATAGCTCGGAAAGAAGCACACCATACCATCTGGAACAATCTTTGAAAACTCGACCATGATCTGTCCAAAGTTACGCACCACAGCAGGATCGTTGCGAACCTCAAACTTCGATGACACAGCGACCTGATCAGAGCCGCGTGTGATCACCATGGGCAAGAAGCAGTTGCGTGTCAGCGTCATTGAATAACTCTCTTGCACAACTGCCTCAAAGTTCAACATTTTCGGATACATGTCCATTGGCGATAGGGTTCCCGATGTAATAACGACAGAACTGAAGCGCTCAAACACAGGTCGAATAGCAATGGCTGCATCAAGACATCTATTACTCATAGTTATGTCCCTCATCTTACCCTGAACCGGCAGGATATGATAACTTACGTGAAATGGAGTGTAGGATTCGGAACAGTCGCTGTCTCGCTTTCGAAAGGCTCGAGAATCAGTAAAAATCCTGGAAATGCATCCAATGAGAAATGCGTCTTGACAGGCAGCCCAGCAAGTTTTCTACGGGTTTACCTTTATCGTATGTCGCCACCAATGTAGCAAATGCTGCAATCTTCTGTAGACTTGAGAAATGCTCGAGATCCGTCAATTCAAGTGTCCGTACCAAACTTGTAAGGCGCTCTGCGCAGAAGCGTAACGGCTTCCGCTCAATATAGGTCACATCCTTCAAATGCTGTAAAAAGGATACAGGAGTCTCTGCAACCACATGCATGACTCTCATACGTGTCTAATAAAAGAAATCCTGAGAATTAAACAAGCCAAATCCTACAGGGACGATGCGCAACGTAAGATGGCATACTTTGAGATACTCGATGAACCTCCGTAAGAACGCCACAAAGTGCTCCGCACGTCGAATATTGCCAGGGACAGCCTCCTTGAGCAAATCATCAGGCAGGACTGGACTTGCCATGAATGTGTCCTCATCACGCGCCGCACTTGCATCCTTTAACCCGAGGACCAGTTTCGAATACTCGGCTTTTAATTTTTCGGCATCAGTTTCTTTGATTCTTGGGCAGTATTTTAGCTTTGATGACATTGCACACACATAACGAATAGTAACCTACTCTTTGATTTTGTCTGCTAATAAGCTTACACTGCGTGCGCCCGCGTCGAGCATCGGTCGATGAAGATCAATGCTCAAAGCTTCGATACATACATTGTCTAAAAGAGACGTTGTTCATATGAGAATCTCTTTTCTTTTTTTGTCCAGTTCAGTTTTCCTGGGGAGCAACGTTACCAATATTGTGTGCCTCATCAAAGACAACGATTGAATCTTTGGATAGTTCTCTGGAGACAAGTTCTGCGACTTTAGGATCGAGCATATAATGATAGGAATAAATCACAACGTTCGCAAAGGGAATCTTTTGGCGAACAAGCACAGAATCCATGAATGATAGCCCGTACATCTCTATTTGTCTCTGTTCCTTTCCACATACCGCTCTCCGAACAAGGTAGTATGGACAAAACCGCATCTTCTCACCATAACTCTTCAGGTCTGCGAGAGTATACACGCCAGACGGGATCGGATTTGGAGAATTCGCTGCTTCCAGTTGCTAAAATCAACCGATTTAAGCATAAACAATTCTAAATCACCGCGTTCTTTTTACCTCATAAAAATCGCACAATTCCACACTTGTATCCACATCCATCGCGTCTGTATCATCGACCTGCTGCTGCTTATTTCCTTTGCCCGCTCTTGCCCGGACCCAGCTGGCGGTCATATTCCGGCATTTTGAATCGACCACTTTGCCCTTGCGTTCTTTAGAAACGACCGGATGAAGACAGAGGTTCTTCCGACTCGTCAGACCAATGCCAAAGAAATTTTCTTCAAGCCCTGATTTTGCCCGGTATGCCATCAACTGCCGGAGCTCGGCGAGAGCCTTTTCAATTTCGGGCACCGTCCGTGAACAGTAAACCAATTTCCTTCGATCCTCAGGATGTGCCTAATATTTTTTTGAAAGCCACATATCTTTCGGTGACCCTAACTCCAAAATACGGAATACACACACTGCGCAATGCTGCATAGGTTCGTGTCCTACATACCATTTGATACGCGACAATGAGGGACAACAGCGACACTGTTTTGCCTGTTCCCGAAGGCATCTCCAGTAAACAGTGACCCTAATTCAGTAAGGTCGGATTAAACGCAATATCAACATGGTTTGTTGCAGTGAACACAATGGGGAAGAGAGGTATTTATTCTCAAACCTTTGCATCAAGGGCTTTCTTTAAATCGCACATGTATTGATACTGTTCAGGGTAGATCTTGTCATAAGGGAAGTGCACTTCAAGATCATCGATGTTGAAACTAAAACAAAAGCATTATTATACATTCGATCTGTCAAAAATCGAATGATTCGTACATCATTGTCTACCGAGCAAAGTAGAAAAAGGAAAGGGCGAGTTCGTGCTGCGCAGTGTGAAATTCGGAGGGGGATAGGAAATGCAGCTGGATAAAAAAAAAGGCCTACTGCATCTCCTGGCTGACTATCTAAGAGACAACTCAATAAATAGTATATTATACTGATTCACGATACCAGCATAGAAAAAGGACCATTATAGATAACTCAACCAAGTGGTGCTCACGGTCAAATAGGGAAATTCCAAAGCTCATAAGTGCGTATATCGATAAATCAAACACCACACCAGATTCATGGCTTCTTTTAACAATGAAGGCCATGTAGGATTATAAATCCAAACAGGCTGCTGTAGAACTAATCACATGAAACGCTCCAGCGGAAGATACGACAGCAGCGCTCTCCGCCTGTAGCTGAATATGGTACTTATATGCCTCCAGACGGGCCAAAGTAAAAAGAACAATTGTATTCCTCTTAACAAATGACATACATGGAAAGGCACGACAAACAAGAATCAATGAGAACGCAAAAAGCGCTTTCCATTTAGGCAATGGTGACTTCGACCTATTGGCGACACCTGTCAATCAATCACATTCCCAAAACGTACATCTCATATTGTTCCCTATCCTTACCTCCACTCCGGGTTCGATCGAAATCGAAGTGATCTGCTTGACGATCTCCGAGGGCGAATGCAAGTCAATCAAGCGCTTGTGGATTCTCATCTCAAACTTGTCAAAGGTTTCCGAACCGTTACCGCATGGCGACTTGCGGGTGGTGATGCGGAGAACCTTGGTGGGAAGACGGACAGGTCCCTTGACCTTGAGCTGCTTATCCTTGGCACGTTGGATGAGGTCAGCCGACACTATTCAAAAAAGGATGAGCAAACGATAATATTTCCACTACCATCGTCATCGTATTTTACCCTTCTCCAAGTTCTTGACGTTACGGGACGTCAAAGTGATACGGATGCGGTGGATCCTACACAACAAAAAGAAACGAGAATAGATGAATACTCATTCCATCTTCCATTATTCGCAAATGCTCACTTGGGCTGAGCCTCTTCCTCGAGACCAGGTTTTTGAGTAGCATTCTTAGCCTAATATACAGAATGAGTGTCATTCTTTACAAAACAGCAATAGAATTGTGAATGGCGATGCATACGACGTAAGACATTTTTCTGAATATCCCTATTATCCGCTCAAAATTAATTCCTCATTCCATCGCTCAAGCTATCAATGATTACATACCAGCGGTGACTAAGTCAAGCAGCAAGAGAAGGGAAAGAACAACTCTCTCTATGAAAGCCGTCTCGTCCGATTTAACTCACAAAATTTTCATGAGCCAAGCCACTCCCAAGTTGCTCGTGTTCAGAAATAATTACAGGAGCGGTGGGAAGCAAGAGTCAGAACCAACAAGATATTTGATTCGCTATACCCTCCCCTACCCTTTCGCCGCCGAGGAACAATCAGTACTATCCGTGCTGTAGACACGAGAATCCTGGCAAAGCCCTCTCTTGAACGATGCCCAGATACACAATCAATGATCAAAAGATAGCGGGGTATCAATCTCCATGACAGGCGCAAATCAGCACCATAAAAGGGCAAGGTATTGCGGTAGTCGATGCTGCTGCAAAAGGTACAGTGGTTGGTTGGCTGGCCGCCATTCTTCATCCTTACCCGTCTCTCGCTTCGAGGAAAGATGTGATTGTTGCGAGTGTGAAAACTGCTTGATTATTTATGACATCGATATATGTACCAGGTGATATCTACAGGTCGTTGTTGTTTTAGTTTATGCTTTTTATCGGCAACGTAACTAACGGCAGAGGTCCGTTTCTTGGACTATCTCATGCTGCTTTCATGTTACTGTGGGATCCACGCTCGTTAAGGAAAATGCTGGTTTCCCATTTTCTAAAGCCAATCTCGATCATGACCCGTTGGTGCACCAGTCAAGTTGCTCTTGGATATTCGCGTCGTTATTTCTGCCTATGGACTATAGCCGAGGTCCCTTTAGACGTCAGATTGTATGATATTTTCCTGTTTGATTCACGAGGTATGCGTATGACAGGCCTGGGGCTGCTCAAGCGAATGCGCAGATGGTGAAAGAGAAGACACGTCTTCGCCATAGATGTAGGTTATCATATCAAGGCAGGTATGCTCTCAGCAACAACGCCTTCAGCCCACTGTAGGAAGAACTACGTAGATTACTTATCTAGTCTTTCCAAAACGGCAATTATGTACATAGGAGGAAAAATCCTGTGCATGTAACAAATTTGTATGGGAGATTCCATCCTTGGTTACATATTATCACGCGCAAAAAGAAATTGGGGGTTAAATACAAGTGTCAAAAAGACCGAGAGCATCGACATGTTGGTCACACAAACAATACTGCTTGCTGAAGTACAGGAACGACGTGGCGAACAAACAGGGAATCTGGTACGTAGTTTCGCTAAAAACAGGCACAATCATACGTTCCAGTCGCGTAACAAAACGATGCAAGAATAGTACACAGATAAGCACGTATCTGTTCGGCAAAGGTTCCCTTGCATTGCTTTCTTCAGTCAGCTTCTTGCATGTCTTTTTTTTTCGGTTCCATAGTGCACAGTCCAATGCAACAGAGCATTGTTTGCACCAAGCTTAACGAAATAAGTACATGGATTCTTCTAAGACTTATTGAGATACAGGGAAATGTTACATGCAATTGTTTATCAATTACACATGATCAGCTTAAACCTCATTTTATCAATTGGCTCCTTGTGACAAAATGTGTGCGAATATCCAATTTTTTTCATGCGAGCCTAGGATTGCCTTGTATCTGGGGACCAACAGGAGAGTCAGCCGTGGAACTTACATCGCTTAAGGAGCCATTCGAAATGCAACTACGCATACAACACTTGTTCTTCCAGTGAAGGCTGAATCTGCAAGACATCATCCTCCGGTTGCAGCGACTGCGCCAAAGGAAAAATAAAGAAAACAGACCGACACTTTTATGCGCCATCCAGGCCCGCCTTGATTTATCGAGCTGCCTGAAAGGGATCAAAATGCAGGTAGAATTCAGTTGCTATAAATGAAGTTTATGGCTCCTTTCTCTCTCTTTTTCACTTACACGCGAAACTAATCAAAGACAAAAAATGTCAAGCTCGCTTTCCTCTTGTCAGCAGGCAGTTTTGCGCGCCATAGCCGATACAGTGATTGCGTCGTTGACGCCTGAAGAAAAGCTGTTGGTACGTAAAAATCCTGACGACCCTGCTGCGGCCGAGGCATACATGGACCTGTCTGCCGGCCAAGACGATACGACAGTGGCTCTTTTGACGGCAATGGTGGAGCATAAAATCCAGACAAATGCACCCTCCCTTGGCAGATACCTACAACTTCTCTCGACGAGTGCAGGCGCACTGTTCCTGACAGGTCGTGCCACGCCGTTCCACCAGCTGTCCCGCGAAGACCGCGAAGCGGTCTTGCTCTCATGGAAGGAGAGTCGTTTTACTGCTTTGGTGTGGCTGTTCAAGAACCTGACGCGCCTGGTAGCACTTGCATCGTGCAGAAATCCAAATTCTCCCATGATGAGCGCCATTGGGTTCCCTCCCACAGACCCGGTCAGAAGTCAGCCTAATTACAAACCTGTCACTGAGCGCCCACCATACTCATTCGTGCCACCGGATCAGTTACGCGGAGCAAGCTTTGATGTTGTGATCGTCGGCAGTGGTGCGGGCGGTGGTATGTATATATATACCGATTGGGTGCGTACACGTACGTATATCCTCATTCACAGATATATTCTTTCGAAATGTTATAGGTGTCTGCGCAGCCAAACTAGCCGAAGCAGGCTACTCAGTACTCGTTATTGAGAAGTCAAAGTATTACCATGAGAGTGAAATCGAACTAAGTGAAAGCTTTGCCTTTCAGAACTTCTTCGAGCAAGGAGGAGATCTAGGAACAGAAGATAATCTGATGGTTGTCATGGCAGGTAGCGCGTTTGGTGGTGGAACATTCGTGAACATGGGCGTTTCGCTCAAGGTATGATAGACCTGTGTGTGTATGCACTCGCTTTCTTCCCGCATCGCGGGCCTTCAACATGACATAGTAAGCTGATGTTATATATCAGACACCGTATGCAACACGCCGAGAATGGGCAAGGCAAGGCTTGACTCATTTCATGTCGCCTGAGGTATCATTGGATAGCAGGCCATTAGCCTTCCTTATGAATGATGTTGTTTATCTCGTCCTTGCCATTTTTAGTTCGTCCACGACCTTGACACAGTTTTTGAACGAATTGGGGCTTCTACAAAGGGTGTAAACCACAACATTCCAAACCAGATGGTCATTGAGGGTTGCAGGTAAGCAACGCGAATCGCGGAAGTAGTGAAGGCAGAGAAATGTATACAGGGCCAGGCTATCTCACTTTTCTTTCTCTGCCTCTTTACCATATATCTCTGAGCGTATAGAAACCTCGGATACAACGTGTGGGATTTGCCAACCAATAACGGTGGGCTCGATCATTACTGCGGCTACTGTTACGCAGGCTGCAGGGATGGTTTGAAGAATGGGGTAGCGAACACTTGGCTCCGCGATGCCGAGGCACATGGTGCAAAATTTATTGACAAAACCAAGGTGACTCGAGTGATGGTTGATGACCAGGGGAATGCCACTGGTGTTGAGTGTCGACAAGTCAACGGTGACAGGCATGAAATGTTTACGGTTTCAGCCAGGCGGGTGATTGCTTCATGCGGAACTCTGCAGTCCCCGGGTCTACTGCAACGAAGCGGTTTGACAAACCAAAACATTGGGAAAAATTTGCATTGTCATGCGGGTGTGCTCATGTTTGGCGTCTTTGATAAGTGCGTTGACGCGCACTTGGGCTCAGCCATGACGAGTGGGACTGATTATAACGGAGACCTGAAGGACTGTAGTGCTCATGGGTACGGGGGTGTATTGCTGGAGATTCCACACATGACACCTAGTTTTTTCAGTATGGGATGTCCGTGGCGTGGTGCTGCCAGATATAAGAACTGGATGATGCATTACCGTCACACGATGTGCACCTACACTCTTCTTCATGAGAAGGACTCGGAAGGCTCAGTGTCGTATTATGACGCGGGCGAGGAGATCAAGATCTCTTTCACACTTGGTCCCAAGGACCGGCAGACGCTCGTCAACAGCATGCCACGCACAGCAGACATTTACGTGGCAGCAGGTGCGCGCGAGATCCATTCAACCTTGTTTAATATCGAACCGTTCGTGTTTGAGCCTGATGACGAGATCCGAGTCGATCATCCGCGTTATGTGGCGTGGAAAAAACAGCTGTGGCATTATGGCATTCCTAATAGTCATCGTCTGACAACCCTTGCCAGCGCGCACCAAATGGGAACTTGGCAAGTGCAATCTGGATGGCCCCTTAGGGTTAATAATCATAGCCAGAGAAAGCTAACCTCGCACACGCATATGTAATACGCGTAGTCGAATGGGAATTTCACCCAGGAACTCGGTGACAAAACCCACAGGAGAAACGTGGGAAGTTAAAAATCTCTATGTCGCAGACGGTTCGCTGTGTCCCACAGCTGTCGGTGCGAATCCAATGGTGACCATTGAGGCCATTGCTCTCCATGTCGCGCGTAATGTCATTGCTTCCTTGAAGTAAATTATCTGTGGATATCAGGTATTACTGTAGTCCTTGCTTTCAGCGGTCTAAAACAAGTAGATAAACGAGGATGAAATATGTGCACATCCTTTTTTGTTGACATATTTTAAGTTTTCCTTAATCCAGTTTCTGAAACGATATCGACTTGTCCTCTGCATAAGGGCTTGAGTATTGAGGAGAGCACGATTTCGCTCATGGACGACATAGTTCATAGGTCCCTTTTGAGTGTATATCTTTATTAGCTCCTTGAGATGGTTCTTTTGTCGCTTCTGGTATAATAGACCTACGCATGCTCAATTATGACAATATTCAGGCTTCCGTTCATGACGTATTTCATGGGTTTCCTTGGAATAAGAGCAGCAAAAATATGAAGTAGCATGATGATCAAGACAGCTCCGATTACTTAATCGTCGGCGTTGACGTTCTGTGTTCCTGCTCCCGGTTTTCTCGCACGCACACGCACACCCACCCACCCACCCACCCACATACTCCTCCCGCTCTTTGATTTTTTCCGTTTTTTATACAGGCCCACACGAGAAAACAATGTCCTCAGCAACATCTGCAGCGACCCGACAACGCCGCATTGCAGTTCTTGGAGCCAGAGCAGTTGGTAAGCTGGTGCTGAACGTACACAGTCTACGCTTGGCATTCGCTTTGGGATGTCAATCCGTACACTCACACATGCTTTAAAAGGCAAATCGTCGCTGGTCATTCAATTCTGCGAAAATCATTTTGTCGACAGCTACTATCCTACAATTGAGAACACATTCACGAAAACCATCAAGTATCGGGGCCATGGTCTGCTTGCGAATATGCATATTTCAAAGACGACAAGTGGAGACTGACCAATGGCACCATCTTTAGAATACGTGGTAGAAATTATGGATACCGCAGGCCAGGTAAGTTTGGAGTGAGGGTGGGGAGAAAGAGCTAGCATGTGCTAATGCGCACACCTGTGGATATATTGTCTGTTGCCTGAAAGGACGAGTACTCGATTCTCTCTCAGCATCACGCATCGGGCATCCATGGCTATGTGCTGGTTTACTCCATTGCGTCCCGGTCGAGCTTTGACATGCTCCAGGTCATCCACGACAAAATTCTTGATTTCACCGGCCTTGGCAACGTCCCCTGCGTCATTGTGGGCAACAAGTGTGACCTGAATATTCAAAGGTAAACAGGACCTTCTGTCTCATAACCACCCTCCCCGTTTCAGCGACAGAGGATTGATCTCGTACGTATAGACAAGTGACACAACAGGAAGGGAAAGAACTGGCGGAACGATGGAATGCGCCTACCCTAGAGACATCTGCCAAGCACAATGAAAACGTTTGTAAGTAAAAATCTTTTGGATGGACGCGCATGAAATTTTGCTGCTGATGCCTGTCTTTTTCTTATTTATTTAGCCAAGATATTCGATATGCTGATTGCGGAAATCGAAAAGGCTAACAACCCGCCTTCGGAGGAAAAGAATGCCTGCGTGATATCATAAACATGTGTCGATCTTTTTGCCTGTTGCATGATCAGGATTAGCTACATAAAGAAATACGCCATTCCTGGTTTAAGGATATTGGAGAAAAAGCAGGAGGGGCTTGGGATATGGTCATTTTATGTATCGGGTGCCGTTGGAGACGTTTCTACCTCACGATTAAGCAATAGCCATCATACACGGACGTTGTTTATGGGATTTCCAGGGACGACCATCATTTATGAATTTTAATATGCATCTTGCATCACGTCATCTCCATCCGTTGGCGTATTCGGGACAATCTAGCCAAGGTGTATAAATGTGTTCAGACACATGCTTAGTCCAACGTAAATTATTCTTTTCTCTTACTGTGAATTCCACAAAGCTCTCCCTACTCGCATTCTGAATACGAAACTGCATCTATTCTTAATAAACGTGTTCTTGAAAAAGGAAGAGACTGAATACCTACCAGCATACAAAGCATCCCATCCGCTGAAATACGTATCGATACTTCATCAGATTGCTCTAGTGCTTTCTTACAATGCATAAAGTGGCCAAAATGATAGCTAATATAAATGTTGGGTTAATGCATTCATGTCTAGATAGACGTCTTTCCTACCTGTGTTTAACCAGCTGCTCGCATTGGAAGGTGATAAACGCGTCCGAGGCTTCGGAGTATTCGATCTTTACCACGTTTGATTTTAGTACAGTAATGGTTTTCTGCCTCCTCCTCCAATTATTAGCTATATCCACAGACCTCGCACACGCCCTTGTCATTCTCGCCCTTGATATAAAACCGTGGATCCTGTGGTGAGAACCTCAGAGTCATTCGCTCACAGGATTTATCAATGTCACTAAGCGCATCATCAAGTGCAGAGGCCTAAAGGGATATAGCGGTACATCTTGATATTTTGTTTGAGAGTTTCACACATGGTTATCTTTCATTTTACCCGCATGATCGCCCTCAGCACAATATCTCGGTTCACGCTGAGAAAAGTATCTTCAGCATCTGGCTCAAGGGTCACCATCCGACATAGGACTTCATGGTAGTTATCCTTCCGACTATAAATGAACATGCAATACACACACACACACACATCTTTTTGCGTCAATAATAGACCTCGCAAATAGTCCGCGCATGCCGTCTGAAAACAGCTTACACCAGCTCAAGTGAGCCCCCTGCTTGGACGTAGCGAATCCGGCATGAATCTACAGACTCACCCATCGTGGGCGTAAGCGCTCCCAGACAATCGATCAAATTGGCGATTGAGACACCAAATGGCTCGATGGATTGGTTATTGTCGATCTTGTAGAAATCAAAAAGATTTCGTTTTACGTAGGCTACCATTTTCACATGTCGCCCTTCTATTACTGTGATCGACAGGCCTTCATCAAGGATCTGCCACGTCGCTACCTAATTGACGTGATGCATAAGAGCGACCTTCTCTGCATTCTTTTCTGAAAGGATAGATTGCCGCTGAATAGCATACGTTTTTTAAGCTCATAGCGCGAAGCACTTGTTGCAGGCTGCGTATGCTGATGATTTCTGCATCAAACAGGGCTGTGGTCATGTCGACTGAAAGAAAAAAGATAATGCTGCGGAGCTGCTCGATACTTCCCACCCCCAACCCCACCCCCTTTTGGGCACACAGGTAAGAAAAAAAGTTTTCTGAACGGAAACCTTGGTCCGTGCACCAAACCTATTTTTTTTATTTCTCTCTCTCTCTGACTTTTTTTTTCACTTTCAAAACTATGAGCGAGCCTAGGATCGAACAGCTCGTCATTGACACAAATGCCATTGTCCATGGCATGAATTTGCTTCATGTCGCCAAAGAATATTATACGTGTCCTGAAGTCATTGCAGAATTGCGAAGCAGCCACACCCGCGAGTATATGGCCCAATTGCCATTTGAGATCGATATCCGAGAGCCGACGGAGGAGGCGCTCAAGGCTGGTAGGAGTCTGGTTGGAAGAGCAGAATGGCAATGGGAGAGAGAATGAACCGTAATTCGTTATTGTACTCTTAGTCATTGCATTTTCGAAAAAGACGGGTGATTTTGCATCATTGTCTTTGCCGGATCTCAAAGTCCTTGCGCTAGCATACACTCTCGAGATACAAAAAAATGGCACAGAGCATCTTAGAACAGAACCTGTTCGGGTAAAGCATCCTTGCAACTGAGCTCTGTGGGATTATGGGATAGCAACGAAAATGTTCATGCTAAATTGTATGTGTGCTCCTTGAATGGTTTTGTTTCCACCCAGGCACAACCTGTCGGTAAACTTCCGACGGCACCACCGAAAAGAGTCTTTTTGCCGCCGAAAGAAGAACCCCAGGTCGATGAGGATGGGTGGGAAATTGCGACAAGCAAAAAGAAGCAACACAACAACAACAACAACAACAACAAGAAAAAGAAGCAGAAACAGCCTGTTGCTGCAGCGGAGGTGACAGAGAATCTGGCCAAATTGACAGTCAATGAGACGCCTGTGGCGGCGGCGGTAGTAGCTCCAGCTCCAGCTCCAGCTCCAGCTCCAGTCTCAGGAACCGCAGCATCAGAGGAAAAGGCCGATAAAGCGGCATCGGCTGAGGACATGGGCGCACCGAAAGTGATACCCCATGATTCGACGAATGATGCACCCGAATCGGAAAAGGAAGAGAAGCACCAGGTTGGTGAGGTGATCACAATCGAAGAAGATGATGATGACGAAGACGACGAAAGCGGATGGATTACGCCCGAAAACGTCGCGGAATACAAAGCGGCGGAAATGGGTGTTAAGGCGGAAGAACTTAAGCAGCCAACGGTGATGGGCGTTGCATGCATGACTGGCGATTTTGCTATGCAGGTACAGATCAAGGGCGGGTCTGGTGCGTGGCCCCAGCTAGATATTCCAGCTCCTGATATGCTAGGAACCACTCACTTCTTTGCTTATTCATAGAATGTTCTGCTTCAAATGAACCTGAACTTAGTTTCTACAGGCGGTCATCGCATCACCAAAATCAAAAATTGGGTGCTCCGGTGTCACGCATGCTTCACGTAAGATAGACGATGGGTCAGAAGGAAATGCGACGTACTCACTGCTGATGGGATAGGGTGACGAGCAACATGGAGAAGAAATTTTGCCCCAAATGCGGTAACGCATCCTTGCAGCGCGTCTCCTGCAGCACCAACAGCAAAGGTCAAGTCGTATATCACTTGAAGAAGAACTTCAAATACAACCTTCGTGGCACAAAAGTAAGGCAGAATGGAATGGAAAGATGCAACCGACTGACCACTTTTGCCTTAAAAAGTATGACATCCCACCGCCCAAGGGCGGTCGCCACGTCAACAACATCGTTCTGCGTGAAGACCAGCGGGAGTACATGAAGGCTCAGCAACGCAAGCCTAAGCAGGGTATCCTCAATATGTTTGACCCTGACTTTGTCCCGCTTGCTGGAAAAACTGGTCTGCATCTGGGCAGGACGGCCACGAACATGTATGGCTCAGACACAATTGGTTTTGGTCGTAGAAACCCTAATGATACTCGCAAGAAGCGTGGACTAAGAAAGTAGAAACTATCCATTATGCTGCCATCCTTTTTTGACATTCCTTCCTCCCTTTTTTTTTTGTGTGTGTGTGTACAAATGCTATTACTTGTTTTTTTTTCTGTTTTCTATCAAAAACGAAGGAAAAAAGAATGGATTGGTATAAAATTAATAGAAAGGAAATAGAGAAAGAGCGAGGAAGATTGGCACACCAACTGTCTTTGGTTACTGCGATTTACTCCTTCGGGAAACGGGGGTTGGTTGGAGACGGGGGGGGAGCAGGAACGGATCCATGGTGAGTTCTTTTTTCCCTCATTGTTTTGAGTATGGTAAGCACAATCAATGACAGATTACACAAGGATTAAAAGTGGCAAAAGAAAACGTTTGGGAGGAAATCAGCTGGCAAAGACCTTGCCCAGCAAAGCAAGCCTTGATTTTAAGATGGTAGAGATGCGCTGAACAGTCTTGGGATGGTTTCGAAGCTGTTGATTGACGATACCTACATGTATTATTATGATTAGCCAAGAAGGTCTAAAAGGAGAAAGAGGGGAAAGCAAAGAGAAGAAGGAGGAATAAGAAGGAAGGGGTGGATGTCTTTTCTTACCGTAGAACCAGTAGAGATGCAAGGGGAACACAATAACCGCCACCAGCCAAATGCACTCGACACGATGGTAGTACTTGAGTTCAAGAATCATGCGCGCATGAAGTACAAGCCGGAGCAAGAAGAAGGACGATGCAAACATAAAATCGGAGCGCCATGCGGCGTTGAGAGATCCAGCCGCCAGAACGAGCGTGGGCAATTCAAGGATAGCGGCCGTGCAAAAGAAAGAGGACGTCTTCCAGCGCATGAACCATATCAAGATGAAAATATATAGACAATGGTGGAACCAGCCAGTCCAGAACGTGATCCTGTCGCGGTAGTAGAGCGACCCGAGCCCTAGGTCGAGTACCAGATAGGCCATGAAGAAGCAACAGGCGGCTGTGTGCCATCGCTGCTCGATTGCAAGCAGACGAATGTCGCCACCCGAGATCCAAAAGTCATAAAAACAAGGTACGGATATCAATGTGCACACTAGGCTGCTAGCAAACGTCAGCAGCCAGCTGATCTGCTTTTTGGTAGTTGCCAGACCAGCGTAGATGCAACCAAAGAAGAAGATGGCAAGTCCAACGACACTTCCGAAGAATGAGATCGGAACTATAGGCTGATGAAGCACTTGGGTTACCGTGAGTGGTGTGGTGACGTTGTTGAAACTGTAGTAATAGTCCATCATAAAAAACAGATGCTGCAAGGGAAGAAATGCTGATGATACGAGTAAACGACGATAAAGGAAGATGAAGAAAAGAAGTTATGAATAATAGAAGGATAAGGTAAGTGATTATGCGTCATCAACTGGATGAATGTGCTTTTATTCTTCAGTCAATTACTATTCGCTCCCTTCCCATTTACATAAAACCCATCCGGCGATTGTCTGTAGTTGTATTAGCAGCTGCTGGAGCCCGCCCGATACGTCTGCAGGAGTTCAGATAACGGTAAAAAGAAAAAGGGAGTGGTACATACGATGAACTGCGCAACAGACCCATAGCTCTTGCATCTGCCTCTCGAATGAAAAAAAGGAAAATATCGGCAAGGAGCCAGCCTGGAACTGTCAAGAAAGAAGGGGAACGATATTTATTGGAACACCTGTTTCTATTCCTTTTCTCCCTTACAGCCACCAAGTAAGAAAGAGAGCCGCACAGTTAAGGAAGGACGCCTCCTCGAAAAGAATGGTACATTATTTTTATTCCGGTTTGCAAGGTTGGGGATCACTTCACAAACGGTGTCAAACCTTTCTATGACCGTTAATCAAATGCTCCTGAAAGAATAAAAACGGTTCCGAGGTGGCTGAGGTGAACAAGTTTAGACAACTCTACCTCGAATTAATCCATCGAACTCGAGGTCGTCAATAATAGAAGAGGAGGAGGAGGAGGCTCCTCGACCACATCCTGTTCCCCTTAGAAACGGTGCTTTCAAAATCCAAGAGAGGCAAGGATTAAAGAAAAGAAAAAGACAGCCGCGCATCTACAATAAACCCATACATCTAAAGTCGCTTTCTATGTATACTACACATTCTCCACAGAGAAAGGAAATCTCTATCTTTCTTTGTGCACGGACCTTCTTGTACAAGCATTCATAACAACAGTAGCTAAGCATACTTATTCTATGCAACGAGATCACGTACAGCGACTATCATTCCAAGTATTAATTTCTGGGCCAAGTTACATGTATGTATGAACAAATATGGTTTTCTTTATTTTTCATTATGCTAGTAAAGTTACTCGGAAAGCTGAGTAATTTTCCCTTGCACAAAAGATGCAGGGTTACAAAAGCGAAGATGATTTCTCTGAATATACTTTATGCACCATACACTGATTCACACACCTCAGATAAATATATAATATGAACAGATAGAGAATGAAAAGTGATCAATCCAAGCGTAATCATTGTAATCCACGGGTTCTTGTGGACTATAATGCTATAATGGCACGGTAACCTCTGCCTGTCCGGCTACTATTGGTGCTTTGAGACGGCATATGAATGACAAGAAATAGGGAGACATGCCGTCAAGCTTAGCCAATCAGCAACGCGAGTAAACTGAGGAAGTATGAATGACTCGCTTTCCAGTGTATCTTGATTAGCGACTCCCCTACCCCTCGCATCTCCCCTCCCCGGTGACGAAGGGTTGTTTGATTTATATACGTAGATATTGAAGGAATAAACAAGTAGTAGAGCAACGTTTGTTATAGGGGCAATGGTAAAACATTGTCACTAACAGACGACCAAAACATCCATCTTCTAAGAAGGAATGAGGCTATTGTCGTTCTCCCCCTCCCGTCTCTAAGTCGTTGCCCCAATACGCTTTATGCTCCTCTCTCCTGGTGGCCACTCTCCAGGTGCATATAGAGGGAGTTTCCAGCGATAAGGTCTTCAACGAAGATCATCGTTGTTCTTTTATGAATGCATGTATTCAGCCAACGAAATCCATACAGTAAGGTAACAGCATAAACTTCAACTTCCAGCAAGACTTTAGAGTAGAATGACGAAAAGGTGTGCAATAACACCCTTTTCTTTCTACTCATATTCATCATTCTGAAATGAGAAATAAATTTCTTTACAAAGATGCGCAGGGTCAACTTACCGATAAGGAAATGCAATTTTTTTTGTTCCTGCACGGAATACTGTATCTTCTAGGCTACCCTCCAGCGCCAACTCTGTGTTAGCTCTTGCGCATATTCCCAAGGAAAAGGTATGTACATACATCCAGGTGAAAGAAGCAGGGTCCCATGCGCAGTTGCACAGCATACATCGACGAAGACAAGGCCATGTTTTTCAATCTGGCGTTTGAGAAGGGTTCGGGTACATCGGATGCTGAGAAGCACCTAGGAGTCCTCTGTTGCTTCAGCGTCACGATGAGCATTACAATACGAAAGGATCCTGATTCTCATGTTCAAGAAACGTAGAAGCAGGGGCCCACTTGCGTAGAGCCCATTGACGGGAATACATCTACTGCCCTCGAGCAACTGCTGAAGAAATTAGAGTGGGCTGAACTATCCAAAGAACAGCATCCGTCGATTTACGGAAAAAGTGGATGTAACTTGTCACAAAGGTCTAAACATATCTTGATGAGAGCATCATTGATACATCGACTTTGGAACGCGATCTGCTTCCTTTGATCAATCTGCATTATATAGCAACATACGATTCAGCATGGCATAGCCCAAGGAAGAGACTTTTTGCAGAGGACATTGTCCTAAAACGGAGATTCGTTATCTGCGCGCAAGGTATCATTCAGTGTAGCTTGAGGCTTCCACCACCATCATCCAAGAAAAGAAGGAAGGGTATGTAGTTGCGCAGGCTCCATCTCTTTTGCCAGTTTCAACGTATATCCAGCATTGCTTTTGTATGGCTTCTTCGGATTACAGATTACAATAGAGCGTAACTCATCCTGTGGGCAATGCGCCGGTTCCAAGATGGGATCCAAATACTGGTGAACTTACAAAGCTTGGATAGTATTTTTGCAGCAAGATGATCATCATTTTATCCATAACCTATTGCTGCTCAAGCACAGTTTAGAGGTCCTGAATCTGCAATTCTTAAAACCAGGAGCTTTGTCGCACACGTCCTTTCCAAAACATAGATGAAAGTCATATCCTCTGCGACAAAAATGCTCTTAGTCATTTTCATCTTAACCATGCGTTTTTTGGCTTATGAAGACCTGATAATGGGCGTCCATTTTTGTGTCGAATGACCACCGCTCCATTTGAAGAGCAATATGAAGTCACAGTCCTGGCCAAATGATAGAGCACTGTGCAGTGGCTGCCTTACCCATGTCCATTGTGTGCAGGGACGTCCAAGACAGTATAGTCAATCAGCAATTGCGCTGCTCAAGTGAATACTGCAAAAACACAGAGACGCGTACGGCAGACAAGATAAGAAACTGAATGGGATTCTTTGCCAGTTTATCAAATGCGTCCCGGCAGAGACAGGAAATGCGCTCTATGAGAAAACCAAATTTGTGTGTATCGACTGCTGTGAGATCTTGAATATTACTCCAAATTGGAGTAGCCAGCTGTGGCGAGCGACGTTCCGCAAAAGTGGGTAACTTCCCCCGCGGTGACCCTGATGCCTCCTTTGCAAAAGAAAACAAGAGAATCTTAGCCGCATGAATGGAACCGAGGAAGAATGGACTTCAGTGTATTCCTCTATGTTCCGGGGATAGTGGGTAAGGTCCTGATGTAGCATTCACTTTCTGCGATGGGTTTGTGACTGCCAAGAGAATTCTTTATCAGTGTACTCGTGAAAAAAGGAGATGGTCTTCTCTATTTAGGCGAGGAACCTATAATAATATGATACAAGCTGATACATGTTATGTCACTGCGATGTCATCATTTATAACGGAGATCGCAACAGGCCAAGGCACGTCATCCGCCATTTTGCATGCCTCCTGCAGCTTCTTGGAAGTTCTGAAAACTAAATTAGACTTGCAACGTTGCACACCTTGTCACTGGCATACATGACGTTTCACAGCGGAAGAACACTCCGAAGGAGGATTGGCAAATACTGTAAATTGTACCAATGAAGGACATTGCACCATGGGATATAATGAAACTCCAATTTATGAATCAAAAGTATTTACCTGCGGAGCAGTAAGCACTATCGTCATCAAGAACTGTCGAAGTACGATTTATGGTCTCTTCATGGTAATTCATGCGTAGTGTTCCCCTCGCTTCATTGAGGCGGTTGCAACGCCAAACGCAAAGAGTGCACCGAGAATGCTTGCTGTTTGATATGCTAGATTTTAAGATCTTGGCATTTACCCGAGTAAACAACCCCTTACAGTTTCTCAGAGAGCCTATGTCAATTTGAACTATTCCATGCTACAGACAGAAAATGTTTCTAGCTTCAGAGTGATCTCTGATATCAAGAGACATATCCAGCAACATTTGCTTTGAGTTTGTTCAACACACATAAAAGCTTTCTATCATTCAAATCATTTGACCTCGTTTTGGTGGTCTTTTTCTAAGCCTGCAGCAAAGCTCACTCATTGTTTGTTAAAATGGTCTTAGCAAAGAGTACACATGCCATCGAAAGCGGTGAGGCATTTCAGGGGAATTTGTTGCAGCGGTAGGGGGTGGATTAGATCGGAAATGTATTAATGGGTTGTTAGAGACCGGGCTGCTTGAACAGCTTGACGAGAAGCGGAGGACGTTGGGATCTGTTGATCGGGCTTCTCGGAGGTGGGAAAGCGCGATAGAGGACTATACAATTACGTTGTTTGTGATGCGTTCACGGGTAATAGCAGATCAGGTATAAAGAGCGAGAGATGGAAGGTGGATGGATGTAGAAAATAACATGATGAGTGAAGCCCTGTAATATTCCCCAGTGCAGCACAGTATAGTATTGCGCAATGAAGACCTTCCTGCGTTGGAGTTTCCGTCCATCATCATCAATAGAAGAAAGCCTTTGTTAGTGGGATGTGTGAACATGGTGGTTGACAGTGTTCCTAGTAACAAAGCACATAATGAGAAGTCGTAGAAGCAGAAAGAAACACTGTCCTCGCTGCTGACAACGATGCGCTCTCAGGCACGCAGTGATTTCAATGCCTCTCTTCATGTCAGGATAACGATGACGTAGCCAGTAGCGGCTGGCAACAAGCAAACGAACATGATGGTAAGGCACAATGCAAAATCATTTTCAAGTTCCTCTGGCTGAATAGCCGCGGAAAATCCAATAGATACATTCCTACAGTGGCTGCCCGTTGTAGTGATATTTGTTATAATGATAATTCGTTATAGCGATACACTTTATGAAGAGCAAAATTGTCAGCTAGGGCTTACTCCAAATCGTTATAGTGATAATTCGTTATAGTGATGCGATTTCCTGGAACTGAGGGTATCACTATAACGGGCGGCCACTGTATTCGTTCCTCGTCGTCTGGTGTGGCGTTCGATGTCGAGCGCTCGTTTCTCATCTGGTGGCGGGTCTCCACTAGTGGACATGCTGTGCGTCCGCTTGGTTCGGGAGATGGTGGTGATCTAGTAGTGACGATTGTGCTGCTCTGGTTGGTTCGGGTGGCCCCGTTGCGGGCGTTGGTGCGGAGGATCATGTTGACGATGGCGCTGGTCCGGATGGCTCGCGTGCGCTTGTTTCGGGCGTCGGTTGTAATGGCATCATGAAGAGGGTGGTGAAGATCATAGTAAGGAGCTTGCTGCTTTGATATTCCGCAGCCGCCTGTATCTGCCGGTGGTGGTGAAGACCATGCAGAGCAGATGGTCGTCTGGTGCTTTTGTTGCTTCTGTTGAGTTGTCAGCAGGATTAGGTATTTTGGCAGCTTGTAAAATAGGTGAACGCTGATATGCCTATTACCGAACAGCTTCGCCATC
This sequence comes from Dichotomocladium elegans, assembly GCA_025716815.1. Classification (NCBI taxonomy): domain Eukaryota; kingdom Fungi; phylum Mucoromycota; class Mucoromycetes; order Mucorales; family Lichtheimiaceae; genus Dichotomocladium; species Dichotomocladium elegans. The sequence goes on along the minus strand of JAIXMN010000035.1, from coordinate 150,566 downwards.
CTCATGCTCGAAAGGCTGATGAATCATTTTCATATGCGGCGGCATAGGAACATCAGGATAGCAATGTCAAGGACTTCATTGCATTACCAAGCGTCGGATGCCGGGATTAACTGAAACAGGATTGCTAAGTAGTGAATGAGAGTTGCATAAATTGGATGTGTTATTAATAGAGATTGAACGCAACATGCACTTTTTTATGTACGATATGCTATATGGAATGCAATGGTGCTTTAAAAACACCTATTCCGCGCTTATATCGGAGTGAATATGTAGTATGAAGACCCATGACAAAAACCAACTCAACAGAAGAAAAAGCAATCTAAATTTTATTGTCAATGATACTCAAAGTTCAGTGAACCATGTAAGTACAGATGGTTGCTGATGCTACTGTTGCTGTTGATCGTTCGATGCGAGTTTCTTTTTCTTTTTCTTCTTCTTGTGTTCGCTGTGTGAATGACCGTCGTCGTCATGCTCATGGCTATGCTTTCTCTTCTTTTTCTACAAAAATCACCGAGAATGCAAATGCCACGAACATTGATCCAGTCTGCTCTCCTTTCCTTTTTCTCCAAGCACTCCCCTTCAATGAATCTTTACCTTCTTTTTGTGCTTCCGTTCGCTGTTCTGATCACCCTCACCTTTTTCAACGGGGAAGCAATTCAGATTTTGAATATAAGATAGAACGAAAGGCGCTGCTTTACGCCATTACCTGCTGATACACCATGTAGATCTCGCTCAGCATTCAAACCAAGAGAATGATAATGACCTAATGAGAAGGGTGCGCCTCCACCACTGACTTTGTCAGTGCCGAGTATCGATGCATCAAACTTGTCGCGTAGGTAAGAATTAGACCGGTTACTCAACAACATGCTACAAATGCGATCCCACAACAGTAACTCACACCGGGGATCGGGCCAGGTCTCAACGTGTAGGCATCTCTAAGGACATCGGGATCCAATTGGCGAATGGGAGGACCTTGGTCTGGTATTTGAGGATCGCGCAATAATTTGAACAAGAATCCATCGGGCTCGATTACATTTTTGCCTGTTATCGTTAATATCATAAGTACATATGTATATACGTGCCCATATGTATAATTTGCTCTCCGATGAATCAATCCGTCTAATACCAGGAAGATGTGCGATATATGACTGTAATGACTGCTCCAAATGCGTTGCACGGTCAGGAGGAGGGTATGGACGAACAAATTTGTCATAAATGGGTATAAGATTGTAGTAGGTCATCAGATCCTGACTTCCTAGCAGTCGAGGCTTCTTCCGTTGCTGTTCCTGCTGCTGTTGCTGCTGCTGTTTTGTCGATGGTGAGGTCATAATGTGTAGTAAAGCAGAAGGGAAAAGAATGAACCGAATAAGCGGGGATCTGGTTGATTCACTGTAAATCCAGTCACAGGCCAAAGCAATTGCAGAGTCCCCCAGGAGCTATTTGGGGGGGGATGTAGATGGGGGGTTGTAGGGGGGATAGGGGGGAGGTGTGTGTACGTGTGTGTGATGCAAGAGGATGGGGCGTTGGGGGAGGATAAGTAACCATCAGCCGTGCCACGGCTAATTTGCAAGAAACGCAGTTGTCTTCAAGATAGACATCCTCTCTACTGCGTCCACATTACAATATATTACAAAGAGGACAAATGTGCAGAAAACAGGTACATCTATGCGGTTGCATGAAACCAGAGGGGAGCCTAAGCACTTCAATGGAAGAGGGAAGCACGTTCCATATCAAGCGTTTCGGATACATATACTGTCAGCGTACATTATTTGGGCCCTGCTTCCGGAAAAAGAAGAAGGCTTTCAGGATCAAGATCTGCATATGACGATAATCGTCGATTCCATACTAATCTTCACGCTTGACCAATTTTCGGCAGTGCATGTGATCCTGTTGGAAGGAACGACTCCGTCTCCTTTGTTCTCTTCTTCTTTCCTGTTTATTTATTTATTTTTCCTTCCCTTCTTCACTGTCGCATATTACGTCCTTCCCCTCCCTCCCAGCATCCTTTTTTCCTCATCGCAGGCCATTCGCAAGGAATCCTACTGCTACGATCGAGTTCAACGTTCACCAGACTTTCACCTCCTCCTCCTCCTCTTCTTCTTCTTCACCTTCAAAGCAATGTCGTTCTCCGTCCTAGGGCTGCTCTTCGCTTATATTGTCGGTGGCCTAACTTTCATTCCCCTTCTTCTGTGCATCGCCTTCATTAGCAATAAAGTCCATGCGTTCCTCAAAGCCGATCGATCGATGTTGCTTCCCCAGAAGCCCCAACCGCTCACGGGAGCTAATAAAAACCAATCCCCTAATACGCACACGTCGTCGACGTCGTACAAGGTTGGATGGCTCCGTGTGTCCCGAGACGAGCAGCGACTGCCCCCACCCGACGCCTCAATTGGGGATATGGTCAAATCGTATATCATTGCGGGCAGTAATACCAGTAATGGAAATAGCACCAATCAACAGAAAACCAGCAATAGCCACAGCAGCAGCAATAGCAGCAGCAACAGCAGCAGTAGTAAAATTAATAGCAATAATAGCAGCGACACACACAATAAGAACAGGAGCAATACCAAGGGCAGCAGCCGTACCTACTTTGGTGTTCTGAAGCACCAGACGCTGTACTTTTATGACTCTGAAAAACAATTGGATTGTCAGGGGGTGGTGCAGGTGAACCAGCATACGGTGGCTATGCATCCGCCGGGCCTTAAAGATCCGGAACTTTTCACCAGGCCGAACTTGATCAAGCTGACCCATGTAAAAGACGCCAATGCACACTACTATATCAATTGCAGCCGGTGTATTGATAAGGAGGATTGGTACCACGCTCTGCTTCGTGCATCTTCCAACAGTTCCCAATACCGAGAGAGTGATATGGATCAGCAGACTGCCATCCACCAGCTCATCACGACCATCCACAGCAATGAGCACCATTTTCAGACCCAGTGGTTCAATGCGATGCTCGGCCGTATCTTTTGTGCCGTGTACAAGACAGAGGACATCAAAACTTTTTTGTACAATAAGCTCATTTCAAAGCTTGACAAGATCAATGCCCGCCGTCCTGCTTTTCTTGATGAAATTACGGTCAGGTCGGTTGACCCAGGTCACGCGCAGCCCTATGTGACCCAGCCGCGTCTCCTCGGTCTGAGTCCTTCTGGGGTCCTGACAGCAGAGGCATACATGCAATACGAGGGAGCTATCCGCTTTGAGATAGAAACCGTCCTCCAGTGGAAATACTCGGATCATCTGAAGCCGTTGCGGATCGACCTTGTACTCGCCATCACGCTCAGGTCTTTAGAAGGGAAATTTTTACTCAAAATCAAAGAACCGCCTACCAACAGGTTTTGGTACGGCTTTTATGAACTGCCCAAGATGGAATGGGGTGTCGAGCCACTAGTATGGGACCGCCGAATGGGGTACTCGGTCGTTGTCCGAGCAATCCAGAGCAAGATTGACGAGCTGGTGATGGAGAATATCGTTATGCCCAATATGGATGATATTACCTTCTTTCCCACCTCAGACGGCGCAGGCGGCATCTTTTTCTCAGAAGGCACCACGAATAATCCGACATCGCCGACAACCAAGCCCACATTGCGCCGGACCCACAGCAGCAAGGCCGAATCGACGTCCCCTGCTCCGAGGACCGAAACACCAACCATGTCGAGTTCCCTGTCGGAGGGCACTCGTGATCTTCTTAGAACTGGGTCCTTGATTGAAACCATCCTGAAAACAAAGGACTCTGCACCTTCAACATCAGCAGCTATAGCTGCGGTGTTGTCCACATCCCCAGGGTCAATCATATCCACCTCTTCCTCGTCAACCTCCATAACGACAAGCTCCTCCTCCTCCGCCTCCTCTTCGTCTCCGCCCGGTGATTCCAGCCTGTTGCATATCCCACCGGAAACATTCCACCGGGAGAGCGCTATGAATGAAGGTACCCGGTTACGAAAATCCGCGTCCATCGCGCGCCTTAAATCGAAATCGGTGGCCTCCACCGCAGTATCGCAAATTAATGTGTCACCTACCATGCACCGGGTTGATCTCGCAGATTACAGCAGAAAGGACACGACATCGTCGCAGCAGCAACAGCAACAACCACAGCAACCGCAACCCATTGTCTCCATCGCCACATAAGAAGATGGTACACCAAGTTATTTGCTGCATCTATTCCACATCTTCGTTTTATCATACCTCATTAGATCTTGATGAATATATCCTTCTCGCAAGTACATTTATTTCTTTTCCGTAGCGGCTCCATTCCCTCCCCCCCCCGATTTCCAGTCGTTTATAATCCGACATCGTACATAATAACAATCGCATTGTATCACACATCACATCGATGAGGATGGATACGCCTTAGTGGGATCATGAGAGCGGTGTTGGGCTTGCACAGCAGGTTTGCCCTGCGTGGCCGATTCTTGGACAAGTGCTGTGGCTACCTCCATAAAATCCTCGACAGCCTTGTCATCTATCTGATAATGCAGGACGAGTCGGGTCACGGTACCTTCATCTGGAGAGATGATGATGTTTTTTTCCCTAAGTCTGTCTGCAAGTTGACGAATGGTCATCCAGGGATGGGTATCGATAAAGAGCATGTTGGTCTCGCAGGGGAGGAGGAGGCGGATGCCGAGGCTTTGCAGGTGGTCTGCGAGCCGGCGGGCGAGCGCGTGCGTCTTGGGCATGGTAGGCACGACGGTGTCAATGCAGTGCTTGGCGGTCGCAGCGAGGAGTCCGGCCTGGCGCCAACCGCCGCCCATTAGTTTCCGGATATGGCGCGCGCGACGCATGCGGTCGGCCGACCCCACCAGCAGAGAGCCAATGGGCGCACCCACGCCTTTGGAGACACAGATCGAGACGGTATCAAACAGGGCTCCGTACCGGTCCAGCGCAACCCCCGTCGCCTGGCTCGCGTTCCACAGACGGGCGCCGTCAAGGTGCAAAAGAAGGCCCTTGCGCCGTGCAAATGTGTGGATCGCATCCATCGTGTCGAGCGGCATGATCGTCCCGTTGAGCGTGTTTTCCAGCGCCACCACTTTATGTTTCAAAAAATTCAATGTGAGCTTTCCTTTTTGTTTGCGTTCACCCTCCTCCTTATTTATCCGCCGTACCCCGCGTCAGAGCCCCGTGTATGGTATCCGTCACCAGATTATCCTCGATGTCCTTGCACGTCAGGTAGGCGCCGTTTGTCGGTGAGACCGCGGTCAGGCTAGCCTGGGAATGATATGCTTTCAGAGAGTGCATATACATCGAGTTAGACAGACAGACAAGCTCAAGTACACCAATGGGCCCCCCCTTTTTCTAACGCTTGGCGAGAGCTTACCGAGGCCACCACACTCGTAAAGATTGATGTGCGACCGGGCATCTGCAAGGACCGAATGCGGCGGCTGGGTCAACAGTGTGCGTAAACCCAGTTGGTTGGTCATGCAGCCGCTCACACAAAACAAGGCGTCTTCGTGACCAAGCAGCTTAGCCACGTGATGCTCAAGCTCCTTGATAGACGGGTCGTCCTAAACGGCAGGTTTCGATATCCCCCTTTTGAGTTCTTCTTCCTCCTTTCCGGTCAGTCTCTGCCATCCACCACCACCCCTCCGACAGTGGTTATACCCACTCCAAAGACATCGTCCCGACGTGAGGCCCTCCTCATAATGGTCATCATGTCATCCGTAATCTCAGTCGCTGTATCACTCGTCATATCGTAGAATGTCGGACGCGATCCTGCAGATGTACCAAAGAAACGCCCAGTTCTCGCGAGACCGGTCAAGGGCCGACCAACAAAAGCTGAGATATGCCGTGCAAAGACCATCGGTTTTTTTTCTCGTTTCTGGTAAGTATGCGGGAAGGGAAAAAAACAGTAAAATAAAAAGACAAACTTTAACTTCGTCTCGGAAGTTCAAAGGGGGGGAGAATGAGCGCGAGATTGGAGAGCATAAAGTTCATTCCACGATGATGAATCCGCCATCTCTTTCATAACTCTCATACCTTGTCGACAAAACATACAGTCGATGCACAGGTAATTGAACTGTCAGAGCGAGTAAACGCTGTATGTTTCCGCCTGCGACTTTCCGCCTATCACCATGTCCAAGGCGCATAGAGCATTAAATAACGCCTATTATCCACACAGGACGAAAGAAGGTTACTGCATACCCCCAGCCACGTTGTTCTCTAGCAATCTCTTCTATGACATTCAAGATGTGGTAAAATGGTAGTTTAGCTTACAACGACAAAAGTAGAATTCCGTGCAACAGTGTGCGTAGAGTGCAGAGGCCGAGGATGTGGTCATGTCAAAAGACGAACATGCAGCAAGCCCTGGGTGACTTGAAAGAAAAGACTGCGACGTTGTGATGCAGGCTGCATAGCTATCCTTCATAATACATTGGCAAAGACGTTCTATATCATTGTTTCTTGTAGTGGCTGCTACTCATTGCAGGGCCAAAAGTCCCAATGAACTTTTCTGACCTACTTCCCTCTGGCCAATATGTCTGGAGCGCTATATATCCATCAATAATGAGATCTTCACCTTTTCAAACTGTATGTGCTTCAAAATATGAGCAGGGAAAACTTATTATGGATTGGTATGACACATGCTCTTGCGTTTGAAGAGCTTTCTTTTATAGCTGATCGGCAGAATAAGTCAATCCAATCTCCTTTCGCCACTTATCCACTGCTCGAATCTGACCCAGACTATCTTCCCAAGTCATATATTTGCACTCCTTCTTGCCTTCCAGGATAGCATCTGCAACGGCATCGGCTTCGATAGCATAGAGGTTGGGCTGCGGCGTTTCGACGGGGATGACGACAGGGTCTTTTCCATACTCGGTGTATTCAACGCGGATGGGGCCCATGGATGCAATGTCTGGGCGCCAGATATTCGGTGCCTTGACGGACCCCTTGTCGCCAATTACCTGGACGTATGATTCAGAATCTGCAAAGATACCCACGAAAAGTTGTGCACTGATAGCATTCTCAAACTGCACTGATGCAACGGTCCATTCGTCCACGTTGGTCTCGGGCTGGATATGGCCAACAGCCTTGATCTCGGTCGGATTGATGGCAGCCGTCTGCTGGGCAGCACCGGCGATCAGGCGAGCAAAGGACATTGGGTCTTTCCGGGAGGTCCAGATAGATACATATATCGATTTAGTTTTCAACCCCAAACATTTCATTCTCAATGAAGAAGAAGGTTTGCTTACATCCGCCAATATCGAGAATCGCACCGCCGCCAAGCTCGTTTCGCCACAAGCGCGAGGTAGGGCCCAGTGGCCGGCCATCAAAGGTGAAGTTGGCACGAATCACCTTGACGGTGCCAAGTGCGCCCTCCTTGATGAGATCGACAATCTTCAGTGTCTGGGGATGGCAGCGATACATGTACGCCTCCATCAGAAAAACATTATTCTTCTTGACCGCATCGAAGATTCGGATCGCTTCGGCCTCGTTCATGGCAAACGGTTTCTCAAGCAGCATGTGCTTCCCCGCCTCCGCTGTCTGGATCGCCACTTCACAATGCTGAGGGTGAGGTGTCGAGATGTACACTACATCGACATCAGGATCGGCTAGCAGCTCCGCATAAGTGCCGTAACATTTTTCCTCGGGTACACCGTACTGGGATCCAAACGCGATGGCGGTCGATTTGGCTCGACTTCCAATTGCTACCAGTGTGCCCTTCGAGGCGACCTGAAGACCTTTGGAAAACGTATGAGCAATTCCACCTGTGCCAATAATACCCCACTTGAGCGGTGCCATGGTGTCACGGAAGAGAAAAACAAAGACGAAAGCGGAACCATTGAGACATCGCGTTCTTTTATGAGCATTCAGGGTTCTTGTGTAACCTGGGGAAAGTAGCTGGGAAAAAAAAAAGCTTGCTTACGTACACTCTCTCCTTTTCTCAGGGATAGTTACAAATCTCAGCTTGTTCCCAACGCTTCGGCGGGCGCCGGGCAGGCACGCGATCGCCTAGCTCCGGAAGATTCATTATCACCCTCAAGAATAATTGCATCTTTCGCTCAGCTGCCAAAAAGTCGCGACCTATGCTTTTTACCTTAAGGGAAGCTGAGGCATAGTATTTTCCCGAAAGTGTATGTCGCCTTGGATGGAAAATCGAGGTCACACCATGGCGAAGAATGAATGTCGTGTTGCACGAGAATTCATGACAAATCAGATGTCACATTTTCCTCAAACTTAATCGCTACAAGCCTTGGTATTTTTACTAGGAGGCTAGAAAAATGACGCTGTGGTTTCTTATAGTTTCCTGGCGCTCAAATTTCATATGAGGACAGGGATGGCACTGTTGTCGATGGGTATGGCAGATCAGAAGCCATGGATTATATATTATATGAATCTGGTTGGCATATGCGTAAACCGAAGTCAATAATAAACAGTATTCGATTCCTTGGATTAGGTCGATTAATTCGGAAGTAATCGCATGCGAATTTGGATTGCAGGTGGACGCTACAAAGATTTTGGGCTTTCCCAAAGATTCGAAGAGTTGCCGTGGCATCTGAGTACTATACCTGGCTATCATAGTATAACGAGGACCACCAACGAAGGAGCAGAAAGGATTCATCTTGCTTCCATTGGCTGATAATGTAGCAAGTAGGTGTACTCTTCCTTTATTGTAGCACATAGAGAAAAAAGATGAGACCTGCTGGTGCGGCAGTTCTTTTTCCTTCCAAACACACATCCGCGGTTTGCAGAATTGACACGTAATGATCATGATGTCAAGAAGCGGCGCCTATCAGCCTATTAAATATAACAGACACATATATACAGAGGCATCGAAAGCGTCAGGATGTCGTTGGCGGCACCTCGATCCTGAAGTGACTTTGTTGTTTCGGCTGTTGCTGATTACATTGCTGTTCCTCGGGGTTAGTAGAGAAAACATTGCTGCTTCTGCATTGATGTATAATGTGGCCATAACTCGGGCATGACATTAAGGTACTTCAAGCGAGCGAAGAGCCCCCCTTTTCTATCCATTCAGGGAGGATTTTAAGGTATTTTCTGTTTTAATATATCACTCGCATGATCATTTTACGTACGAGGGCCTTACGCGTGTGGTGACTCTTCCATCATCTTATAAATACTTATTTAGAACTACAATAGGCATCGCATTGCCTTAAACTACGAACTATATATTATACTTGAAATTGAGATGATCTGAACACTGGGGAATAAAGATGGTTTTCTTATATTGGAGGCCCAATGATACTACCGCTTAGCTCGATTCAATATTTTAATTAATAGATGAGTGGGTGTGAGCATTTTTTATCTTTCTATGAAAGAGGGACTTGACCTTCATAGCCTGGAAACATTCTGCACAGCGACCTTCCCAGTCCAGCCCGGAACTTGTCTTACAGACATTAGAACAATTATTACACGCGGCGACCATAGAAGCGTTCAAGCAGTGAATTAGCAAGGCAGAACGTAGAGACAGTTATTTCTATACATCAGTTTTGTGAGAAGATAGGTTTCTTTTCCTAATAGTTGTAGATTGTTTTATACTGTGCCTTATTTTCAAAATATATGTCGTACAAAGTACAAAAAATGACGCACAGGATTGCATAAAATTGTCGTATCAATAGGTACGTACAAAGAATTTGCATCGATATTGGAAGCAATAAAGAAAATTGTTAGTCAACAAAGAATATTGATCCTTCTCCATACTCTTTAACTTAAACCCTCCTCCACGGGGCTAGCAAAGTATGTCCCGACATAACCAGGATGGAGGAACAGGAGGGGGACCAGCGACAAAAAAAGGAAGGACCATGCCTGAAGGCAGCCAAATCATGGCACCAACGAGGAGTCCGGTATCCGTCGCACTCCCTTCCATGACCCTGGGTACGGGTGAGACTGGTCAATCTACAAAAGCAACAAGTGTCAGTCACAAATAAAAACAAACGATATGATATAGATTCATACCGGATAAAGCTATGGAAGAGAAGCTGAGGATGGATTGGATAAGAAGAGGTCGCTCAGAAAGGCCGTTATTTATAAGAAATCAAGATGGACAAACCCTTTCATAGATGGGATAAAGGTAATATTTCCGGTTTGTATAATATTGTAGCCGCTTTCATCTTGTCAGTCCGCTCTATTGACCTTCTGATGCAGCAGTTTGGATCATGCCATGCGGCGTTTCATATTGATATGGAATCAGGACTCATCAAGAAAACGCAGTTTTTTTTTCTAAAGTAGATGTTGGTCCTGTCCCATCTGCGCGCCTAGTTAAGGCGCTTTTGGATCTTCGCAGCACTGATCCTGTATTCAAGCTGAAGCCGAGCGGTTTTCAATGACAAGCTGCATTCGTTTTTCGTAAATCGATGGAGCGTCATTTTAGATATTTTGAGACCCTCAAATCTTTGGAGCAGTTGCTCCATCAGCTGCTCTAGAACAATGGATGGATTCTCATCAACGCATTCTAAAATAACGTTCTTATGCTCTTCATTGAGAATATGCGAACGGCCCCTCGCGTTACATTTCTTAAAAGATGCTGTCAGGGTCCTTCTCGTACTGTAATTTCCATCGGTGGGCTGAACGAACCTGGATTCCTAGCTGTTTTGCAGCAACTGGTTCACTCAAGACTTTCTCAAACATCAATTTGAAAAATCGGACTGTGTCTTGGTCACTGTATGCTCTGTAACTGCGTTTGATTCCCGTTTATTTCATCCGGATGCCTGCGTCCTCTCGCTTGGGAATGTGCAAAGTATAAGCTCAGCGTTATCTTTGCACGGTATACTACGCGGATTTTCAGTGCAGGGACAAACGGATTGCAGAGAGTACATCAACAAGGACATGACTTTGTCTATTGTAAAAAAAAAAGCGTTCTCATTCAGAATGTAAACTGTATAAAGAGAAAGCTTTTTTGTGCGACATCTTTACGTGTATGCATACGACCTTCGATTTGTCATCACGCGTAAAGACGCTTGGCTCTATGGGATTCAGGTCCGAGAGACCGGGATGTGAATTATAGCTTGACTGAAATTCCACCAATTGTTTAATTTTCCGCCCTTTTCTATCAGCCAAGGAGGATCTCCAGAGGAAAACATCCTTCCGTTGATTTGGCACTGCGATCTCACAGTTGTAAAACGGAAGCACATTCTCAGGGAATAATCTATCAAATGGTATGTTTTTGTTTTACTTTTGGTTTATCCTTTTACGTGGAATAAGCAACCCAATGAATCCTTTAAAACACCCTCAAAGTTGACGATACTCTGATACGGAATGAGCAAAGCAATTGGAGATGCTCTATGATCATTTATCGGGAATGATCATCTTCCATTTGCGTCTTTGAGGGGAGACTAGCTCAATTTACACGAGAGTCTCGATATACAATTCGCTTTTATTCATATATATGCATGAATATACCCGCTGCGTAAATTCGTTGACGCCCCTCACTTTGAATTTGGTCGAAAAAGATTATACCGTGAGAACAAAATGGCTTGAGGATGTTGCATTTCATATGCAAGCTGGATAGCTCATTGTTTCAGTACAGTCGTACTCCACAAACACCACGGGTTAAGCAACATGGGTCTTCGTAGTATTGAAAAAAAGAAATAGGTAAACGAGAAGGGTTTAAAGGTTAAAAGAAAGTTTGACAATAACCAAAGTCTTCGCGTGCAACATTTCATTTCCGCTACCCAGAGAGTTTGAGCAATCACCAGCGCTTGAACAAGACGAGGTTAGTTCATTATTTGTAAAAAACAGGATTGGCAGCATTGAGCGGCGGGATGGTTTAATTTATAAATCGAAATAATATGTCAGCAGAGCAAAAGACTATCCACTTGTGTTGGAACGGATCGCTGGTAAGGAAATGTGCGTGTGCATAGCTCTCTCCGTCTCTCAATCAGGATGTAAACAATGGAACCTCATCTTAAAAAGGAACACGTTCCTGAAATAGATCAAGAGGTGTTTCCTGGTGGACCAAACATTTCATCACTTGACAATATGCATTGCATCCATACGGAGAGATGGGCGCCTGTTCATGTCAACACCAAACGCTGTCGGAACGTAACCCCGTTGATGTTGCACCTTCGAGAGGACCGGTCCCCCTCGTCGTCGGACGAAGACATTAGAGGCTGATAGAATGAGATAGAATAAGACGGTGCGGAGTACATAGATAGAATCAGGGACGTGCTCTACAGAGCATGCATAAATGTTTACATCCGCCACTTTGCTGACGTGCTCCCAAGCGAAGAAGAATCGAAGCCCTTCCTCTATTATCTGATTCGTTTTGCAGCAAAGTAATCTTTTTAACGTCTCAAGAAAGAAAAAAAGAAATTGTTCGCTTCCGAGATCCCCCACGTTTCCAAGAGTTTCGTTAGGGCTTCAATGGAGGGACCGAGTCTGGTAGAGGCAAACCGGCGCGATCTGTTGTGTTCGGCTGCAGAATAACAAAAAAGGGGGTTTGAATGTCGTTCGTCGTGAATGTCGCACTGTGCTACAATTTATTTGATAGCAAATTGCATAATTGGATAATTTCGCTCTCGGCACACCCGTTTTCAAGACGTGTGCTACGAGTCGCCGTCTAAAAATGTAAATAAATACATATATATAAAAAAAGCATCCGAGAGAATAAGGCTAGGACCAGTGAGCGCAGACGATAATAATGTGGTTGAATTGAATATGGTCGGTAGAAAGGAGCAGTGACAAGAGGTTTTTATTCAGCCCATTATAAATTATTGCGACGCAGCTAACTCACAGAGTGACTTCATGGGCGTGTGTGGAACTACCTTTTGTGAGATGATGATGAACCAAGTTTGTAAATTCACCCATGTGAAGCGAAACACCGGACTGGAGGGTCGCGCTTTCGTTCCAAAAGGTTCCCTCTTGACCAGATACACGAGAGCCGCTATAAATAAACAAATCGTTCATCGAATTCTGAGGGATCGCCCCTTTCATATCCTCGCTTTTCGAATTATGCGCACAGTATGTCCGTGTGAACAGGTAGAGAAAGCATCTTTTGGTGGAGCAACATGTCCTACTTTTATTTTTTACCCATTCACAGATACTTGAAATGACGGAAATAAAGACTGTCTAATCTCGCTCTCACACACGGTATTTGCCCTCTCGATCGCAATATGAGGACTATGCCACGATCTACCATTTAACTAATAGGAGCGATGCGCGGGTCGATCTTGATTTGATTTAGAATGGCACTTGGCCGAGGAAAGCAAAAGAGGAGGATGGCCTCGCTCTATTTTTGAAAGTTGTACGACATGCCACCTTTCTCAGCTTCGTGTCGCACAACATTTTTTTTTCACCCTCTAATACTCAGTACATATAAATACAAATTATCGATCCCAATCCAGAGACGGGTTTTTTTTTTTACATCCTTTCTTTTTTAAACGACTCTTTCACCGGTCCTCTCACCTTTCCCTACATCTCAACTTCCTCCCCACCAAAAAATGAAGTTCTCTGCTGTCGCTGCCCTCCTCGCCTTCGCGGCCTCCGCCTCCGCCCAGGGAATTTCCGTCATCCATCCCATCCTCGGTTCCGTGTGGCATACTGGTCAGACCAACAGCATCACCTGGTGAGTTGTCAACGGTGACCAACCCACCATGACCGGTTGCTAAATGCAAGTGTGTTATCCCCCCCTCTCTCTCTCTAGGACTGTCACCAACGCCACCACCGTCACCTCCATTGTCTTGCGCTCGGGCGTGTCCACCAATCTGAACACTGTTGCCACTATCTCCAATGCCCAGCTCGACGCCACTGTTGGCAAGTACGACTGGGCTATTGACAGCTCTATCCCCACTGGATCTGATTGTAAGTTAAAATATGCGAGAAAGAGAGCTGCGAGCGAGAGAGTCGCTGAACTTCTTTGTTTTTTAAGACTCTGTCCAGGTCACCACTGAACAGGGCCAGGCCTACTCCCCTTACTTCACCATTCTCAACAGCGGCTCCGCTTCTGCTCCCCCTGGCTCTGTCGCTGCGGGTCCCTCTGCTGCTGCTGCCTCCTCCGGCTCAGGTTCCGCCGCCAAGCCCTCTGGCTCATCCTCTGGCTCGGCTCCCGCACCCTCCAGCACCACCTCGGGTGCTTCTGCTGTCAAGGCCAGCGCTGCTCTCGGCCTTGCTGCTGGCGCTGTTGCCGTTGCTCTCTTCTAAACAAAGAGGAGGAAAAAAGAAAAAATGCGATTGTTCGTCGAGATGTTTAGAGAACGCATTAAAAAAAAATCCCTTTACTTTCTAGCACTTTTTTTTTGTACTCAGTATCTTATACGGTTTTTTCCTCTTTTATTGTAATCAAAACCTATTTAATTCAGATCTACATGGTGTTTTACTTGTCTGTTTGTGTACAAGATTTATGCGCGAATCTGGGGTTGCTTCGTGACAAAAGATGCCAGCATCTTTCGAAACTTGGTGCGGGGCTCGGCGGTTGCGGCAGCGACGGCGGGGGATGTTGTTGCTATTGTCCGACTGCCGCCAAAGAACGAATCAAGATCGTTCGCACAAAAGGAATTCTTTTCTCTCGGTCGCTGGTGGCAAGACACCGTCGGCCTTTCACACGACCGCGCGGAAAAGCGGCACTTGTCATGACATATCATTGCACATGCTATTCGCCTTATTTAGTCGTCCATGATACGACGTGCTTTTTAGTCCCCTTACCTTCGCAGAAATAGGCATGCCGTCGCACGCTAACCCCGCACACCTTGCATGTAACTGCCTTACCAAACGTAGTCTTGACAAATAAATGCTTGACAAAACCTGACATCACCGGACGCACTGGCGGCTGCGATGGAGGACTGGGCCGTGCGCGGATGTACTTGTAGAGCGCTGTCAAGTCGATATCATCCTCGGATACTTTTTCTTCCACCTGCACTTTTTCTGCTGAAGGATAGTTGTTCATTGTTTCATCTTTCTGACCTTCTGCTACCCAAGAATGGCGCATAAGCGTCTCTGCGGTGGGCCGATCGTCTGGGTTCTTTTGAAAGCATTGCAACAAAAGGTTGCGAAGGGGCTATGGATTCATCTTTACTCTATTAGCGTACATATCCAACGATCGCCGCCTTAATTACCTCCGAAACATCCTCTGGGATGGGCGGATGATCATCCTCAACAATATGGTAAAGCGTCGACATGGGGTACATGCCAGCATAGGGCGGCTTTCCGGTGAGCAACTCAATAATAGTGCAGCCGAGTGACCAAATGTCTGACTTTGTCGATGCGCCCTTGAGCTCAATTACCTCCGGGGCCATCCAGTTGGGCGTACCTGCCGGGGCTCCAAGCGCGTCCTCCTGCCTTATCATTAAATTTAACGACACCCCAAAATCCGTGAGCTTGACTGTGCCCGATTTGGTTGTCAAGATGTTAGCTGCTTTGAGGTCGCAGTGGACGACCTACTCTCGAGCCACTCAGTCCATGGTGAGCAAACACAACATTTATCTTTCCTATCATTTACCGAATGCCTATGTAGGTATGCGAGACCAGAAAGTATTTGAAATGTGTAGATAGCTACCAGCTTTTCTGGGAGTCTTCCGAACGCCTTTACCGTCGATAGCAGAGACCCATTCTCAATATATTCGAGGATGATATTGAAGTATGTGCTGTCCTGTACCAATCCGAGGTATTGCACGATATGTGGGCTTGTCATATCTTTGAGCAATTCCACTTCTTTCTATTTAGGATAAGCCACGCCATTCTTTCATTCCTTCGTTTTTCCTGTTGAAAATTACCATGATCTCATGTTCGCTACCAACATCCTCGAGCCGGATACGCTTGATGGCCACGGTCTCTCCTGTTTGGACATTAAGAGCCCTGATCATTTTTGCGGTCAACGTATTGCCGCTGCTCTTTGCTTTTCTCTCCTTTTTACCTGTATACAGAGCCAAATTGTCCTTTCCCTATGCAGTTGCCGAGGTGCTATATTTTTGAGACAGCAACACATGGCACATAAGTGAGTGTCTTCTGGACTAGGATGAAGGAGCTTACATAAAGGACATTCGTTTTGTTCTCCTGTCTGAGCATAATCTGAACGAGCCCCTCGCGCTCCTTGCCTCCGAGGACTTCTTCGCTCTTGTGTCGGTGTGGAGCATGTACGCATGATGCTACTGCTGAGGGAATCTCGGTGCTTTCGGACTGAGAGGTTGAAGAGGACGATGATATCGAGCATGGGGTCGACAGGGACGGAGTGGGTATCATTTGGTCTTTATGGTCTCTACAGGATATTTGCGAAAGATTTGCTTCATACAGCCGGTGCATATCCTCGTCCTGCTGGTTCACCAGGGTATTATAGCCGCTGTCCAAAACTTTTCGCGATGGTGGTGATTGCGCTGGTTTCCGCAGCTGATCTTGTCTGTCCAGCAACACAGCAGCCGATGGCTGTAATAATCGCTCTTCATCCACGCTTAGAGTTGACTCTCGTTGCTGACCAGAAAAAATGGTCTTGACGTGTCGATATTCACCCGCTCCAGTTGGAGTGGCCATGGCAGCAGCCTTCGTGGTTTTGACATGACTTGCCTTTTTCGTCATAGGTTTCGATTTGGTAGTGGGCATAGACACATGTTGTGCTTTTCGGTTTTGACGACTCACACGGGCGAGGGTCAAGAGCGTATTCACAACCTTAGAACGTAGCACTTTAGCGGTGTAGGGGTAACATGATTCCACTACGTGAATCGTACTTACTGCGCCCATATCTTTTGCTTCGTAAAGGTCAACCGTTTGGAATAGCTCTGATGGTTGAAGACCGAGCTACAAGACAAATATGAGTGTTCTTTCTGGTCTTCTAGAATGGTTTTTTTTTACCTCGCGTGCCCCTTGCAGGAAGTAACTGATATTTTCCATCTATGCAGGGTGCAAACGGAAAAATCGAGTTATAGACGCCAGTAACATTATCCCTCTCCCTCCCCCCTCTTTCCAGCATGCTTACTTTCATAAATGGCTTGTTCATTTGTTTGATACTTGTGATTGTTCCCGGCTTAAGCACGTTGACCAATCTTAGGGAAGAATAATTGACTTATAAGGTCGATGTATTCTCTCTCTCTGTGTCTTGTCTTACCTGCACAACAGCACACCGTCCCGAAGCTCCCTGTGAAGATCGTCCGACTCAAGAGTGATGTTAAGGGTGGATTCCACAAATTGTCTGGCAGAATGATAGTCGCTTTTTTGTTGCTGTTCACGGAATTGTATGCACAGCTGATCAGCTTCACTTGACACGGAATGACGCTTTCCGGGGCTGCGCATTGTAGCTTCTTTTTTCTCTTATGTGCAAAAAAAGATAAGAGCGAGCTAGGAATAAAACAGTAAAAGGAAAGAAAGGACGAAGAAAGCGCCAAACGCATGGTTTTTGCAGTTTCTAAAAGCGTTAAAATGAATAAAAGCATGCCCCTTCAGGTCTGCTTTCGCAACTGCCTTTCTTGACATTCACTTTGACTCCCCCCTTCTTACAGACATAATATATAGATAATCAAGAGGAAATGACCTACCACTCGACAGATCTTACCATCAGTCTGAAAAAGACGGTATGGAAGATGAAGTTCGTGGCGGTGTACTTGGATGATACATTGGTTCGGCAGGTGGAGCGGACCAGAACTGTGCCGCACAAGCATATGCGTGTGTCACCCTTAAGCATTTACCAAATGCGTCCATGTAGTAAACAACTCGAAATTTGCAGCTTCCAATGATGTATTGGAAACCCCATATCTATACTCTTACCTTCATCGGCCCTCTATTCCAAAAGCGCTCCTTGTTGAGCTTCTCTCTCTCTCTCTCTCTTTCTGTATATATATATATATCCACACCACCACCTCGCACGTGACACAACTACGATGTCACTAATTCCATCTCCTCTTCTGCTTGAAGCTGTAAAAGCGGGAAAATTATGCGAATGGAAGGAAAGTTTGAAGCAAAAAGAGTTATAGTACTATCTGGAAATGGAGAAGTCAAAATGCAGTTCCTACTATGATTCTCTAGAAATACATAATCTAAACCCGCACTCTCTTGAAGTTATAAGACACACACGGGCGTAAAAGCTTCCTGCCATCCAATAAACGCCCTACGCATCTTCCGTAGCATGCTCCATTGTGACGCTCGGGCATCCTTCCCCAGTGATCCAAACATTTCAAGTAAATGCTGTCGAGAAATCAGAGCCACCTTTTTTTAATTTCTTTTGATCACTGAGGAAATGTAGCAAGTTGAGTTGCTTGGGCTTTTCGCCGGCTTTAGTCACAATAGATGTTAGTATAGTTATTTATGGATGTAAAAGCAACGTTGAGTACCGGGAAGAATGCAAAGCCCTTTCGGCGCAAGCTCTAGTCCAGTACAGTATAAATGAAAATAGACAACACGGTAATGTTCGTGTAGTGTGGGAGTAGAGACGATGTGTGTGGAGAGATACCGCGCACATGATAAGTTAGCCAACGTTGATTGAACCCTGGAAAGCATGGCCTTCATCGGTCGCTAATGAAGACTTTTTTTCCTTTTTCTTCATGCATATACATCGTATTGCAGATTAACAGTGCCAAGACATGGGATGTGTTTGTGGTGGCCGCATATTTTATCATTTCAACGTTGATGCTATCAACTCTCCACGTCAGCAGATATCATACCGTCCTACGCCCTCTCTAATACAATCTAACAAACCGCCCCTTCAATTGGATCTTTAATGGGAAAATGAGATAAAGTACACAGCAATGTAGTGATGGAAGTTCCTATAGGTGCCATCACATTAGCACGGCGTCGTGATAACTGTAGTTCTCACCTGACTGAGGACGTTTGTTCACGAGGCTTGTCCGGCAAGGCGGAGTGGCGGTATGATTATTCGTCTCCGCTTGCTGTAATATTTTTTCTGGGGCAAGTGATCACGGCAAAAAGAAAAAAAAGGCGGGGGTAGGGTGTGGGTGATTTCTTCGTCTTTTCCGTTTAAGGTTCATTCAAAACTAACGACCATGTAAATGATATCGTATGCTAATCTTATTCTTTCCACCACTGGCTACGAATATATGCTAGTAACCATAACAGCAACAGAATAACAATGCAACCGGCTTCCATTCACGGACCTACAGAGGGTGCCAGCGTCTCCGCTGGGGGTATTTTTGGCGATAAGGAAAGAGCAACTGAGAATGTGTGGGCCAGACAGGTTGTAAGTCTTTCGAGGTACTTGGTTGGGCTCCTCCGCATACAAAAGAGGACAGCGATAGACCAATGCTCAGACCTATACCCTCTATAGGAAGCAGAGAAGATGAAGAAGCTCCGTGCTATTATGGAAGAGCAGAAAAAGACAACTGGAGGCTCAACAAAGGAAGCCGACAGAACATCCAAGAGTTTGCTCAAATAACCCCATCAATATCAAGAAAATTCTGGACTAGATGTCAAAATAAACAAAGCAACCGTTTTCATACTTTCAGTTTAGACTGCAATATGTGCTTGGAAAGCCAAGACATTGGTGGCATCAATAGGTAAAGTTGTCGAATGACTTAAAGCTGAGCCAGTTCGAAGATCAGTCTGATAGGTGTCTAGCGAACGGTAATAAAGGGGGAACCATCATCCTTGATTTGCATATTTTTTAATAGATCACTCTCATAGAAACAGTCATAATGCATATCTCCATATCATTTCACGCTGATGCTGGTCCCAAATGCACTATTACAGAAATTCGAGCTAGACTATAAGAGGTTCTGCTTCATTGGAGTATTTGTATCATCGAATGGATATGCCTTGTTGTCAGATTCACTGCTAACTTGAGCATTTCATACCTTCGCACAGACCATCAAAACGTGCATTTGTCTGAGACATGGCGTATACAAAAAAAATGACGCATACAGTATATAGCAAACAAGTTGCGATGTGCGCAGCCAATATATTTTTCCGTGTACGTTGTCTCTCTGTCTTCCGCGCACGTTCATGCTGACGTATTAAAATGCCAAAATTTTTCCGTGTACGTAGTAATTCCCATAATTCTATGGTCTTTTACTGTAAACTTGATTGTTGCTCATGAATATTTTCTATGATCCTTTAGTATTAGCTTATATTGCATTGGCGTTGGATCAATGGCCGGCGTTTTAATCACATAGGATGCGATGGGGTCCTCTGGGTCGAAAAATGATCCAATTGATTGGAGGTCATCCAATGCTCGCTTACATAGCTCACATTGGTCTAGATATAGGCTATACACCTGGGTCTGCGCAATTATAAAATCATGCTTGATCCACAGGTTCTCTACGTCCAGAATGTTGATCATCATCCAGAAAAATGGTGCACCTGCTTTTTAAAAACGGATAATTCTTGCTGGATAAACTTCTGGAAGGAATTACAACGATATACCTGATTACACATACCCAGGTGTAGAGCCTGTATCCAGACGATTGCGAGCTATGTGAGCGAGCATTGGATGACCTCCAATCAATTGGATCATTTTTCGACCCAGAGGACCCCATCGCATCCTATGTGATTAAAACGCCGGCCATTGATCCAACGCCAATGCAATATAAGCTAATACTAAAGGATCATAGAAAATATTCATGAGCAACAATCAAGTTTACAGTAAAAGACCATAGGACTATTGATCGATTCTTCAGATGCCAGAGGGAGGATGCGCCATAGTCTTTTAAAGTCCGGCTGACGCAACAAGACGGTACGCGTATGAATTCAACACTTGGCTTTTGTTTATTTATAGGGGAACGTGGTTAAGTCTTGTTGGCGTATGGGGTGAAGATAGGCCTACTCTTCTGTATATTCGAGCTTGGTGGTGTGAAAATGTAGAGCAGTTATCAGTGATGTTAGCGTGACTGTGGTAATTGTGAGTTTTGATAGGCTCGGCAGAAGGCCAAAGTGTGGATTGCAGGATTCGCTTGAATCACTTCACGTAGCTCAGCCCTTTTTATTTGACTCTATGTCTCTGCTGGCCCCGCAACTCTGCCGGCGCTGTGATGGTAGAAACTAAAGGTAATTTTCCTTTTTGCGAGTTCAGGCGTTTATGATCTGAAGACTGATACGAATGTTGTAGTGTATTGCAAAGCAAGAGAAGCATCGCAAAACGTGGCATGGTTTTGATGACCCGGGACCCTTGTGCCGAAGGACTTTGGAAGGTGCAACAGCGTCTCGGCCACGAGAGTCCCTTAAGCTTGGCGACTTCCTCGTCGTGACCAAGGCACCCTACACTGACTGCGTACTTGTTACCCTCAAGTGTACTGTGTGCTGCGAATGGGACTTTAGATGCGTGGAGAACGTGGCTCTGATGGGACCCTTGTGCCGAAGGACTTTGGAAGGTACAACAGCGTCTCGGCCACGAGCATCCCCTGAGCTTGGCGACTTCCTCGTCGTGACCAATGCGCCCTACACTGACTGCGTACTCGTTACCCTCAAGTGTACTGTGTGCTGCGAATGGGACTTTAGATGCGTGGAGAACGTGGCTCTGATGGGACCCTTGTGCCGAAGGACTTTGGAAGGTACAACAGCGTCTCGGCCACGAGCATCCCCTGAGCTTGGCGACTTCCTCGTCGTGACCAATGCGCCCTACACTGACTGCGTACTCGTTACCCTCAAGTGTACTGTGTGCTGTGAACGGGATGACACTGTTTCCATCCTTGTATAGGCCCAGTGACAACTTTCTTCCGAGGTGAATGGAGTGTCGGTTTGCATAGGCTAATTATGTATATTCCAAATCAAGATAGCCATCCATTGCCAACGCCATGAATGTCAACAGCAATGTAATTATGCCGCATCGCAATGTACACAAGGCTTTGGTACATATAAATATTTAAGCGCACATGCATGGAATAAGCGAAATAACATCATAGAATAGGCTCCAAAACGACCAGTTCTGGACGTAGTCATCAATGATGACAAGCGCTAGATGAGGTGGCTTGAGTCTTTTAATGAAGTACAAGTAAGGTGTGATGGATGGGTAAGAGCAGTAATGAAAAAGACAACTAGAAAAGTGTCTTTGAGGTTGATGTTTTTCCCAGAAAGTAAACTGACTCTTATATAATAATTTTATTAGAACGGCGATGGAAGTGACTAATCCCACAAGGACGTATCGGATGGAAGCATTCTTTTTACCATCCGCTTATAAGACCAGTGAAGAGCACCGGCTAGAGGAAGTACCTTTGATAGGTGCGAATGTCCTGTCACGCAAGCGGATATGAAATATCAGTTCCTGAATGTCAATTTGTTGGATTCATCATCGCATCAGCTTCTGAATATCGGCACTTAACGATGCGAAACTGGCTAAGTTCTCTAGCCCGGATCAATATTCATCACATAAGGGATTATATTGGGCTGGATTGGCAACATAATCAAGTATTACCGTTGCCTTCTATGCTTCAACATCATTCCTTGTGGCTATGACATGGCCGGAGAACCTTGGGTTGACGCACAAGAATGTGAAATTCGATACCCCCATCACCAACAGCAGGGCACTGAAGAAAAGGCACACCGTCTCCTGGCCTCAGTAAGTTCGCTTTATATGACTTTATGTAAACAGTTAGCTCTAAAACTCGCTTTTAGAGAACAATTGACGAGTTTCCTGCACATAGAGACTTTGCTTCAATTGCCACTCAGGAGAACTTCATCTACAGACTTTACCGATCATGTATGTAAGCATAGTTTCAAACAGATGATGGAAATACAACTAAACCGGATTGCCTGTCTTTATATCCACCACTGTGTTCAGAAAAAATCGAAACCAAGAGTCCGAAGCGCTGTATAGGTACAAGGTATTGCGGCCCTTGCTGGAGTTGGTGGCCGAGAGCGCTTCATCGGACACGGAACTCCTGATGACGCCAGGCGAGACAACCCTCATCCTCGCACATCAAGTCCAAGTCAAAATCAATTGACTTGAGCTCTTTTGACTTTGAGTCCAAAGGGAAACTATGTTGGGCACACTGGCCCAACTACCCCCGAACAAAAGGACAACAACCGCTGCGATTTTAACGTAGACGGTACTCTACGAGTTAGCACGCTCAGCAATGCCGAACTTTTGACACTTGAAGTAACGGGAGCGTACGGCATGAAAGATCGAAGCAGGTCTGGTTACGATTTCGTGAAAGGTGCTTTTAGTTGCCTTGCCATGCTACGTAAAGTCGCACACGCGTACTATGCTGCCGGATTTGACCATTTCTCGAAAATAAGAATGTATTTCTTACATGCTAAAGGTAAGATAATAAGCAGTTTAAATCTTCCCCGGCCACCAACGCAATGTATCTTCGCCAAAGAGAGGAAGGTCAAACTCTGGGCAGTCTACACTCCAGAACCCGGGGTGAATTTGATGCAGCTCGTCAAAGAAGCTGAAGTCCCTGATTCTTTCGATGATATGCATATGATCTCTGATTTGCTGAATTTCTGGTGGGAGTTGGTGGTACGTATTTTGTATGCACATGTGCACGTTTTCAATGATTAAAAGAACTGCGTCAGATCCGCACGAAGAGTGCAATTACGGCGCTTGAAGCACTAAAAGAAGAGCACGCACAGACACTCTGTCACGCATATATTCGTAACGAACCTCTTCCAGATCTTCGTCTCCAAGTCAACGGGACAGTTATTGACCTTGCGAGGAAAGACGCCACAGGCACCCCGAAATCCCCAAAATCCCATGTCATAGAATTTAAAACTGAGCTTTGTTGCAATGTGAATTTGATATGTGAGGTGATAAAAACGATTATGTGTATAAAGGATGATGTTGAGATGAGCAATGGTTATGTTGATGAAGTATATCTCTAACAGACTAGGAATGCTGTGGGTGTCAGTTTCTTCCTACAGTGAGATAGACCCATTTGTCTTTGTTGTGAGGACCTTCCATTTGAGACTGGAACGCATATAAACAAATGCAGACGATATACAAAGGACGAACTCATGGAGGTGCTCAAGCAGTAGTGTTGAGGGTCTCCCGATTTAAGGAGTTGGAAACAAAGATGATATGCTTAAATCGATCGCATACGGGTTTATCAAACGACAAGTGAAGGCAAATTCAGCAACATCCTTTGATGAGACAATGTGTGACCGAAATACTAGTGCAATTGATTATCTAGGATGGACGCGGAGCATCCATAGTTCTCCTCTAGATTTGTGTCTTTTAAAAGCTATTTCGCGTTTTGAGACTTCGCACTGTCGTATCCAGAGATCATCTCTGCGACGTAAGCAAAATCTGCAGACGCACACTGAGAGTCGGTCATTATGAGGCAATATGTCGCTCATACATGCACACACAACACATACCAATACCACATGCAGCTTTATAACATAAGACGCAATGCAGAGATGCAACTAAAAGTTCAAATTTACAAAATAATTTTTCAAGGGTGCAAATTGGCAGTGATGAGCTCCAAATGTCCATATCAATCCAGCAGAGTCGTTCTCAAGAAGGTCAAATGGTCTTGCGGTGATAGCACGCAATTTAGTCAAGCCCGCGTCTGCTAAGTTACTTTCATACCCCGCAAACAAAAAGTCCTATTGGTTGAAGGGCCAGGTACCTTCTCCGGCTTGAGCCGTCATAATCATCGTATGATTTGCGTACTAGCTGGTCACCTTACTTAACAACAAAGGCAGCATGTTTACATATTGACGACGTGCATTTATCCCAGCTGTAGCATAAAAGGCATCCTACGGTAGAACATTATCCTTTCCCAGAGATCCTTGTCTTGACGTATGTAAACAGCCATGCACATGTTCAGGCAACTTTCTCATACCTCATACATCTCTGGAATAGGTAGGTCATGAACTGTAGTCATCCCAGTTTTGTCATTTTAAAGTCGTGTTCCCTACTGCATGGAAAGCGTTCTATTTCGAAGCGCAAGTAGTAGCAAAAGATCTATGCAGCGAAGTTTCACTGGCTGGGGCATCCAAACTCTCTATCAGCTGATTGTTGACTAATTCACTATATCGGATTAATTGAACAGCTGCGGCAATGGGGCTTGTCATAAGCCACACCCAGCCACACAACCTCGTTCCATTTTTCCCCTACCACGGGCAACTAATATCATCCTGTTGCACAGTACCTAAATGATGCGATCCAGAAGAGATTTTGTTATACCAGAAGTTATACTTTATTAATGACACTGAATGAGACCTTGATCCTTCCGTTCTCCTAGCGCTTAGAGCCAATGTTTTCTCTGGGTTGATAGTGGATATATATATATATCTATGATGGGAATTCCTTTCATAGTCGTTGGTCGTTTGGGTTATCTGCTATCGTTTGACACTCATGAGAAGGTATGGTTTACGGTATTTTGCCCTTCTGCGAATATTTGGTTCCCAAGGAACATACATTCCGCCCTGTGAGGATAGAATCGTCTCCGCTTGCCAGCAAATCATCCCGTCACTCGTCGTTAGCAGCAGCAGAGCTGTCCGCGAGGGTTGCATAGGATTCGGCGTTCCAGCAAGCGCGCACAGCCCGACCACACTGTTTCAGAGCACGGATGGCATGTAAAGTTTATGGCTGCGCCGAGACATCTTCCACTGACACTCATGCGTCGCCAGCGATCGCTCCTCTGGTACTGCCTGGGTTATTGAACCGTGATCATCGTCTGGTCAGCGCGCAGACGATCCTTGTTCTCTCTCACAATATCAGTTGAAGACGAGGAAGGGAACCGGGAGAGCTGGTCTGATGATGGGGGGGGAGGGAAATAAATGTGCCAAGGAACCTGAGTAGATAGATCTCCCAAACTGTGTTTGCGGGTACTACTGGTAGCGACCCTGCTATTTTGAGCTTTTTCTCTTATTCGTCTGCTTGCTTTCTCATAAAGTAAAGGTTCAAGCACCAATAGAAAACCTAACACTCCTAGCCACTCAATAGACAAATGTAATTGACTGCCTTGCACACAGCCGTACTTGTTCAGCTTGGGCCCATTTTTCATTCTTTCTCTTTTCTTCTGCTCTCCATTTTTTCCTTTCTCTCTTATCTCCACCAATATATCCACATTGGAGTACATTATCCATTGTCGCTATTGAATGATACCGTATCATCACAGACCAAGTCCGCATAATCAATGCTCTTTTCATATTAATCCAGAAAGTCATCACGAATAGTAAGAACTCCGTACTGAGTACATGCCGTAGTATGAGAATCGATAAGCTCAGCAGGAGAGACCTGACCACAGTAAAAAACAAAGCCCACAAGATTCAGGTCAGCTTATTATTCGGCAACAACCGGGCAGGGCCCGCCTATGTAGCTTTAAAGACAAAGGTCAGCGCTGAAAAAAAATAGTTTCCACATATCTATTCATCAGATACTGATGCCTTCGGCGAATGCCGACAACAGTGGATAGGCGGCCCATTGATCCGCCGCCAATTGTCGAGCTCTCGAGTCACCATCCTTGGTAAGTATAGAATATCTCTATAGAGAGCATGAGTCGTTGCCTTGTATATAGACAATGTCACCAGTGCGTCAATAGACCCAACTGACGGGCTCTGTGTTAATTTTAGCATGTTGCACGATCCATTTATATTCCTGTATGCCACGCTTGTGTCGTTCGACGGGCACCATGATCTATTTCTAAACAGCCACGCGGTACAATCCATTGCCGGAGCTGCAGTGCAATCGCCTCATCAGCTCAAGAATGTCGGAAACAGCCGTAAGCCATCTTAAGAAAAGAAAAAGGGATTAGAGTGTAATTTCCTTCTGGATATATAAAAAAGGAGGAGCCTTCTTTGTTTTCTCGGACCTCAGCGTGCGCATCGAAGGCCATTTTAGACTCAAGTTTACTTTGTATCGCATCCTCGGGTATGTCATCGTAGGCCTCACCCTTCTCATTCCACGAAGAAGACCATGCTTATGCTGCAAGGTTCGATAGATACCAGGTTTCCCAAATCACTTCTGTTTTGTCCGACGTATTCCAAGTATTTTCCCCAAAAGGTAAAAGAAAGAGAGATGTATGTTTGCTCAAATTTCTTATATAAATATACGAATTAGCTTTCCCAGGCATGTCAGGTAAAAGAGACAAAAGACATAGTAAAAGATGGTCTTGATTTCCTGCAACTCCCTCTATCGCATATGCATCCGTAGAGTCCACCGCACTGACTAAATGGTTCTCGGATCAAGGCGTTCGGGTTCGCATTCGACGGAAGACTGGAAATAATAATCCCAAAGGACGCAGGCGAGTGTTCATCATCACCTGAGCCCCCAAAAATTGGACTAGCTGACCTATCCATACCAACAGAACGCGGAAACAAAGGACGCAGGATATCATGTCAATGCAGAACTTATTGCATCCGACTAGTGACAATAACAATAAAGAGATGTCAGTGTGCATCCTGTAGAAGACTGTGGCATCGTTTCTGCCCGGTCCTAGCGATATAATACTTTATTTTCAAAATAAATTTCGTAAGGGAGGAAAATAAAATGTCGCATGGATAAAGAAGACCGTTAGTCAACAGAGAATATCAGCCCCCTTCTTACTCCCTCACTACCCCGAAGACAGCTAGGTGTGTAGTTGCGGTAACAATGGCCGAACAGGGAGGAAAGGAAGGGATCCGGAGCTGCTGAGCGTCGACGGTCGATGTGACGGCGGAACGGGTGGACGAAGGGGCAAGGAGGGACGATGACGGGCCTACGACAACACCAGCGGCAGAGACATCGGGGGAAGCAATGGGCGAAGCAGACGAACAAGAACACCTTGACGAAGCCATGGTGGGAGAGCTGCGCGGGTGCAGCCAGACCATGGTCCCACCTGAAGTCCATATCCTCTCCTCTCAAGGCACTTGAATTAGGCTGATATCGTTATCTACAGTGGATACAGAATATTAGAAAATTGTACAATGGAACAAGGGTAACCTATTGCATTTTACATTGCTCTTGACTACTGACCAAAACTGCTCAATCGGATCGAGTTCAAGCGAGTATGGCGGAAGATAGGCACATCGATTTCCTCGACACTCGATGTATTTTGCGATCTCCTCAGCCTTAGGGATAGGTGCATTATCCGTTACCAAGTAATGGCCCTTCATATGCTCATACTTATCCATCTCGTCCATCGTAGCCTTAAGGAAGCTGACATAATGTCCAGTTGCAGTTATTCTGCTCGCAACTTCAGATCGACCTGTCCTCTTCTTTTCTTGATTGGTGGCTGCGGGAGTTCCAAGCTACATTGAATGATACCTGATGCTGAGATTGCTCCCACGATTGTAGTTGTCTTTGGTACTGTACCAATGCAAGGGTCCCTTTCTTGGACCACACCATGCTGCATTTCATGTTAATATCGAACCCAGACTCATCAAAGAAAAAACGCAGCTTTTTGAAGTCGATGTCGGTCCTATCCCATCTGCGTACTCAGTCAAGGCGCTCTCAGATCTTCGCAGCACTATTCCTGTCTATAGGCTGAAACCGAACCATTTTTAATGACAAGTTGCATACATTTTCATATATCGATGGAGCGTCGTTTTAGATCCTCAAATCTCTGGAGCAGTTGCTCCATCGGCTGCTCTAGGACAATGGATAGATTCTCATCAACGCATTCTAAAGTAACGCTATTATGCTCTTCGTTGAGAATACGCAAACAACCCCTCGCTTTAGATTTCTTAAAGATGCTGTCAGGGTCTTTCTCGTACTGTAATTCCCATCGGTGGGCTGAACGAACACGGATTCCTCGCTGTTTTGCAGCAACTGATGCACTCAAGGCCTTCTCAAACATCGGTTGGGAACTCAGACCTTGTCTTGACCAGTGTACGCTGTGTAACTGCGCATTCCCAATTTCTTTCATCCAAATGTTCGTATCACTTCCCTTGGAAATATGTGTGGTAGTAAGGTGAGAGGTATCTCCAAGACATGCTACTCAGATATTTAGTGCGAGAACAAACGGATTGCAGAGAGTACATTTCATTATAAACAACATAGTATATAAGTTCAGGGCAACCACAATCATCAACGATATGACCTTGGCCATCTTTCGTAAAAAGAGTATTTTTATAGAGTTGGATTTGCCAAGCTTTTTTATGCGACAACGGAACAATACAGATCTCAACCCCCCCCCATCCTCCCTATTTAGTTTCAGTTTCAGCTCAGCAGTCACGCGCCCACCTGACTGAAACAGGAAGGAATTTGATTCTGCAAAAAAAAAAGTCTTACACCCCCGCGCTCTCGCCTTGCCAAACAAGGGTTTTCAACCGCTCCATTAGGCAACCAGAAGCACTTTTTAGGCAATGAATACCTCGGACCTTGCAAGTAACCCAACGACAGCAGCAGCAGCAGGAGCAGCAGGAGGTCGTTCAACAAACCAAACACCCAAGAGCAAGCCTCCTGCTATCAATCATGACGATGATGCCGGCTCAGGTGGCGATGACTCTGAATCAGAGAAGCCTGCAAGACGATCTGGACGTCGTAAGATTAAGATCGAGTACATTGAGGATAAGAATCGCCGCCATATCACCTTTTCAAAGCGTAAGGCCGGCATTATGAAGAAGGTACTTTATTCTTCTCTCTCTCTTTATCGCTATGGGGGAGGGCGAGCAGGAACCAGACAAAGAGAAGCGTTACTTCCTTTTCTCTCCTTACTCCCTACACACACTTATATACCGTATATCTTCTCTTTTTCCTTAAAGGCATATGAACTTTCGACATTGACGGGAACCCAGGTCCTGCTTCTCGTTGTGTCCGAGACAGGTTTAGTATATACATTCACTACGGTGAAACTTCAGCCAATTGTCACCAAACCCGAAGGCAAAAACCTAATTCAAGCTTGCTTGAATGCACCCGACCCTGTTCCTGCTGGTGGCAACACTGTCCATAGTGCAGGTGCCAGCAACAACACTGCATCTGCGGTTGAGCCATCAACGAATTCTCAGGTACGGTGATTGGCACAGAGAGAGAGAGAGACAAAAAAATGAAACAAATTTTAACAGAGTATTTCTCAGGGTCCTAATCCCTATTACGCTGCAGCGACATCCTCACCTGTAGTGGACAAATATGAAGACAAGAAGGTTCTTTACTGCATTGAGCAACGATAGAAACTGTAGTATGCTAATATTAGTCCCCGCTTTATTTCACAGCCGGAGCAGAACGCGTATCATCCACCGCAGCCGCAACAACAACCACCGCAGCAGCCACAATCACAGCAGCAGCCCTCCGCACCTGCGGGTTACCAGCAGCCGTATGTCACCGGTAACTGGAATGGGCACCATCCAAGCTACGCTGCTCCTGGGGCCCCCAGCAATGTCCCTTACCAACAACAGCAGCAACAGCAGCATTCGCCACAGCAACAGCCTCATGCGTCTCCTCAGTACGGTGGCATGCCGCCTTATTACGCAGGTCAGCAGCAGCCTTATATGCCGCCCCCTCCCCCGGGTGGGTACTGGGCAGGATCGCGCCCGCCTCCCCATATCCAGCAACAGCAACCTGGTGGTGCACCAAGGTCACCTGATGAAATTAAGGCAGAAGAGAAGCAATAGCGGTTCGCTGCAACCATGTTTCTCTTAGGCATCCTATTTACCTTTTTGTATGCGCATCCCAAGCACTCGCTCATCATCCCCCTAGCTTTAAACATCTCCCTGGTGTATTCCACTTTTTACTTCATGCTTCTCTTCTGCCTCCCATTTGTCTTCACATGAATAACTCTTTGTCAGTCCGGTTTGCTGTTGCATTTGCTATCCGAGGGAAATGTAATTCTTTTTTTTTGGGAAAGTAGCTGGAAAGGGGGTCTCTCTTACGACGAGAATAACATATCTTGCATCCAGGGTTCTTGATCGGGTTTGTATCTGGGAGGTGGTCTCCGATAAGTGACCGGGATCTGGCTGTCTTCATAAATGGGCAGAACTACACCGAGCTCCCAATTGCTAGATATATCCATTCAGTACCATTCGAGAAGAGACAAAGGCTCACGATGCGTTAACTTGCCTCATTGACATTTTTGGATTTCTTGTGGTCTTTGAAAGATTGAGCTTACCCCATGCAGACACGGTTGCATTATGGCTCCTACCAAAAAAAATCATCCTCGTTGTTGGTGCCTTTTTTTTTTCCTTGAGCCTTGATAGATATATTACCCGCAATAGACCCAACCCTTAAGTGAGCGTGTTGGCGAGGAGGGTAAAGTGGCAATGATATACTAACGACATCAACCCTTTAACATTGTTCATCATACATACACTGCTGTCGATAGACAAGACTAAGTACCTTAGAATGCATCAGAGTACCAGGACGGATACTAATGGCATCGCACATGACTTGCTTTGGAAACGATGGTTTTTGCCACGATGTTCTGTTGAGACAGATGGTTCCTGCACCCTAAATTCGAGAACGTCTTGTCAATGCTCCATTTTCCTCCGGCGGTTCCTCCCCCCCCAGCTTCTTTAAAGAGTACCGTAGGTCCAAGCTTGCTGTCTCTCACTGTATTGAGTGACGGAAACACCACATCGATTGGAGGTAAAGTATCCGGCTTTGGAAGTCGTGCTGGTCTTTTCCCATCTGCGTAGGGATCATTACCCGAAAAGGAACGGTATAACTCGTGAAGATAAGTTGATGTTAACCCCCCGAGCGAAGAAGTCTATACACGTGCGCACACACACACACATATATATATATCAATCGGGAATTTGTATTCTTACGGTTAGACGGATAGAGGGGGAAAATCCAGACATTGGGAACACACCTGCATTTCCACTCGCGTAGGCTCTAGCTCATCGCCGACCATGTCTTGCACGATATGGGCAAGGCGCGCATGGCCGTATCGTTTGTAGTCATCCTCGCCTTCAAATTCGCCTGATATTGATGCGACGAGACGTGCCTTGGCCGTGGAAAAGTCATACTTTCGCAACTCGGCCTTGACAGACTGTGGGACGCCCATTGCATCAAGGAGATCGCATAGGTCTTTGCCAAACTCGGGTAGATCAGACACAGGTGTTTCAAGAAGCTTAAAATCCTGAATAAAGACGACGTTTTCAAGATCGTGGTAATCGTATCGCTCCTACCATAATGTTATGTGTTAGTCACATTTCTTTGTTCTTCTTCAATGCACTGTACAGCCGATTTACCAGGTTAGCAGATCCAATCACGACCCGAAGCGACGCTTTGTGGACGAGGATCATCAGCTTTGGATGAAATACGCCGTATTTGCTGTCCTTGAGAGGAGGGATAACGTATGTGCGCGTAGGGCTCAGTTGGCGCGCCATTGCCTTTGCATAACAGTACCGAAAACTGCGTTAATGCAAGGGTATTTGCGATCGGTCGTCTTTTATTGCTTACCGGTCTTCCGTGCATAACAATGCAGAGGTTGACGTCTTTTGGGATATGCTCCTGAATGAAGTCCAAACTCACCATAAAGGCGGTCATGACAGCCTTTTGGAGATGATCCTATGGATAAAAATAAAAACATAAGAATGGGAGACCCCAAGAGTTCAACAAAGAAAAGGGTACCTTAAGAATGATGTCCTCGATCCGTATGAAATTCGGTCCCGAATACCCATCGATATGCGTCAGTTTGACCACTCCTTCCCAAAAGAAGGAGCCCTCTTTCTCTGTGCGCATTCGCTTATTATTATGCGTTGCCGTCGATCCCGAAGCTCTTTCCAACATGCGTTTATTTTTAGCAGCTTCTGCGGCTGGTGTCAGCCCTAACGCCTCGCGCGCTGTGAGCTTCTCTACAGGCTTGTTGAGTGAAAGTGCAATCGCGCGGCGGATATCTTCGTCTTCGTCATTGGCTCCGGTTTCTGTCCCCCTCAGCAACGAAGCCGCTGCTTGCGCATGGGATTCTAATGAAAGCGTAATTGCGCGTTGAAACTCCACGTCTTCCATGTTTTGCTCGGAAAGAGAGAGGGCAATGGCTCGCTTGAGATCGTGATCGTCGTCGGAATTACTCATGAAAGCGTTTAATATATTTGTTATTGTTGAAAGCTAAGTTTTAAGGAAAGCTAATAGAAGCGAAATATTTTCTCTCTCTCTCGCACGCGCGCGCGTTCGCACTCCCTTTTGAATTCATGCATTCTCCACACACACACACATACACACAAACCGCTGGTGCCCCCTCTCTCTCTCTTTTTCTCTATGCTGAAACTCCCCTACAATGAGTCATGTGATACAGTGATCCACTGGAGTAAAAAAAAAACTCTGATCTTGAATTGGATAACAGCTGTGTGTGTCTGTGCGCGTAGCTGTGCTTCTTTTTAACGGAACATCTGCTTCGGTATATATGCGTAGCAACAATCCCGTGTTACTGTTTGCAAGATACACTACGCAAGATATGTTTTGTGGTGGGGAACAAGCAAAATAGTAGAACAAGAGTGAAGTTACTCTCACCAACATAGTCCATAGGATCGAGGGAAGCCACGCTCAGCAACACCCATGGCCCTCCCGATCCTCAGCATGATGTCCCGCACTTGGAATGCTCAACGTGTATAGCGAAGGTTCGGCAGGCGCAACAACAAGTGGGCCTATCTTTGGCCAATTTCTCTTTGTGCGACATCCTGTTTGAGGAAATGCGAATGCCGTGTGGGGTGGGAACGCATATAACTGAATATCTCGAAGAAGAACCATTGTGGGAGGTGGTGAGGAATCCCCACGTTTCCCCTGGCTGTGGAATCCGCCGGACACAGGACGGCTGTGCTCAACTTTTTAGACATCATCCTTTTGAGCCTCAGAAGGCCAACGAGCTAAGATTCCGGTGTGGCTCCGACGGACATGCCGAGCCCACATATCTCCCCCATGGCGACGGGTTATGGCATCCTCCTCCAAGGCTGCAAGAGCAATAAGGTCAACTCCTGTTGCCATCAAGA
Organism: Dichotomocladium elegans; assembly: GCA_025716815.1. NCBI lineage: Eukaryota > Fungi > Mucoromycota > Mucoromycetes > Mucorales > Lichtheimiaceae > Dichotomocladium > Dichotomocladium elegans. Next base: position 116,957 of record JAIXMN010000035.1, on the reverse strand, counting down.
AGCCGCGAGTGGCAAATGCCAGAGCATAGAAAAGCCGCACTCTGCCTTCCCTCTTCTTCCCCACAACCTTTCCTGTAGAGAACAACTACCCGGCTTTGTTATTGCAGGGAGAAGATGCAGTTCAGGTCCACTCTCTCCGCGGATACAATGGAAACGAGCAATAACTTATGGTTTAGGCAAGCTAGTTTGCGATCCAATCCAATGTTATACAATAAGCCAGCGCTTCTCTCTGTCTCGATGGGACCCGTATGCTCACGTCTCATATGTGGCTAAAGATATGGCTAAAAAAAAGCCTGAAGTATCAGGCTTTATTTTGCGAAAAGGGCAGACAAAAGCAGATTGGGAAAAAAGAGATTTCCACAAGCAAAATCTTTTTATTTAGGCCTTGACAGCGTACTTGCGAAGAGGGAAGTGGGCAAGCTTCTTCTGCTGCTTGACGGTCTTGAGATTGCGCTCGTAGGGGGTCAACGCACGGCGCATAGCACGGGTCTTCTTGACGCGAAGATCCAAGGGAATGTACTTCTTCTTCTGGTAGAAGAGACGGAGCTGCTCACGCTGGGTCTGGTTGATGACAGTCAAAGTGCGGGCAATGTTCTTGCGGACAGCACCACTGTTTTTTTTTTAAAAAAAAAGGAACAATTTCAATTAACCATCGGGTTGCAAGAAAAAACACAGATAGCACTACCGCGTATAATGCACTTACATCTGATGAAGCTTTGACGCAGAGCCACCGGCAACCTTCTGCACACGAAGCGAAGCAAGTTCCTGCTTCTGCTCCTCAAGAATCTTGAGAAGCTCGGTCTTGTTCTTGTTGCGAAGTTCGTATGCCTTGACAGGAGCCTATTTGAAGCATAGCAAGGATTAGTTCAAATTTTGTTATCTCAAAGTGGGGACATCCATTCCACTAGGATTCATCCAATGGCGCGCCTCCCCCCACCTAGGCATCCAACTCTATGCAATCCAGTCCACGTTATCCCCCTCTATCCATCCATTCTTCAGGGATCTCTTCTTTTCTGCTCCTCTGGCATTGGACAGTATATAAAAAAACTGATTGGGAGAAAGACATTGCGCTCTCAAAACCGGATTGCGCGAGGGGTAGGATGAACCCGGCTGATATTTTTTCATTGACTGCATCGTGTCTCGCTTCCATTTGCATCGGCTGTTATGTTTTTTGATGGGTTCGGTTGATGGATGCGATGGATGGATGCATGTGTGGATGGATTGAGGCAATGGATGCTAGGGATGGGAGGCAACCTGTTGGACACAATGCTTACCATTGGAGTTAGAAAGAGGATGGATATGATTCAACGAGCCTTTGCTGTCATAGCGGCAATCGCGGCCCCGCCACCCGCCGCCCTACCCCCTACCCCATCTCGGCAGCGCTGTGATTGAAATTTTCAATAAGGCGCTTGCCAAATTATTAAAACCAAAGATCGGATAAAAATTACCGGTCTAGGATATTCTTGAATAGCTGCACCACAAGAATCTTTACATGCTCAGTTTTCCAAAATGAAGTCGCGTTTTGTCCAGAAGTCAGGATGAGTAATGACAAAGCAAATGTTGCGTGTATTGCGGAAGATGTCGCGAAAAAAAGTGCTTAGAAAATCCATTTCTCTATCCATCTCACAGTTTGAAATGAGCAATCTATCCTTTATTCAAGATGGAGACGGCCATGTCGTTGATGAGCATGGCTGTCCTGAACCTATGGACTATGTTATTCATGAGGAAATGTGCTCTCTTCAATCCGTTGTTCTCGCACAGAATATCTGTGTATTCTATCGTGCAGCAATTGCCCTGACTTTTTTTGCTATGCGTGTATCCCTAATACAGACATTCAGATGAAAGAGGCAGACTTTAAGCGCGACTACCAATGTACACCGATCTAGATAAGGTCATATTTTTCAAACTGATGTTTGAGAAGGTCTTGAATGCATCAATTGCTGCAAAACAGCTAGGGGTCTATCTTCGGTCGGTCACTGACGAGCATCACAGTACGCAAGAGCGATAATAACATCTTCAGAAAATGTAGAGGCAGATGCCGTTCATCTGTTCATTACCGAAAAGCATAAAAGTGCTATTTTAGAATGGATTGATGAGAATCCGTCAATAGTCCTAGAACACCTGATGGAGCAATTACTCCAGAGATTAAAGGGTATATAAACGACGCTCCATCGATTCATGAAAAATGGGATGCCACTTGTCACTGGAAAGGGTTGGTTTCAGCCTGTAGACAGGAACAGCCATGAAAAGTCCAAGAGCGCCTTGATGAGTGCGCCGATGGGACATGAATGACATTGACCTTAGAAAAAATTGTATTTTCCTCCATGAGTCTGGATTCCATATAAACATGAAGCGCAACATGGCATGATCCAAGAAAGAGACTCTTGCAGTGGTTACAGTACAAAAACAAGGACGAAAACGACCACAATCCTGTGAGCAATCTTGGCATCATTAAATGTAGCTTCCCAATCCCACAACCACAGCCGAAAAAAGGGAGCGGGGCATTACATAACGGCAAGCAAAGGAAGTGTAACTGGATATTATCTCAGTATTCTTAATACTACCATGGATGAAATGGATAGTATGAACATATGAAGGGCCATTGCTTGGTAATGGACAGTGCTTCTATTCATAAAGCTGAGGATATCTCTAAATACATAGAGTCTTGTGAATATGGATACGTTGCTTTCTATCCTACTCGCCTGGGCTCAATCCCATTGGACATATTGGTCGGTCGCGAAGAGCAAGCAAAACGCAATAAGTACTTGGAATGCGAGACACGGATGGCCAGAATCGATGAAACATCAAAAAGCTTAAAGTTGTGCGATCCCGAAGGATTCGTCTCTCATTCTTATAGTGTCCATTTAAGAAATACAACTAACAAGAGACCAATATGGTGTCATGTTGTAAAAGGTATAGAACAAATCATATTCTGATAGATTGGATTACCCTTGACGCAATGCATTATCTTGATCATCAAGAAAATGTCATCTGTTGGTAACACAACTACGTTTCCCCATCGTGAGGTAGCACGGTACTTGTTTCAACCTTGTCAATCACATAGATGATTTTCCTTCTTGATTTCCTACAGAAACTGGACAGTCGAGAAATCTGCTCTCTGGTCTGAACTCCAGCCTGACCCTCTCTTCCATTTTCACATCCGGTTTCTTACAAACCAACATCCACTTTCCTTTGCTGATTGAGTAATCATACTCCACTTTGATGAGTCATGGAAGAGAGAGGTTCCTGGACGTCCTTGCGTTCCTTCTTCCGCTTCTGCCTCTGGTCCCATTCCGATCCTTTTCTCCTCTTGTTGCTGGACTCCTCCTCTCTCCCTTTCGTCTTCGCTTTTTCGTCCTGGTTATCGTCAGGGCAACCAAACTACTCTTTGGAGATGAATTAAAGTGTATGAGGAAGGGTTACAGTTTTCGGCTGACTAATGGGTATCGATACGAAGTCTTTTATCTACTGATACGACAATTTACATGATTTATGCGACCTTTTTTCACAGAGATTCAATTTCTATGATCAGAGGCCGACTTTTTTTGGTTTTCCTCCTGTCGACACATTCAGCATTCTGAAATGAGCATCACTTTGGAGATCGTCAGGGTCTGTGTTGTTCTTTTTTTTTTTCCTGGGCATTGCTCATGTGCTATGTTTGACGAGAAAACGACCCTCTACTTCAATTTTGCTTGCCTCCCCCACACAGAATGCTGCATAGTGTATCTTTCAATAGTACTTCTCGGGCTCATCAGATTCCATGCACCAGTTAGAGAACCTATGTATTGCGAAAAACAAGGACAGGCTCTCGTGAGATGATGTTCGAGAATATTTGAATTGTCATCGGCAACAGAATCTAGACACACACACACATATATATATATATATATATTTAGTACAGACTGAACGATATGGAGCACAACACTTAAGGAACACAGAATCAGCAAATCGTTCGTAATTTGCAATGAGGAGGCATGCTGCATTAGTAACGGCTTAGGGCAGGTTATAGAGCATTTCCTCAACAGATATGAAGGATTTCAAGTATGAAATTTTAATTTTTAAACCTATTAGATAGGAAGATCCCAAGGGAAAGAGCCTTGGTTAGATGTACCGATCGTTCATGACGGACATTTGGCTTTAGAAGAAACCGAGCTATCCTCGATGCTCCTGGAATCCATATTAGTATGGAACTCTGCATGGGCATGACCCAAGCAAAGGATATCCGCTGTGTAGTTGCTGTCTCTAAAGACAACAGCAAACTTGGAGGGAGCCTCAGCATTAGGAAGTCTTAATAGAATAAGGAGTGCCGGGCTGTCACTCTCCTTCATTGCCTTAACCAACATGATCGCTTGCTCGCTAGCTCGATATGTTAAACCTATTAATACCAAACGATACATGAAGAGAGGGGTTCTAAGATCCTCGGGCAACGCCCCTCACCCCGCTTCCTGTTGCACTGGTGGATACCCTTTTTCCAGACTTGGCTAGAGGGGAAATTGCGACAGGATGTGACAGTTAATTCATGTATCTTAACCAACCAGATGATGGCGAAACATTGGCCTATGGCTATCCTGGGTGCCTTTTTTGTTGATAAGCAATGTGTGTGCCATGATGGAAGAGAACAGCTATGTTGCAGGCCCGAGTAGAGTACGATCAGCGTGATGTGAAGGCAACTGGGTGTTCCGATAGGTGAACCAATAGAAAATTTGACCATGATGCCTGCCAAGAAAATGACGTCTCAATGTACTTCTTTAAAAGACAGACAGCATGGCGTGGCCTCATCGATTCGATCAAACCGAAGAAACTTTTTTATTTTTGCTAGAACCTCCCAGCAGCTGTTCCATTCTGCGCTTTAAAAAAAAAAAGCCCCGAATGCTGCGCAACGGGAAAATGAATTTGCCGGCCGTGAATCACCGGATTCGGAAATGGTTTGAGTCAACGCTTCGAAAACGGCTGGATCTCAAATTGCATAAATTGCGATGTGTGCGAAAGCTTTTAATTCATTTAGTATCTTTTCTCTCTCTCTTTCTCTAAAGACACGCACGTACGCACACATAAATATATAATATGCCTCGCCAGGTAAGAAAGAAAGAGAGATGATCAAACACCAGCCCGAAGGGGTTGGAAGAAAACAGATTTATCTGACTTCCTTGCCCAAATAGTCACGACGTTCAGCCCCTCCACGACATCAGCAAACACGTCAAGCACATACTATGCCTTCTCGGCAACAGCAACAACAACAAGCCCCTCCTCCCCAGCAACATGGATTGACACCCACACAACCTCATGCACCCAGTACACCCGTTGTTGTGTCACAAGGCCCTGGTCTCTTTGGACAAATGGCATCCACCGCAGCAGGCGTGGCTGTCGGTTCAGCTGTCGGCCACACCATTGCAAATGGCGTCAGCGGGATATTCAGTGGCAATCGATCGGATCAAGCGCCGTCTGATCAGCAGCAGCAGCAACAACAACAACAACAGCAGCAGCAGCTATATCAGCAGCAGCAACAACCACAAGTCTCATGCGAGGAGAATGCCAAGGCATTCACAAAATGCTTGGAGGTCAACAACAATGACGTGTCAGCTTGCCAGTGGTATTTAGACGCCTTAAAATCATGCCAACAAATGGCCGCACGATATTGAACTATAGTAGAGCTGAGAAAATAAAACTATTCTAATGTATTTGGAGGGCGAAAAAAAAACAATGGGATACCGCTATGGCGTAGAACTAGGAAACCCTAATCCATTTTTCTTGTCTCAAAGGATTGGTAGTTTTTCATCGGCTGGAAATATTTAATGTGGGAGACAATTTTAAAAGTACATATTTTTAGGGGGTTGGGGGGGGAAGAAGAAGATGGACGAAGGCTACTCGAAGAAGGGAGAGCGAAGAAACTCGGCAGATCAAGCGAAGCAAAGTGTGGGGCATAGGATCAGGAAGGGAATCCGAAAACGAAGGGAGAGGATAAAAGGAAAAAAGCATAAATGATACATGTGTGAGAGGGACGGGGCCGGGGGGGGAAGGGAGGCTGGGAGAAAGAAAGGACTGAAGGGTGGGGAGATGCATCTAAATTACAAGACATCCAGGTTTTGTTCAGTCGAGCTGCGACTGAGAAGCGTATTAGGCGATGCAGAATGGGCCACGAGCTCGCGATACTTCTCTGTCTTGACAAACTTCGGGACCGAGTCCTGAGCCATGATGCGGCAAATGTGGTCATCCACTCGGTCGTACAGTCGCAACAAGGACTTGAGGCACTGGCCTGTGTGGCCATTGACGAGCAAGGTGACTTGCTGCTGATGGGTCGGCTGAAATGCAGTGGACACAAATGGAATGGACCCTCCCGCTGCAGCTGCCTTGGACGATGCGGTGGGGATGTTGTTATTGTAGACCGTGAATGTGGCGCTCACGTAGGCGATGATTTCCTGCCGCAACTGATGGTCAATATTGACCTCGGCCGTGGCCGTCGGACCAAGATAGGTGTCATAGATCGCATAGCTGTCCTGCAGCAGTTCCCTAGTCGATACAGGACCGGTGCCGCTCGTGCCTGCGTCGTGACGATTGTAACGCTGTACCTTCTTTCGGAGGTTGTAGTAGTCCACCCAAATATTGACGTTCTCTTCGCAAAACTGGGATTTCAGGAAATCACGAAAGTACATACGCATAAGCGGGTCCAGAAGAATCTGTCGAAGCTTCGACCACGATGAGTTGGGGTCTAACGCGGCCACGTTGATGCTATCTTGAGTACACAAGCTCGATGGCCGAGAAGACGTTGTAGTGTTCGTCGCTGCCGAGTCAGTGGTGTCCTGACGTTGGTGAGGGTGGAATGCATTGCTTGGCGAGCGCAGTTGAAGAAGTCGCTCGGTAACCTCGTCGATATTCTTCTGTGGATCATTGTCGGGTTCCTGGACCTCGCCAGTCTGAACAATGGGACTCACAAACTCGACACCACTGAGTCCATGAAGCGCGCTATTTTCGCCTACAAGGTCGGAGTTGACTTCCACATCACTGATTGGCTCTTCGGCTGAGGACCCAGAAGAGATGGACGACGCAATACCAGAATGTTTTCCTGTTCCTCCTGCATGTTCTCCTGCAACTGCCTTTCCTGACGTTCGGGTCAGCGATTTTGTCAAATTGCTGCTGCTGTGACGCAAGCGGGATGCAAGGACTCGTTGACGCTGTATGACCTGCTCATGTGTGTCTGCCAGGCACTCATCGCTCGCATAGGGCTTGTCCCACCCCAAAACCTGACGCCCGCGTGCAGTCACGTGATACATCGTGTTGCGGCCCATCTTGAACGTAACCGATTCATCTTTAGAAGAGTTTTCGCGATCCGATTTGTCGAGCACCTGGCTGATCCACCCGTATAATACAAATTCGGACGCAACCAGCTCGGCTTCTTCGCGCGTGGCAGCCGTCGTGTACTCGCTGATCCACTCGAAAGCCTGGTAGCCAAAGAAAGCGTACTGATATTCTTCAAGTTCGCTCTTATCGATACCTATCATACGAGTTGGTGAGTCATGAATTTACCTCCTATTTAACCGGCATATTGTTGTGCATTCATTTTGGACAACGATAGTGGAAAGGGGGGGTAAAAAGGGAACTGATGGATGAAGAGACGCAACCTACCTCCCGCATCATCGGCCAGTAAGGATTCCAGTGGCAAATAAGCCATCATCGTCTACTATCCTTGTCAGAAACCATCTTCGTTTTGTATTTCCATGATAATTGCATTTACCTTAAATGCCATGGTCATGTTGGGTCGAGCAAAAGCCAGTTGATCATCTCGATCGGCTAAACGCTCGAGGATGACGATCTGGAATGACTCGATCTTATTGAGGGCGGGCATCAGATTCTCAATCGAGACGCGTGCGCGCTTACTAAAGTCTTGGATGACGAACTTTGCTTTTGGTGAGAGGAGCCATATGGCCTTATCCTTCATAACGCGATTGGTCGGGTCAATGGCATTTTCGAGAAGTCTGGCGGTCACGAAGTGCTGCGTGAGAGTGCGTCCCATCTTGGGTGACATTGAAAAGGTAGTGGTCGTCTTGGTCGATATGAGACGCGTTGGGTCAGACGGATCCGGTGTCTTGATGATATGAGTAAATTGAAGGTTGCCTAGCGTTTCGATGGTTTCAGCAAAGACAAAGCTGTGAGGGATCGTCCGGAACCGATACCGATGATCTTTGACTCCGTGTTGTATCACCAGAGCAGAAAAAAGATCGTTTAAATCCTACATGAGATACAAGAAAGGAAAATGATGATGAGTTGTCTTGCGAGTGATAATCCGGTCCCGACATCAGGCTCATGGATGCGAGCAGCCGCTTTTTTCTTTTTCTTTTTAATTATATTTACTTGACAGTAAGGACGGCCGGTAGGAGTCACCCTCATGAGGGTCGTGTATGTCGCCATAGAAGACGCACTGGTACTCATTGTGGACAAATCGTTTCACACTGCGGTTCAGCGGTACAATGGGTGGACGCGAAGGATGAGTAAAGCAGATAGGTCTTCCTCAAATCAACGGGCAAATTGTATATTGCCGGATGCTCTCCCAGTGAGGTGGGAAAAGAAAAGAAAAGGAAGAAAGTCTGTGAAGGGAAAGAGAGGAGAAGATAAGGGATATATTTATACTAATCCGAAAATATAATGAAGGCAGAACGTAGGCCAGGGGAAAAACGATCCCAGACAGAGAACGAAGTGAGCCAAGAAGAAGAAAGAAAAAAGCTTCTCAATATCTAAATTCAGAGCGATATAAGGTTTTTTTTAACGGCGAAAGACAAGAAGATATGTAACTCACGATCAAGTCCAGGTGGTACTGATACGCGTTCATAGGACGCCAGCTTACGCCCCATGTAAAAAGTGCAGGTCCAGAGTGTTTGAGTAAAAAGGAATCCAGAACCGTGGAGAAGGAAGTTTCTGTTCGCATGCGTACGTGCAACCCAATGCAACCCACATAACTCGCTTTACAAAACAAAGTGCCGACAGTGCTCTTTATTCTTTCTCTTTCCGAAAGTTAGGGACCATATGGGTAGGCTTTGTGTTGCCTACAGCATCGTACACAGAATCTTCGTAGATAGAAATTATTATGAACTTTATGCTGTATATGCGATTGCGAAGACAACAGAATTCTTAATTATGTGGATCAAGTACGAACGAGAAGTAGGAGAAGGACAACGGCGAGAAGGAGGACTGACGGCGAGGAGACCGGAAAGAGATAAGTAGATGGAAAACCACATGGTAAACTGAATTGTCCTTTTGCTTTTGTAAAAAGAAACCTGCCCTCACCCCTGTTATTATTTCTGAGATACATACACATATTGCTTTACTAACGGAAGCAGTATGCGATTACTTCTGCCTTATTAATCGTTCAAAGTCATGATTTATGTCACTCCTTATTGCATTTGGCCTTCTTTTCCGTGAATTAGCAAGGTGCCCGATCAGGGTGGTTGCACACGCAAAATAATGAAACACAAGATTCTCTGCTATCGAGATTGTATGTTTGCATCGAACATGAAAAGAATATTTGAGTGTCTTTTGTTCCAATAGCTGGAACCCATATTGTAACAAGAAGGTATTACACTCGTGCCAGTGCGTCCACCTGGTGGCGGTGATACTAAAAAACCTGCTTGTTTCAGAGATGACAAGTTCTCGTCCTACTTGGCTAACACATTTGCACACATTGTTTATCCTTTGATCGATATTTCGCTCCCCCCCTTCTTCTTGTTTTCACACAGTTACTGGTTTGCTCTCCCTATCTTGTTTTCTTTTTCTTTTCTTTTTTTTACAATTTGAGATGATTAAACTTTGTCTGTGCACAGCCAAATCAGAACGGAAGGGATGTCAAAGGAGCTCCCAATGATCGAGACTCCCTCCCTCCCTCCATCTCTCTCTCTCTCTCTCTCATAGCACTTCTTTTGATTACACAGGGGTAACTGAATCGGATCGACAGACATCCTCCCCTTTCATCCTCCCTGTCTAAAAAAATTATCTCCTAATTCGTACGATCCCCGAAAAGTTGAACAAAATATCTTCTCTCTTGGTACTCTTGGATTGCCGTTCGTTTTTATTTCTTCTTTCCCTCCTTCTTTTTGATCGTTTCATCGTTAATAAAGATACCCTTCTGGTTATAAGGTTCAGGCTTTCTCCACCGCTGAATCTTGGCCGCAAACTCGGTGATCTGCTGAAGATCCGTACCCTGGAGGACAACGCGATTGGGTTGTGGCAAGGCGGCAGTAACACCCTCAGGGATTTCCATTACAACAGGATGTGAGTAGCCTAACTTGAGGGATAGGTCCCGGTTATTGTTCTCGAGTGTGCCTCGATAACCGACACCGACTAAGCGCAAGACCACGCGATATCCTTCTGACACGCCGATAATTGCATTGTTGATGAGAGCACGGGTCGTACCCCACATTGCGCGCTGGTGTTTTTCAGAGGGATTCTCCACGGACACGACTATCTGATTTTGTGAATTCGGATCGTCCGCCTTTGCCGCGCTCGTCTCAATTTTGACAAATGGTTTGATCACCATGGTTTGCTTGCCGAGAGGCCCCTCCACCGTCAACCTTGTGTTGTTCAATTCTGAAGGAATGCGCGGGGCTACAATGGGCGTGGGGTCATGGGCCACTTTGACATCGTCCGCAAAATTGATCGGCTTGCGGCCAATATGCGATGCGCAGGGTTGGGCTAGGTGAAAGCGGCGAATAGCGAAATTCGTCGTCTTGATGGAATGCCGCAGAGTGTGCTTCAAGTGAGTTACCATGGTGTGGATATATATGTAATATGTGAGAGCACCCCCCTCCTTTCAAAATAAAAGCAGGTCTCTTGTATTTTGATATATTTTTTTTAAAGGGCGACTTGTTTTTTTTTGTTTACCCACTGTGAAATAACTCTCACATTTTGAAAATGCGCCAGAGCTGCTTTAGCGAGATAGCCCTACAATGGTTTCAACTGCTGCTATCGTCAGGTCAACATCATTGTTCTTGTAAATTTGAAACGATCGGGCCGACATGATATAGTCAGAAGCTTTTCGCAAGTATTGTAAGGAGCTTGTAGGCTGAAGGATCTTTCTACGGGCAAGCTGGGCAGGATAAAAAAAATTGTTCATCGCTTTCCCTGCTCCGCCATGCTTTAAATCGTAGGCATCATCTGATTGGCAGAGGTCAATACAGCGGTGAGCCCCAAAAAAGATTTTGTGAAGACAACATGCATTGACAACAAGATACCGTACCCACTTGCCTTCTTTTTTTGAGTGCATTGGGAAATGTGGAATGAATGCAATGGACGATCAGGCAACCTACTTTGCTACGATGCGTATGGTAGACGAAACATAATATCCAAACAAGTAAAGTGTCAATCCTGCAAGAGGCATAGTACGAATCGAAAAAGAGAAGGCAAGTGAAGCTACGGAGTTTGAATTGGGCTGCTGCAAAATTGGTGGTTGGTCCTCTCTCTCTCTTTTTTTTTCCCTTCCGCCCAGCACTAAGATTTGTTGCAACCAGTCGCTATCCTTCTCTCCTCCCCAATTCTCTCTCTTTTCCTCCACTTCTCTTAAAAAACCTTTTTATATTTGTCTCTGTGTATACTTATTTCCCATTTGGACATACAACTCCTCACTTCTTATCATTCTCTCGGTCATTGCTTCTACTTTTGAGAGAAAGAAAGAACGGCAACTGCATTTAAAGGTACGTTTCAACTAAAGCATGCAATTTTCAAAGTTGTCTTTGCAATCAATTTGTGCTCTGTGTGTGTGTGTGTGTGCGTGTATGCGAACGGGTGGTTGCGGTGCGGCGAATGGTTAACATTAAGAAAAAGAAAAAGATGGGCCGATTTCTTACAACTTTTCTTTGTCCCCTCCTACGTTCATTTGCATTCGTCTTCCATTCTGTAGTAAGTCAATTCATTCAAACACACGCACACACAAAAAGTACAAAATACGTGTACATTATGATACTATCAAACGTGGAGTAACACAATGAACTAACATGAAGTTGTATGCATATCTTACACAGGATACCTTGCGGCACATCCCCCCGTACATACCACCGCCCTTTCACTTTTTATCCTTCGTCGTGTTGGAGTTATATACATTATATTATATTATAGCAAAGAAGTTCGACATAAGCTTACCATCAGGTTCGTACAGCAGCTATATATTTTATTGCTACCGTCAGTTTTTTTTTATACCTAAAAGCTAAACAGCACTGCGTTTAACTGCTTACCTATGTTTAGTTCCATATACATATAAACCGAAAAAAAGTGGCCATCAGGAAGAAGGAATCCTTTACACTTCATTATTTCTACATGGCACAGCAAATCTCACCGCTGAGTAACCGGAGCTGTAACAAGCAGCTTGCAGATACTTTCAACGCATCGAGCAGCTTTGCTTCCGAGAAACCATCAAATCTTCCGCAGCTTGTAGGTACTACAATACCCACAGCGAAGACAGCAACAAAAGTGGATTCAAAATCATCAGACGAAATACTGCATCCCATCGCCTCTGCTATTGTCAGACCACGACATATGTCGAACACAGATGATTCAGAGGCTGAAACAGAAGCTGCCATGGAAGATGAAAAAGTGTCGAAATATCCTACGGAAATTGATGCTGACGAGGATGAGGAGGAAGACGAAGAAGCTCGTTTCTGGGACCACTATAAAATGCCAAGACGCCATCGTAACCATAAAGAGTCGCACACAAAACGAAGGCGAAATACTTCATCTTCATCATTATCATCCGGGTCCAGTATATTTGAACGTGCAGGCAATGACTCGGACGACAATGCCAGTCGGAATCCGGAAGAGAATGATGAAGATGATTGGGACGAGAATGGTGACGCATCGAACAACAACTACCATCATATATATCGAAATCAAAAACGTCAGTCACCCCCTCAACTCCACAGTAACAGCGGGTACATTCCAGTAGGAGAAGCATCATATAATGAACGACCTATCACTACAGAAAAACGGCGGCGAGGGCGACCTAGAAAGGAAAGTTCAGCGGAATCACAGGCTTCACTGAGTCTGCTTTCTCCCCGAGAACAGCAGCCAGCAACCGAGAAGCACGGCAATAATAATGTAGCTCGAAGAAAACCTAAAGGGCGAACTCCCTGCCAAGATCCTAACAAGCCAGACAAGGCTGGTCGTACCAAGTTATTTGTGTTTACCGGTTCTGGGAACCTTGACAAAGTCAAGGAGTTAGTTGAACGAGGGGCGAACGTGAACCATCGTGACAATGCCGGTTGGACGCCTCTCCACGAAGCTTCGTTGAAAGGTCAGCGGGAAATTGCAGCATACCTGATATCCAAAGGCGCCGATGTCAATGCACGTGGATTTAACGACGATACACCGCTGCATGACGCAAGTTCCAATAGTTTCCCAGAGTGTGTCCAGTTGCTTGTGGATGCTGGTGCGGATGTGTTTGCGCTCAATTCGGATAAAGAGACGCCATTGGACGTATGCGATGACGATGACAACGATATGAGCCGCATAATCCTCACAAACAAAATTAAGGAGCTCAATCAATTGGTTGCAGTCGATGAGGAAAGTGGTCGGACTACCCTACATCGCGCCTGCGAAAGTGGAGATTATGAAAAAGTGGCACTACTGCTTAAACAAGGCGCCAACGTAAACGCGCGCGACAAGAGTGCGTGGACGCCGCTTCTCGATGCAGCTCAGCAAGGGCGTACCAGCATTTCGCAACTGCTCATTCAGCATGGCGCCGATATCAACTATGTGGATAAGAAAGGAAATACAGCGTTGCACCATGCAAGCAAACATGGCCACGCGGAATTAGTATGCTATCTTCTAGATGCCGGTGCTGATGTAGATCATTGCAACGAGGGAGGAGAAAGTGCGTACAATGTTGCGACTGATGTCGCGACGCGACGGATACTGGCTGCTCGTATTGATGAATTACGGAAACAGCGCACTGCGAGCGATGCCATTGATGAAATCACTTTCATTTCTCATACTAAACAGCGTCGACGCCAGCCGGGAGATCAAAGACACCAGCAGCAGAAGACGAGGCCTTTGACTCGTGAAGAGCGAAAAATCCAATCCATCATGCGAACATTTCAGACCATCGAACAGAATAAGCGACCCAAACGTCCCAAAGTTCGACTCAGCGACGATGGCGACGCAGACGAAACTTTATCTTCGTCGCCCAAGGATTTCTCTACCGCAACAACTCATCGGAAGCGAAGGGGCACCGGCTTTGGCAGCTCTCGGAAACGGCACACCTCTGTCTCGACTGAGGTCGATTCATCCCGTGAACCGTCATTGGATCCGGATGCACCATCGCCGTCCACTAAACGCACAGTAAATCCGATCAAACTAGATCCTCGCAAAAAGGATACCAGTGGTCGTACACATTTGCACAAGTGGGCAATTAAAGGCGAAGTGTCGATGGTAGAAGCCCTACTAAAAGCAGGTGCGAATCCAAATGAAAGCGACAATGCTGGCTGGACACCACTCCATGAAGCAGCTCTGCGCGGACGTGATCAGGTCGTTTTAATGCTTCTGCAGAATGGCGCGAATCCGAATTCAAAAGGTGCTGATCAAGATACGGCACTGCATGATGCGGTAGAGAACGGTCACGTGCAGGTAATTGAACATTTACTTTCATACGGTGCGAGTCCTCGCGCACGCAATACGAAAGGTGTGATGCCTCTCGATATTGCCATGGAAAACGGTGACGAGGATACCGAGAAGCTGTTGCGTCAGGCAATAGCTAAGGACGGAAAGCGGAAAGCTAGCGGTTACATCACCGATGATGAACCACGAAAACAAGTCAAGGGTGAGCATTCATTACCACCATCGCGTTGAAAATACAAGATATTCATGTTATATGATATACAAAAGGGGACAACTGCCAGGAACTTCCTGTGAGCCATCAGTTACCAAAGTCAACGAGTGGTGATCTGCAAGTCCAGCATCATCAACAGTCACTGCCATTGAAGACACATGGAAAGGAAGTTTCCGGACGGCATCCTCCCAAGAAAGCACTACAAGCAATACAGCAGCAGCAGCAGCAGCAGCAGCAGTATGAGCAAGAGCAGCCGTCTCAGCCTGCGGGTGATGTGTCACCAGATGGCCCGCATACGCCAATTCCGACGCCACCGCCTGATCATTGGCACACCAAAGTCAAGGAAGAAAAAGACTACAATGCACTTTCATCTCTCCTACTTGCAGCACCAGCCAATGGTAATACTGTTTCTGCGGCACCCACGAATAGTAGTACCAAAAGCATGCACTATCGCCACCATCCGACCATTAAACCCGAGCATCAGCGAAATATGGGGCCCTCTTTGAGCGAAGCGGAACGTTATCTTCCACTTTACACAGTACAACTGTTTGACGAAGCGTCGAAAAAGTACTCATTTTTTGTGGTTGATTTCCAAGTGAGTATGCTACTTGGCCTGTCAAACGGAAGGTTTTGGTTGCGATACCCGCATCTTTATCGACGGAAAGTGACTCCTAAAGAGAAAGACCGGCTGTGGTCGCCGTTCTCATCCATGATATGCCCTCCTCATCATTCAGAGGAAAAGTCACTTGTCCCAAAGGAGGTGGAAAAACAACGATTCACGGAAGCGATCATGTACTTTGTGCTTTTAGAGCAAGTGGTGGCTATCATCAAACGAGACTACAGTCACTTATCCCAGAGCTTGATCACCATTACATTGGATATCGGGTACAATGACGACGATCAGCAACGGAGGCACAATGCAGCAGCAGCAGCGCCTTTACCTCCGATGGCTTTGGCCGCTAGTAGTCCTCCATCACCATCGGCTATTCTGTCATCGACTACGGCTAATATCCATCCTAGTGTGGCCAAACGCCCTGGGTGCGCTCTCCCACCAAAGTTTGCAATGAAACTTCAAAAGCTCAAAAAGTGATTTGTTGTTTATACCCTCTTTCTCTTCCATCTAATCCTTATTGTTTCCTCTCTCTCACTCTCTTGACTCGTACATCCACACTCCGGAAGACGGCAAAGAGCGAGGGAAACAGAGCGCATCAATCTCTTCCGAACCATCATGTACAAAAATCCAGCAATTTTTGCGTTGGTAGTGTTTTCTTGGTATTAGCTTTTTTATTCTGTACATTTTCTTCCTTTGCTTTCTATTCGCATTGGCTATCTAAATAAGAGCAAGCACTTCTTCTTTTTACCACGCAAACTGTTTTATTCCGTTTGGGGAAATAACGTTATTTGCTATTGCATGGAAAACATATTCTCCACCATCTGCTGAAGATGTGCTTTTGGTCCTCCACGCCGTAGATTGCAGTGGCGGGTGAACCGTCGGCTGTAGCACTTAGTTGATGACTGTAAGAGGATGTGGACATGTGGATGGACGGCTTATAGACTGAAGTCGAGGATGAATGGCTATAGCTGATGGTCCATGGATGACGATGACTGGCGGTACCGTTGTCGTGAGTCCCATATCCATCGTCGTCATCGTCGTCGTCATCTGTGACGGAGCTGTCTGTCGAAGAATGGTCGCTGGCATCGATATCCATGGAGCTCCTACGCTCTTTCAGGAGCTGATGGGTCCACAGCAAATACAATCCGTCATCATCGCCGTTTGGGCCGACCGTCGAAGGCGTCGGCGTCACGGGAGGCTTTAGATTAGTCCCCCGGGTATTGCTTCCTTTGCCTTTGTAACTATTCGTACCTACAAGTATTGCATCGAGCAATGATGAGTTTTGAGGGGATGGGGGAGCCTTGCGTCTTTTTTTTTTTTTAAAAAAAAAAAGTTGCCATGTGACAACGTTGGGCGCAATGACTTACTGGTATCGCTGGTTGCACCATATTGCGCTAAACAGAAAATGTAAAAAATGTCGCTTATGGGGTAAGTTATAATAGATATGCATAGAGAGTGATAAAAAGAGAGAAATAGGGAAAGAGAAAACGGATGGATAGTTCTTACGAATGCAGTGTGCGCGGCTCGGTGTGGGCGATGCAGGCTGTTGTTGCTGCTGCTGCTGCTGCGACGGCGGCGGCGGAAAGAGTAAGGAAGCGGATTGAGGCATTGAACAAAAAGAATTGGGGGGGGGGCAGAGAGGGATGAAGAGGAGGAGGAAAGTTGGTGATCGCGAGAAAGAGGAAGAGAAGAGGAAGAGAGAAGCTGGACGGTATCCTCCTTTCTTTTCAAAAAAAAATTAAAGCTGAAGGGAGACCACTGATTTCTTTAGGGGTAGATTAAAGTGAACTCTGTGTGCAAATAAATACATATTCTCTCTCTCTCTCTCTCTCTTTTTTTGGCTGGTGAAGCATCATCAAGGTTTCCCTCCCAACCCACCAGGGTGAAGGATTGATCCCGTTTTGCTCATTGGAT
This sequence comes from Dichotomocladium elegans, assembly GCA_025716815.1. Lineage (NCBI taxonomy): Eukaryota > Fungi > Mucoromycota > Mucoromycetes > Mucorales > Lichtheimiaceae > Dichotomocladium > Dichotomocladium elegans. The sequence continues at coordinate 99,630 of JAIXMN010000035.1, read as the reverse complement.
ACGATCTAGCTTCACCTACTGAAACGCAGTGGTATTGAATTCCAAAAGGAACTATCTGTTCGAGATGATCATTTTTGATTTATGGAATATACTATTTGGAAAGGAAAGAGGCACTTTGTTTGTGTGATGCAGATAGAATGTACGTAACAGGACTTTTTTTTTCTCAGCTGTTGCTTGATATAGGTTATGTTACGCCCTTCTGTTACTGGTATCAATCAAGAAATGGGGGCCAACAAGTTCGATCGGAACTGCCCCCCCCCAACCACGATTAAATATATGTGAAGGGGTATTAACCCGCTTCAACTGGGTAGAGACGAGAACTGGCATCTCTTTTCTCGCTACTAGTGGACTTAAAAAGCACCGAGGACTGCTCTCCAACAATCGTACAATGTTCCATTGTGCTGCAAAAGGCACAGTACGTTCGCTATTAATATCGCACCAACATGGAGGATTCCAATGAACTTTCCAAACTTGATGTTTTGAGAATATTGGATTGCATCGGTTCTCGCGGCCGAGCTGGGTCCGGACTAAATAAGATGTCTAACCCGTCTAAAGCACGAATCCGAGCGGTAATCCCTTTCTCTCTATCGATCCCCCTACAAGATATATAAATGGCTATACTACACCTCATCCACGGATGAATCATGCAATGATAGCACGCATTGACTGATAAATTTTGAAGATCTGTGCATATGATAACGCGGGCACATCTGGATTGTCTTGCCTTTTTGACACAATGGGATTCGTTTTGTCTTATCTCTTGTTTATCGAACACAGCTGGCATAGCACTCCATAGTAGACATTACATTTTTTTTTTAATGGGCGTTGCAGACACGACAAAAGATGTTTCATGGATCTGACCGATAATGTGCAGCGGCTATCTACGTTATTTTCTAATGGTGGATAATATAGCGATCAATATATATATGTATATATATATACGTGTGTGGGTGTGAGTATGTATGAGCATGTACTGTATATCGCGAATTTTGTCATGGTTGTTCTTTATTCCCATTATCTAGGACAGATGGGTTAGGTGTCTGTTGCAAGAAGACGGACCTTTCAAAGCTTACTTTCATGCCATTAACACACACCTTTGTGAACCTATTGCGTTCCTTTTTTTTTGTCTTCATGATAACCGACCGAAACAACATGTAAGGTTAAGCCCAGACGAATGTAATGGATGACACTGAATACTGGCTTCCATATGTTCATATTTGACCATCTGATATAGATGCTGATGTGTCCAGGAAATTGAGACAAATGTATCGTACTCGCTCCTTGGATTCTACATTCGGATTCGCCTGCCACCTTTTTTAGTTGACTCTCGCTAGCGGTTATTGGGATTTCACCTGCATTGAATGGTCCTTGATGCTGGTGTTGTTCTCATGATTTGCATCTAGTCTTGAGAATGCAGACTCGAGTAAGAAGGGCGTGCAAGTTGATCAGGGTGCGCTCTTTGATACTATATGCATTTTCTTTGCTGAGAGCAGCAGCAGCATTTGTTCTTCATAAAATCCTAGCGTTCTTTGAAATGATTGTTCTCGTTGATTACTCCGAAATTACGTTTCTCGACGTATATTCTGAAGGAATTTGCACTGCCTCCATTGAGTACACATTGCATAAATAAAATTATAGCTTAGCAGCATCAGGTATATGCAATTATTCCTCCTCTCATATTTTGGCTTGGCTTTGTCAAGGTGCGAGTGGACTTTGCATAGATACGTCTAAGCCTTGCCCCCTTTTTTCTTTCTTTCTTTCTTCTTTGTCATTGAATGTCTGAACGTTTCTGCTTAGAAATACGCCTACAATAATGGACTCGAGGATATCTCTGCAAAATCCACGATCCATGTAGATAATGATGCGTGGGTACCAGATCCTTGAAGGGGATCCACCCTCCACACGCAAACTCTCTCTCGCTCTGATCGAAGGGTTTGATTTATAATTCAGGACAGCTACAATCATCAGCGTATCTTACTGCAGTCCTTTAGTTAGTGGGAGAAGGGAAAAAGATTCAAAGACTCAGAAAAGCAGCCTTTTTTATAGAGCTGGGCATTACCAGGGTTGCTCGCAGAAGGTTTTGTCAATGTATACGAATTTTTAATATACCATTGCATCCCGAGAAATCTGGCGCGGTGAGGGAATCATAGGCTTTGTTTTTGTGACCTTACTGTACCATCCACAGCGATTCTCGCGTTGCTGAAGCAGTCGCGCTCTTCCTATGGACCGCTTTAGGCAAATCACTGCAAGGTTCCCAACGTCAATTCGTCACTTCGTATCAAACTAACAGCTTCTGTGAATGCCGCATATCAAATATGGGCGGCTATATTGTTCAATAGTGGCGTATGTACTTCTTGTAGGATGCGAATTCTACAGATCTGCTATCGTTCCACGCATGTGCTGCATCCAAGTGATCAACGAGGAATAAGGTGAGGCGAACGTCATACTGTACTACACGCCTATTCTAATATTATCAAGAGGAAAGTGCGGGTTGAAACTGCTAGATATGACCATATATGATCCGTACTAGGTATGCGCGCACGCATAGCGAACTGGAAGATTCAATGTTATATCTCTGAGGTGGGGACTTTTCTCTCTTAATAGCGTAAAAAAACATCTTGTCCGTCAAATCGAACGGGACTGTGAAATCTATGGCGAAGCAAGGCAGAGCGGTGACGATGACTTCTTACCATTAAGCTCTACTTTGAACAATCGAGTTTGCGTTCGTGCGATCATGACTAGCACACCAGCTATATATAGTATTTGCGCTTCAGTAGGGGCAGCTTATGCGTGTAATAAGCCGATGAACATACAACGAAATGATGATGTTAGCAGATCGAGCCTATTTGCTGCCGCACAGCAGGCTGTATTGTCTAAATGATGTTCTCTTCCCACCCTGCTCACCTAGAGGATGCCTCCCCTCCATTCGTCGAATGGAGACTGTCCCAAGCATCTTGCTTATTGCATCTTAACCCTGCAATAGCAGGTTTGGAAAGTTCTTTAGGGGGGATCACAGGAGGCAGTCTTTGCTAGCAATCCACTCGTGACTTCTTGTGCCTTCTGCTAAGCATTGCTATGGGTTTATTATTAAGAAATTAATCATGAAACCACATACTGCGAAATATAACAAAGCGCTTATAGTGTTTAAATCCTCTTCCGCTGCCAACAGGTTGCGTGCAAAAAATTCTACCAACAGGCTCTGCTCTCATCAAGCAACAAGTTGAGCAGCATACGACTTGGATCAATATCAAGCATATGCTACTGATGAGTGAAATCCTATACCATCGCAGACTACAGTGCAGTATACTATTACGCAACAAAGACGTTCCTGCGTTGGAGTCTCGTCTATCGTTTGTGGGGTGTGAACATGGTGGCTGACAGTGTTCCCATTAGCGAAGCACGTAATAAGTCATTGAAGCAGAAAGAAACACTGCCCTGGCTGTTGATAATATTGCGTTCTGCAAGTGATTTCGATGCCTCTCTTCATGTCAGGATAACGGCGTCGAAGCCGGTAGCCGCTCGCAGCAAGTAAACAAACATGATGGCAAGACACAATGCAAAATCATATTCCGCGAACAAAAAAGTTCCACTGGCTGAAGAGGAGAAGCAAAATAAGGTGGAAAGTCCCAAATTCGTGTAACTCAATCACCGGTTAATTTAATAAAAAAAAAATTTGCACCAGGAAGGGAGGGGATCTTCCATACCGACACCCTCTCTATTTATTCGTAGGAAATATGATGGGCGGCGAGCTTATGTAGATGCGCGGATTTCCTTAATGAGGGAATGTATAGTCGCATAGCAGAAAAGGGTAATATAGCACATTGCAATCGCTCAGAATTGTCATATATCCATCAAAAGATGAGGCGCAGCGAAGGTATCATACTGGTAACGCTTAAAACAGAAATATGTGCGCGGGGGGGGGGTAGGTGGATGGGATCAGCTTCATGCATCCAATAGAGCAACACGAGTACTTGAAAGCGAATTTAAATGAACCAGTCTTTGTTCCCTTCTGTTTCCACATCCCCTGCTACTCCTTTCCAATCTATGCGTGAAACGTTCAAAGCTATTGATGATCGCGAAAAGCTTCAGTATTACGAGGATCCGCTAGAATCGGCGAGCATTACCGGTGATGATTCAGTGATGGATGCCAGCAGCTCTCGGGCTGAAACGAAAAGGCCTGACGGGGCTGCTGATCTTTGGCGGGTCATTGCACTTCCTATCTTCAATATTGCCGTCACCTGCGTAGTGATTGGTCTCACGATCTATGTCTATCAAACTGCTGATGGTCAAACAACGGATCTCAAGCTGGCGGGAATGAACGTCCCAACGATTCTTTCCCTGTTGATGACTATAGCGAAGATGTTTGTGGCAGGCGGTATTACTTAGTATGTATAATTAAAATCTTTTGATCCGATATCTTTTTCGGGAGCCACTCATCATGTTTTGTTTGTTTGAAGCGCCATTTCTGAATACAAGTGGGTTAGGCTCCAGAACGATGGCGGTAGTCTTGCGATGCTCGATGTCTATGACGCGTGTTCTCGAGGGTTAGTGAGAGATGAGTTAACGTAGTGTGGCCTAGGTTCTCCTTAGCCCGCAGCAAAATAACGTGAACCGCTATCCTTATAGACTTGGAGGTTTGGAAAAGGGATAATAGCGATCCTCCCCCTTTTTCTTTTGTGGATGTATGCACGCAGTCTGGCTTTTACTAACACAACTTTTACGTAACCACCCAGGCATTGCCCGTGTCGCAAGTGCCCTCCGCTTTGACCGTGTGATTGTTGTCACGCTCCTTTTTCAAATTGGGTTGATGGCTATGGGCCCCGCTTCACAGCAGATCTTGAGCACGAAGAGCTCTGTAGTATGTAGTAGGGACGATGCATACATCTGGTACACCAACTATACGTCTGCGGACCTGACGTCGATGAAATACTCGAACACGCTCCAGAAACTCAAAGGACTCGAACGAGAATACGCTGCAGCGTATGGGTATGGCCAGGCTTCCCGTGGATTTGTGACCATTCCCAATTACACGTGTAGCCAAAATTCGCTGAATTGCACCTATGACGGTGTGGGTGGTCTTGCAACTGAGGCTGTGTGCACGCCCGGGGACCTGAAGTCCGAAGTCGTCGACGTACACACAAACAATAAGACCACGATCGCCAGCTATCTCGGGCTCTCCAAGAACGACTCCCGCTCCCCTCCTTATGTCGATGTTCCTCAGACTTTCTATCACGGATCCATGCTGGGAAGAACTCATTACGATCTCGCAAACTTGACGATGCCTCTTTATACGAATGCGACCTACGATCCGACGTTGCGGCGCTATTTTGGGGAACAAAAGTTTGTGCTCGTGCTCTCGGACGAAGGCAACCTCAGCACGTATATCCCGGCTGACAAGGAACCTAAAGTGCTCATATGCACACTGCAGACAAGCTACAACGTATCTAATCTCGTCTACCGCAGCGAACAGATCGAGATATATAATCAGACTTCGGTGCCACTGGACTTGGACTATGATTTGCTCTCGAACAATACGTACTGGAAAAAGGCCAACTCGCTCAAAACCGATTACCGCGCCATGAACGCGTACGCTACCCAGCTTACCCATATGAAGCTGCTCGTCGGCAATTCGGCTTTCTTTCAGCAGCTGGCTGCTGACTGGCTCATCTACGGGTACAACGCCACGAACGACGGCTCTGCGCCCGTAAAATTCCTCCGCGCCATGCTGCACAACACCGACCTGGTCAGCTTGTACGGCATTCCAAACGACCCCATCTTTGCGTCGAAAGGCAGCCGCTGCTGGGTCCATCTCAATATGTATGACGTCAACAAGGTCGCCTATTATGCCTTCGCACTCGCGTTCCTAGTGCCGCTGATCTGGTGGGTCGCAGTTTGGATCATCAGCCTGCACCAGACGAACGGCATATCTCGCGGTAACTCGCAGATCGCGCTCCTGGTCACAGGCTTCACGCCGGCCGTCAAACATCAGCTACGTGGAATGTCCCATGCGGGCCAACACGTCCTCTTCAAGAAGGCAAAAGAAATCGACGTCGTCTTTGGCGAACATCGGAGCACCGGTCACATCGCCTTTGGCCAGCCAGCCGAGTTGGATCCGATCCGGACAAAGCGCGAGTCGTCGTCGTTGTCGTAGACCAGTATGCAATAGCATCGCCTTCTTTTTCTTGACGTTTTCGACAATGGTATGAATACATAATCGCATCTTTCTTCGAATGTGGTGCTTATGCCAACTTCAAACGTTGACCTGATACATAATATAACATGGGTCTGTGGGGGAGTTAAAGTTTTTATGGGCGGCATCTATGAATGTATCCATAGATGAGCACCAGAACGCCCCTGGAATATCTTAAATAGAACACCGTATACAACGGTACGATCGGCATTGTTTTATTCACACAAGCGTGATGATTCTCGACCGCTCCGGTTCCATTACAACTCTGCGAGCAAAACATTGGTCCCGTCATCTCTCGTCACCACCGTTCTTACTAGCTACAAAATGGGCTGCAGCGGGCATATTGATTGCAGAATGCGTATCAGCATATAGGAGGGGGATGCTGACATAATCAGGGACCTGGTGGGTCACTGGCTGATGGAAAGAGAAGGCCGTTGACTGCTGGTTGACAATAAAGCGCTTCTCGTCAAATTCAATGATGAGCACCTAGTTATGTAGAGGGTGATCAGCAACGAAAGCCCCACTTGCCTGCGCGCGCGCACGCACCAACAACAACAATAGAAAAAAAAAAACATGCTGCGTCCATCGCCTGCATACGTACATAAACCGGTACACGAATGAGTCCATATCTGTTCCACCAGAATGTTGTGGTCTTCCGGCCTTGACGCAATCCGAATCGGAAGTAAACACCACGCATGTCTCTTCTTGTGTTTAATTTTTGGCATGCACCAACGACCGCTTGTTCAAACTTTGTATTTTTTTTTTGAGTCAATTCCCGTGTATTTGCAGTAGGTAAGGGGAAAACTGTTCATACCTTGGCATACTTCCTTCGGCGAGCCCACAGATAGATAATCCCAGAAAAAGCATACGCGAACGGAATGCTCAAGAGCACGTAGGATGAACCAAGTAGCCACGAGAGGCCGTATATACCCATAGTAATTAGAATCCATGAGGCAGAGAGCCAGTCCATGCTCTCGCTGGGCGGTGTGTTTCTGTCAATCGCAGAGTTGATCTGATGCATAGCTGAGCGAAAGTCTTGCATGGGGAGCTATCATATACGTACTCGATGAACAATAGTCCATAGAGTGTTGTGACCGGAGAAGCAGAGAGAAAGGTATGCCTTACGTGGCCTTGAAGGTCAAGTACATACTGCTCATTGAACCGGTTGTGGATAAATCCAATGTGAACAGCCTTCATGGTTGAGTCGCAAAAAAAATGAACACAGGATTTTTGTTTGCTCTTCTTTCTATCAGGATAATCAAGATGGATGGGACAAGATAAGGAACGGAATGGGAGTGGGTGGATGATCGGGCAAAGGCGTATGGCTTTTCTCGCGCAGCTTGATGTAGATAATGACGGTCCCTCTGTGTGTGTGTGTGGGGGGGAGGTTCAATTTTTATATTCAGGACAAGAAGGATAAAATGCGGAGGCACTGAAAGGAGAAAACTTATATTTATAGGGAGCCATCCCAAAGGACCGATGGCGACGCCAAATACAGTAGAACAAGCACGCTGTTGAATAAAAAGAGACGGAACAAGATACGTTTTCAGCATGTGAACTACGTATCCTGGGTGTGTGCATGACCTCCACATTGAATGCAACGGTGTGTTACACGCGAACCAGTGTTGTTTCGTTGCCTTAGCAATCTTTCCCCTTTGTCATAGCTTTCCCTGGATGCGCTAGCGCTCATCAGAGAATACCGGTGATGTGTCGTCAAGCGTCATGGAAGATCGTACTATCACTTCAGCAACGATGCCAGCATCATGACTCTAGAATGCTGTTTCCCCCCAAAGATGGCAACACAATGCCACCCGCGTAATGAGCATTTTGCCATGATCGTTGTGCCTGCAAGTTTCTCTTATGAAGACAGAGGCGCCGCCTCCCCACTCCTACATGATTTGCACGGTCGGACGTGCATATCTTGCTAATCCTATTGGCACGACAGTTTGATCATAGTGGTGAATAGACCTAGCTGAAAACACGTAACAGAGCATCAAATACGTTCGTATGACATCTTCCTTGTCTCGCTCTGCATTAGCAAAGTCTAAATTTTCGGGTGGCACAGACTTCTTTTTTTATTATTATAGATACAAATTACGCTTCTAATTATACTGATGCAATAATACGGTTATGCTCCCGGATGGCCGTTAATTGACCAGGCGTGAGATTAGACTCGTCCTCGGGATAGGGAAGGAAACCCATGCCGAGCTTTTGGATCTCGTTCAGATCACTGGGTTTTACGCGATCATCAAAGTGCTCCTCGCAATGGTTTTCGGGAAAATCAGGAGGTGTCCTAAAAAATAGTTAATGGACACTATCACCGCATAAATCAAGTGGATGCCGACTACATACAAGCCTTTTTCAAATGCCAGTCGCTGGCGGAGCAAATACTGGGAGCTTTTTGGACACATGGGCGTGGAAGGGATGTAAAGGACGGATGAATCGCTCTTCATGGCATTCGTACTTTCAACAGCATGAACAGTGTCACAATGCCTATCGCCGTCATTGAAATTATCAGAAAAAAGATGTTCCACACAGCATTGGAAGGGTTTTTCCACAGTTACCAGAACACTGCGTCACCAGCCTGGACATCGGGCATGGATACCATGGTGTCCACAATATGAGGATGGTCTGCAACGGTAATGTCCTGGCAGCGGCCAGGCCAAGCACCCATGAATTCACTAATATGGAAATGAGTTTGATGACTTCTTCCATGGATATTAAGCTTTGCTTTTTGTCGCAACAGACCTTTTGTTCAAGTTCGCACCAAGTAGAGGCTTCATCATAAAGTATGCTGTGGATTCTTTGATGAGAGGGCAAGCGCGAAGAGTGCCGCCTCCGGTGGCAATATTAGACATAGCCATCCATCCCTGGAAAAGTCGGAACATAGAGCAGCCTCCAGGCGCATTGTAGAGGTCCATATTCGCAGTAATGCGGTGGGTCACATCATAAGGATCATATTCCTGGACACATGCAGAAGTAAGTTCTCTGGATTTCGGTATCAATGCGTACCGACACTACGTACCTCCCACTTGCCCTCCAAGATCTTGGTGTAACACGCACGATACTCAGGGTCTTCCCATCCTATTCATTTGGGGTCAATATGCATGTCCATCATCGAGCCATCGGGTCGTGGATATGAGCGTGCGCATTGCTTACGTTCCAGAGAACCGCCGTCGACATGGCCACCGAGCGCAAACTTGGAATCGCCGGGCAGGCGGATGCGTAAGCGATCGCAATAGGTGAGGTTTTTTGTGAGGTCGATGGGGGCAGTGTCGGAATTGCTGTGCCAGAGACGGTTGATGGCCTGTGTGCTGTAAATGAAATTGGGATGACTTCTTGCCTCGACTTGTGCCCGGGACCAGTAAAGCTCCCAAACCTGCGGATTGTCCTCCGGGAAGCCGGCGACCTCATTGGGATGGCGACGTAGGTATTCTTGGATGGATTCCTTATATCCGGCCGCCACCTGCGGATCGACGAGGTTCTTGATCACGACGACACCACGCTTCTTGACCTCCGGCACAAGCTTCTCAGGGATCCGCCCACCGTTTGCTCGGATGTCCTCCATCGATACCTGCGGCACGATATCCGGGCCTCGAGAGCGAATTTCGCTTGCCTCGGTCTCGAAGCGCTCGAGGAGACGGTCAAATGCTCGGCGCAGAACGTCAGTGTCCTTTGGTACGATGGATTTCTTGAGCTCGAGGAAACGTGCATGGTCCACCTCTGGGCGGCTAGCACCGAGCTGTGCGAAAACGGAAGAGATGTTTCCCTTGGCTTTGGTGACAGAACGGTGCATGGTTGATTTCGTAGTCGGGTTGTATGGGGTGGGTGGGATGGTCAGGCGTCACCGTAATCCCTCCCACCCCTTTTTAAAAGAAATCGGCGGTGGCGCGGGGAATTCCCCCACAAGGGCAGACAGATTTTCCGCGGATTAATATTCCTGCGCGCAGAAAAACCCCGCTTTTCGTTGAGTATTTGCGTGGGCAGGGACGGGCGGCGGCGGCGGCGGCTGCGCGCAGAGCGGATTTCTGCCGAATCGAACCGTGTTTTGCTAAAGCCAAGTTTGAGCCGCCGCTACTCGCCAACGTCTATCCCCACCACCATGAAAAAAAAAATAGATAACTCAATGCCAGAATCAACCTCTTCTTCTGACCTAAGCCATGGTCGCATGTCGATCATTTTGCGGTTGGGTTCTGTAATTGTCACTAGCGACATACCGAAAAATCACTTCATTGTTTACGTTATTTTCTAAAATAAATGTTGTATAAAGTTGTCGTATCAGTAGGTAAAAAGATTTCGCATCCATGGATTAAAACCTGTTAGTCAACAGAAAACACTACTCCTCCATACGCTTTAACTTACACTCAAGAGCCCCGAAGGACCCAGAGTACCGCGAAAAGTTGAACCATTTGGTCGACCTTGTGAATATAACGACAATGGATGCATACGCATTATCAAAGTATATTTTTCTCCACGACGATTTTTATCAACGAAAGATTCTCTGCTGAAGTCTGGCTCGCATTGATCGACTACAAACGACGTGGCTGTGGCGAGAAAACGACTCGATACCGGAATCTGATTGATGAATACTCGACCCCATACCTCCTATATACAAATCATGAACGACCATCCTTTCCATACTCCCAGCAATGTGTAAATCACGAAGGCCCCAAGATGGTTGTTGCTTACACCAATAACATTCAAATGCGATTCGGCCAACATTTTCGGCGGGCTATCAATGTCTTGCTGAATATTCGACAGTGGAAAGAGGAACTTGAAGAGCAGCTGACTGGCCAAGGTCTGAACACGACACATCTCAGTCAGCATCCGAGAGACAATCATTACGCCCGCAACAACATTCAAGCAGATTGTAGCTCGTCGAAACGTATCCAGAGACGACATCCCCGAAGACTCAGCTTATCTTCAGGAAGCGTTCGACCCCATCCGGCCAATTTTCGATACCTACACCAGTACCCACGCCTTTGACAACGATAGTATCTACTACGATGCAAAGGTTCATCCAATCCAATATACGGCAGCCTTTTACCAGCTCGTTCTCCTTTTTGAACGACTTCAATTGCCTGCATTTACCTGTCTCCCTCTTCGTCGGTCATGGTCTCCGTCATACATAATGATTGACGCAAAAATCATATGGCAAAACATTCTGGGTCGCTCATGGGCCAAATAAGTTCCTTATCCTGGCGGATAGGATGAGGTCATCGATGTCCATTCCAAAGTTCTCAAGCCTGCAGAAAATGGAGTACTTCGATTTCGTGGAACACTTGAAACGGATGGCGTAGGAGTCTCCATTATCAAGAAGAGAAGGGACAGGGACGCACCCCCAAGAACCGGTGCAGCTCCGATGGTGGAGGAGCAGTCGAATCACAGTTAATCCCATTACGGCAGTTAACCAAGCCCATATGAGAATGGGAAACGAAATCTTCGGAATCGCTCAGCTTTGAGCTATAGAATGCTTCGCTGATTCGTGTCATCAACATCTCGCTGTCCAAGAACCTATCGAGTTTTACTTTGCTCTTAACAACTGACCAGACTGCTCAGTTGGATTGAGTTCAGGCGAGTGTGGTGGAAGATAAGCACATCGATATCCTCAACACTCGATGGATTTAGGGATGTCCTGAGCCTTATGGATAGGTGCATTATCCATTACCAAGTAATGGCCCTTCATATGTTCATACTTATCCATCTCGTCCATTGTTGCCTTAAGGAAGCTGAGATGATGTACAGTTGCAGTTCCTCTGATCACATCTTCATATTGACCTGCCCTCTTCTTTTCTTGGTTGGTGGCTGCGGGAGTCTCAAGCTACATTTAGTGATCCCTGATGCTGGGATTGCTTCCAAGATGGTAATTGTCTTTGCCCTTGTCTTTATTATTGTGAGCACCGCAGGGTCCCTTTCTTGGACCATGTTATGCTGAGTTTCATATTAATATGAAATCCAGACTCATCAAGAAAAACGCAGTTTTTTCTAAAGTCGATGCCGGTCATGTCCCATATGCGCACCCAGCGTAGGCGCTTTGGATTTTGCATCGATATTCCTGTCTACAGGCTGAAACCGAGCCATTTTTAATGACGAGTTGCATTCATAAATCGATGGAGCGTCGCTTTGGATACTTTGAGACCATCGAATCTCTGGAGCAGTTGATGGATCAGCTGCTCTAGGACAATGGATGGATTCTCATCAACGCATTCTAAAATGCTCTTCATTGAGAATACGCGAACGACCTCTGCTTCTACGCTTCTTAAAAATGCTGTCAGGGTCCTTTTCGTACTGTAATACCCATCGCTGGGCTGAACGAATATGGAGTCCTAGCAGCTGATGCACTCAAGATCTTCTCAAACATCCATTTGAAAACTCTGACCTTGCGTTGGTCACTGTATGCTGTGTAACTGCGCTTGATCCCCCGCTTCTTTCATCCGAATGTATGTATCCTTTCGCTTAGGAATGTGCGTGGCAGTAAGCTCGGGGTTATCTTTGTACGATATGCTACGCAGATATTCAGTGTGAGAACAAACGGATTGAAGTGAGTACATTTCCTCATCAATGGCATAGTCTATAGGTTCAGGACAGCCACGCTCATCAACAACATGATCTTGGCCATTGTAAAAAAATAAATTGCTCATTTCAGAACGTAAAAGTGTATAAAAGAGAAAGAGTCATAAGGGCGAGATGGATTTGCCAAGCGACATCTTCCCGTGTATGTATGTGACATTCGATCTGTCATCACGCGTAAAGATTTCTGGGTAAAATGCGATTTGGATTCCTACCTGTGGCGCAGGTGTCACAAGCTACATTCGATGATTGTTTGATCCCAGTTTTTCTCCCAAGGTTGGTCGATGGCCTTTGCTTGCGTCTTTGATAATACATAGTATAAAATCATACGGGCAGGAGTCACGTTTCTGGACAATATCATGCTATGCTTCGTGATAATATGGAATTCAGACGCACACAGCTTTTCTGTCTCCGGGCTGAAATCTAGCCTCGTTTTAATGACCAGATGCATAAAACTGTGGAGCTTTGTCTTGGGTTATATAGCTGCAGTTCGTTCCTCATATCACTCGAGCATATAGCTCTAAAATAATGGGTGGATTCCTGTTCTTGAGTATACGTACGCAAAAGACCACTGGCTTGCCATCTCCTTGAAATGCCTTCAGGGTCCTTTCTATGCTGCACTGTCATATTCCTAGTTGTTTTCTGCAGGATGCGCAGTACCTTCTCAAGATAACATGAAGAGTCTGAATTACCCCGGTTCTGTGGATATCGGCTAGCTGCACTAAGATATTCCATAGCAAGAGACTCAGAATTACACACCCTTGAAAGATAGTCTACGCAGGTATTTTTGTGAAGTACAGTATATTTATCATCACCGACATAAACCTTGGACTCCGGGCAGGTATGCTCATCTCAAAAGGCTAAATGCGTAATGATGGTACATAAGGCGCCCAGAAGTTGGTTTGGAGAAGGCATCTTGAGGTGTAATATGTGCACTCCGAGTTTGGGGTTGCCAATACTATTTCTAAAATCTACTGGGGTGAGAACTTGAGATCTGTGAAAGACAGAATAATATGCCCAGTTGCGAAAATAGCATCGCTCAAAGATCGGATAAAGTAGTCCTGTTTGATCGGGTGACAGTTACACTATGGTAGCGGATGCCGTGTCACTAATGGGGGGAGGGGCTGATTTTTCGCATTGGGTATTAAGAAAAGTGCACTGAAGGTAACACATGGGGACATTAATGTTGGACAAGAACTGGCATAACCATGACCGGTAATATGCATAAAATAATCGTTTTAGATGTCAATCATTATGAGTGCTTTCGATGACGCAGGTACGTACCATGTCTGCGTAACTTGGGGGCTCATCGTCTGTTCCTCTATGTCAGTAGACGGATTTCGTTACAGGCCAGGGACCGGGAGGGGGGTCGATTAAAGAAGCGTTGAGCTCTAACATGCTCATTAATAAAGAGAGCATGACATATCTATCCGGATGCTTACATGAATCTCGCCCGGATAGGTTGCGATGATCTAAGTTACAAATAGCTTATCTTATTGGATATATTTTAAGGACTTGTACACAAGATAGCCAAAAGCGTTAGCCCGTCTTTAGCGGCAAATGATCGGGGCGAGAGAGGGTGGGAAAGATGGTAGGCATGTGCCTCCTGAGGTGGTAATCGAGCTCGCTTGCCTCATCAAGCCCTGTCCAATGGGGTACACTCCAATTACTCTAAAGTATGAACAGGCAATATATTTTTTACTTGGGATCACAACAAACTCTCTATCTTTCTTTCTCTTTCGCTCACTCGCTTTCTTTCACCTTTCTTTGCCTCTTCTTCTTTTTGAATGGGAGTGTTACTTAGCAAACTCGAAGCTAGGGATGAACGCAACACTCGGTCAGAAAGGCCGACGCAAAAGTCACGACAACAGGCGCCCCCGTTTTCAGCCGTAGCATCTGTTCCCATCAGCAGCAACAAAAGTAGTAGTAGCACCAATACCAGTAATAGTGACACGCTGTCGACTCCACGAAAGCCTACATTAAGCAGCGAAGTCGGCACTTATGCGATACCTCCGCGGCTGTCGTCGGCCAACAACGGAAATCTATTACAGTCGACAGCCGCCCCGATCTCGGAGAGCTCCTGTATCAACAATCGCCCGCCATCAACTCCATCGTTGCCGCCTGAGCGATCGCGATACACACCACAGTCCATTTCAGCCGAAGAAGACAGCGGGATCTCGGGGTATCCGTCAGCATCATCATCGTCGCCCAATGCAGGAGCATTTATGCAGCGATCAGCGCTCTCCCGCAAGAAAGTTCAGAAGATGGACGAAGGCGAACAGCTGAAACACGTGGTTTTTGATCACAACGATGAACAGGAATACAACCGGTAAACGGAGGAGTAAAAGAAAGGAAAAAAAAAAGAAATGCCTTGCGGATCCCCATCACCAACTTCTTTTACTTACTTTTTCTTTTCCATCCCCACTCTAGCCAGCTACGTCAGGTAAAAAATGGGAGATGCTTTTTCAACGGTTCATATGGATTGACAGCGAAGCATTAGCACTATGTGTTCAAGCAGGTCTTTGGCAATACGTGCGTCACTTTTGAAGAGACACCAAAAATGATCCTCGACAGTGCAAGTGGCGCAGGTCAGAAAGATATCTCCCTTCCATGCCCAGAATTTTTTTTAAACCATGCGCGCTTGCAGGGTTCTGGTCACTTGACATGGCCCAGGAATGCCCAGATGCAAAGGTTATCAGTCTGGACATGTCCTTAGCCGAAGGTAGCCCCCCTCGGCCAAATATCGTTTATAAAGCCGGCAATATCATGAGTCCACCTCTTTCTTTTGCACCAAACACGTTTGACTTTGTTTACCAGCGCGATGTCGGCACCGTCTTACCGCTCCTCTACTGGCAGCCCTTAATCGCGGACTTTTATCGGATTTTAAAACCAAAGGGATTCGTACAGCTGGTGGAGTATGGTAAAAAAAAAAAAAAAAAAAAAGAGACGCAAACGATTTACCGTAGTAGATTGGAGGAGAGTGGCCAAAACGTACTCACACAGTGAATTAGATCTCGCTATTCCAAACTATGGTCCGTATACTCAAGCAGTCAACAGGTCAATCGGAGAGGCCATTCGTACTACTGGGTACGATCCGTACTTTACAAGTTCTCTTGGGACCATGTTACACCTGGCGGGCTTTACGAACGTTAAACGGCATGTCGTTCAAATACCTGTCGGGGAATGGCCCGAAGATGAGGGTGAGAAGCTGCATCCGCTCCCCCAAGATACTCCCCATTCTGATCTTTCTTGAATAGTGGGCCGACAGCAAGGCTTCCTGAACCGCGAATTGTTAAAGGCTCTCTTCCGGTCATTAAGACCGAGGCTATCAGAACGACTGGGACTGAAACCGGATAGTTACGAAGAGTCCTGTGCTGCAATGATTCGGGAGATCGAGGAGAACAACGGCTCATGCGAGGTCAAAATCTTTACTGCCCAAAAAGCTTAAAGGAAACAGAGGCGTCCATCGTCTCGTATCCTTCTATACCCCATCTCATCCCCATATATAATCTTGATTCTATGCATGTATAGTTAGTTTCTTTTACGATACTCTTAACCTCACTTATTCCTCACCTTCAAAAAATATATATACTCCTCCACAGAAAGGAATGCATCCTCCGATGACCCGGCGCAAAACCAAGCGTGTACGCGCGATAAGCTCTCGTGCCAACGAGGGTTAGCGCTGCGTCTCTGTGTGAGAGAGTGTGTGTACGACCCCCACTGTTTTATTTATCCTCCTACCCACGCGCGCGCTCTTCCTCCATTTCTCTTTCACCGTCTGACCTCGTCCTTCTTCTTCCCTCCCCTCCCCTCCCCCAAGAAAATACTTTTGTAAACTATGGAAGACGCTCCCTCAAGCTGCTTTGGCAATCTCTTTTCGGTTTTCAAAAAGAAATCCGCCTCGCGTCGATCTTCCCGCAATCCTTCTCAGTACGCCTCTCGCTCGGCTTCCCTTCCTATCGCCACGTCGGAGGAGAAGTTGCCCGCTTATGAGGAATGCGTCTCCAAGGTAGAGAAAACATCCCGATTAATAATTCCCTGTCATCAGGAGGTAAAGCGGTGGATCTGAATTCTCCATCTATGTTGTAATAGGCCATGGCGCACTTGGACGTCAAGGGTCATCAAAGCAAGATTGAGCGTACCATTTCGAAAGCTATCGATGCCGTCTCGGATGAATTGCGCGAGATCAGCCTGGACGTAAGTTTGGTTTTTTTTTTTTACAAGTTCGACCTATTCCTCCCCCTTCACACACACACACACACTCTCTCTCTCTCTCTCTCTGTGTGTGTGTGTGTGTGTGCCGAACGGAGTCGAGAACATACACACATGATCGCTTACGTCTTGCTCGCTGATCATCCTATAGCTCCATAGCAACGTGGAAACCGGTATGAAGGAGTACCACGCGCACCAGGTGCTCACGGACTACCTGGAAAAGAAGGGCTTCAAGGTCACTCGTCACGCATATGGCATTGAGACCGCCTTCACCGCCGAGTTCTCGCATGGCCAAGGCCGTCGCATCGGTCTTTGCTCTGAGTATGACGGTCTTCCCGGCCTGGGCCAGGGATGCGGGCACAATCTGATCGCCATCAGTGGCGTGGCGGCTGCAATCGGTCTCAAGGCAGTGCTTGAGAGTGGAAAGGCCTCTGGAAAGGTCATCCTCTTTGGCACTCCTGCTGAAGGTAGGTAGGAAAGGAGAGAGAGAGGGAGAGAGGGAGAGAGGGAGGACCTGTACGGGAAAATCATCGCGACCTTTTCTGTTCTTACTCAACATGGTTTTCCCCTTAGAGCTCTCGATTGGAAAGATTCTGTTAGTGAAAAAGCGTGCTTTCCAGGACAATGTAGATGTTTGCCTGATGTTGCACCCTACGTAAGTACCAGTATTCCCGATCAATCGACTCTCGGCAGTTTGTTAGATTCACTCACATACTATACGACCATCTCAATAAGCAATATTGATGCTGAACGTGGTGCCTTGATTGCTGTCCACGATGTCCGAGTGGAATTCTTCGGAAAGCCAAGCCATGCATCCGCGACTCCATGGGAAGGTAATGCTCCAAACCAACATGTTCACTTTCTCCCACGACTGACGAAAAACACCGAATTCACATGAATGAAGGCGTGAACGCATTGGATGCGATGGTCCAGGTTTGGAATAACATCAGCATGATGCGTCAGCAACTCCTGCCCACAGACCGTGTTCACGGTATTGTCACGGACGGCGGCAAAGCGGTAAGGTTTATTGGCGAGAAGGAGAGGGGAACCACGCGTTTGACTTGTTTAACCGCGATCACCAACCTATTATCTCATGTGCATATGTGTGTGTAGCCCAACATCATTCCTGATCATACATCGGCGTTCTTCTTCATCCGCACCACCAGGTTCGAACAAATCGGCCGTCTGATGGAAAAGATGGAAGACTGCTTCAGAGCGGCTGCATTGGCCACTGGTTGTGAAGTCAAATGGACATGGCGTGAGATTGGCGTAACAAAGGGTATGTAGTGGCCACGGGCTATCCATAAAATGTATTAAATGGGTGCGCCTGTATCTTCTCTAGATGTTGTCCAGAATGCGAAGATGGCCGATGTCTACAAGGAGTACATGGAGCGAGTCGCGGGCATCAAGTTTGCTGACCTCGAGCTCCAAAAGGCCGGCGGGGGTTCGACTGACATGGGCAATGTATCTTACGAAGTGCCTACGCTTCATCCTATGTTTGGCATTCACACCACGGCTGCAAACCACACCGTCGAGTTCACCAAGGCTGCATCCACTGAGATCGCACACAAGGATACCATCGCTGCTGCTAAGGGCTTGACTGTCACCGCAACTGAGGTTTTGTTGAACGACCACTTTTTCGACAGTGTCAAACAGGATTTTGAGCGCGCAGTTCGCAACGTTTAAAAAGAAGAAAAAAAACTGTTCTTGTACTATATTAATCGATGGATGCTTCTTTTTTAAACCTCTTGATGATGTAAAAATTAAACATCCCATTGCCCCAATATAGTTATTCTTACTTCTTTGTGTTGAGCGTACAATCGTGTTTGTGGTACATATCGTTTTTTCTGCATAAAGACGATCGCAACGAACTACTGTAGACTCCACCTTTTTTTTTCAAGTCTTGAGAATGGGAAAGAATGATTAGTTCCAGGAAGTCACAGTCCTTTTTTAGATGTTGAACAAGAAAGACTGGTGTACTTACTGTCTAGCGTGCAATGCAATAAGATGCAGCTGCCGCGAGCCACATATTACCGCCAAAAAAAGAAAGTGGAGGATCAGGACAAACTAGCGATCAAACAATGATTTCCTCGCCCGCATACCTCATAGGAGATAAGCACAGATGGATAACGTTAAAAGCGAAGGTATGGCCAAGAAACGGGAGATTCGCATGTGTGCGCACGCATGGACAAAGTGGAAACGTTAAAATGGAGGATGGTGACACAGTTACAAGAAAAGAATGACGTTTTACGCCTCCCACCTATTTTTCTCTTCTGTTCTGCCTTTTGTCCCTTTTTCTCTCTTTCACACCCATCTTTCATATAATCTCCTTCGCACCTTGCACACACACACACACACATCCCAGACAGCAAGAGCCCCATACATGTTCGATCACCACATCCACAGCAACAGCAAACGGTCCTGGCTTTTAAACTGGTTTTCCCATTGGGTTTCACCGCATCCGCATCCGCATCCGTCATCCCCACTGCCGCCGCCACCGCAGCAGCAGCGACAGCAACCACCGGTTACAATAGTGACGGATAACAGCGATCGTCGGTCAGATATCTCCACATCGACAGAGTATCCATCAGCTTCTATCGCCACTTCTGCTGGCCGCCGCAGCTCATATCAGTCCTCTGTCATGGATGATGATGATGATGATGTCGAAGACGATGGTCAATTATCATATACATCCAAACGACGGCAACAGCAGCAGCAGCAACGGCGGGATAGCAACGAACGATCCGTTCTTAGTGACCTTTGGTCAAGAGCACGACGGCATCACCCGCATTACCCACAGTTTCAATGGATGCCGGGTAGTAGCAGCAGCAAAAACCACAGGCATCCACACCGCATGTCAGCTGACGATTCACACCAGCATCTTCAACGGCGACGACGACAAGACCAGCAGCAAATCTTCGCGCACAGTGTTAGTGGGACACCCCGTCAGTCTCAAGAGGCAATCCACCTGATGATTGCTCAGCCCGACACCGATAGTGAGCCTGCGAGTACCACAAGAAGGCTTGCGACGAGCTTTCAAGAAAATGCACTGTACATTCCTACAGACGATTCACCATTGTCACGGCCTGTGTCGATCTACTCACAGCGGACGTCCATCTTGGATGACGATGACGATGACTATAATGAATGGTCGGCCCTAGACTCAATACCCTCATCAGCAGAACCGCCCTGGGCCATCAAGCCAGAACTCGTACGGCTCGTCATGGAAAATAGGTGCGTATATGGCCTTTATTGTTATTATTATCCGGCCCTCACACGTTGTCTAGGCTCTTTTGTAGCCCGTTCAACGACACGGCTGCAGGAAAGCAGGTGCTCCACGTCGGGTATGCAAATGCGCAATGATCATGAGAAGTTTTCGAACCTAAAAAAAAAAAAACGCACCCACCTATTTGATTTAGACCGGGGGATGGAACATGGGCAGTCGATGTGGCTATGGATTACCCACGCTGGCGCGTCGTTGACCTGATTACACTCGATAGCGGCCAGCCAAGTGCAAAGCTGCGTTATTATCGTCGCCATCACCGCAATCTGAAGGCCGCGCGTTGCGCATCGCTTGTCGAGGGGATCCAACTGCTTCCTGATGCGTCCTTTGATTTGATCCATTGCCGGTTTCTGAACCTGGTCCTGACGCGCGGCGCGTATCAGGAGTTTCTTCATCATCTGTGGCGGGTGTGTCGACCTGGTGGCTTTGTGGAATTTCTTGAGCTGGACATGCGGATTTATTTCGACCGACCGACCCCCTCGGGAGTGGGGATGACCCAGAAGCTCAATTCAGGAGGTAAGGGACTAAAAATAAAAGTAAGATGTTTAATATAGATCAAAAAGTCCACTCCATCTACATATTTATATGTACATGTACATATTTGTTTTCTCAGCCATCGCGGCTTTGGAGCGCAAGGACCTGGATCCACGCGTCGCACGCCGTCTCAAGGACTTGCTTTTAGACCTTGGCAAGACCTCGCCTGGCTATCAAGCCTTACTCGACCACAAATACGCCTCATTGCCGCTGGGGACTTGGGGCGGCCGGATCGGCGTCATGTTCCGAGACGACATACGCGACTTATTTGAACGGCTGCAGGAAAGCGAGTCGGACGACGACGCGAACTTCGAGGCCCAGTTTGATCAGATGGACTATGAACTCGGAGCCAGAAGAGCTTTCATGAACCTCCATTTCGCCTATGCCCAGAAAGTGGAGCGACCTGAACATTGATCCTCATTTTCATATACCCCACTCCAATAAAAAAGGAGACACCGGCCAGCTTTGATTCTTAATACTAAGTATGGAAATGATGGAGAGGTTTTAGTACTGTATTACTTGCATCAAAGGTGTCCAGAGGTATGCCGGCGTTAACATAACCGGTACGAAGACCGCTGAGAGTATGTATCGTATCCAGGCAGGCCGTCATACTCCGTTTCCACAAGCGCTGTCGTGGAGCGCCCTCTGCCATGCCTGCTCTGCAGTTTTGATTCGAGCATTTGCACAGAATAAGCAACTGTTGAACTGTTTGTTTGAAACTCTCCCGCGAATAAGGCTTCATACGTACCGTAGCAGGCCATGGCAGATCACGTTTGGCTTCTCCGCTCTGCGATAGGGGCGGTGGATTGGCCATTTCTCGGAAAAGCAGAAAAGGCTCCCACTCTCGCATGCGGGCCAACCTCTGATGGTCTTGAATACGTCGATCAAGCCGAACCTTCGGCGCGCTTGAGAAGATGTCGGAAGCCAAACACCGCGGATTGGCTCTCTATATATGAGTGTTCGGGGACAGACCAGTGTAAGCCCATCGCAAATACCGCCTCGGGATCAAACTTGTTGATCTGTCGATGTGCGACGACAAACGCAGCTTACGGGACCAGAAGCCCGGGGATCGGCATTATGGGTGGCCCCATGTGCATGGAAATCCTCCAGAATTTGGGATCGGACAAGAAGGAACCGTTCATAACCAGCAGCAACGTGTAAGCTACAGCCATGCCCACCACCCCTGCGCGCCTCGGCATGCACGACTTCATGTTCCGCGTCCCTGAGCCTCTCCATCCACCTGCCGGTACTTCTTGGTCTCGTGGATCTTGTCCTGACAGGCTTTGCTGTATCGGAACGTCAGCCGGCCACTTTGCTCGGGCCGGGGATTCACCGAGACACGGAAAAGGAGGTCCCCCACCCCATCCCAGGGTCGACGGTGATACATACGCACCTACCAGTCATGTTCTGGTGTGCCTGCGATATCGACATGCTGGCATTGTCGGTCTCCTCCTCGACTTCTCTGTGCTTTGCTCCGCTATGATGGCCGTTGGTCGTTCATCCTCTTAAAAACAGTGACACCTGCTCCATCGGTATGGATCGTGCCTTGAAAACTCGACTGTTCTGCCATCTTGGAGTTTGAAAGCGTCAGCGTCTAGGTCCACAGCCTCTCTCCCCAGCGAGCCAACTTCTGGCTGATGTCATGCCTTGGCCTCTTTAAGATATGATGGACAAGCATCGTGGTGCCGATTTACATACGACAAGAGGTCCAGAATCGGCGAAGGCCATTGCGGTGGAAAACATGGGCAAGCTCAAGATGGTCCGAACATAGTTGGTTGAATGCGCCCTGGCGTCGTAATAGCTGCTTTGTTGTTGGAGCCGTTACCCTTCGGGATAAGAAGCATCCAAGACCAGTTGCATCGGGTCGAACGCTTGCCATGAGGAAAGCTGGTTTCGCCGGAATAGCATCCATCCGTCCGTACTCTCGGACGGGCAATGACGAGTGAGGGTGGCATAGATGTCCTGGCGGATTTGCTCCTCCGTCCAGCCGAGGGCTCCCATCCCTCGTCTGCTCGCAGCGTTCAGCCTTCGGATATTCAGGAGAACAATGACAGCGCGCCAAATAGGCTTCCTGGAATGCTAGTTGATATTATTGCAGCAGACATCTTGTTGCCTTCGAGGTAATTTTCCAAAAACTCGCCGATCAGAGCTCGGCATTCGCCGACGGATCACCGGGTTGGACGTACTCGCTTGTATGCGGGGTTCCACCGGAGGACACAGAGAGAGGTCTTGACCGCCAATATACGGTCAGGGGAGGCCTAAGTTTGGGTTGGGCAGGGTTTACGCCCCCTCCTCCTGGTGGTGTCGACAGATTGTTCCAAGTCTTCACCAGTGCAGGGCTGTGATATTATCTCCTTTAGTACAGTGTCTTTTAGTCATGCATTGTTCCAGAAGCCTTACCATTCAATATCAGAATGTGCTCTGTGCCCTTTGCCTTGGGTTGGATTGTCTATGCAAGTTGTGAGAGATATGAGAGATGTGCAATACGCATGTGTTTGCAACAGGTTTGGAATATGCAGATGGTAACGACAACGGGTCAATTGAAATGATGAATCAAGTTGGTGAGAATCAAAGGGCCTCCTCCTTAATCTGCAATACAGTACTTGTCTGTGTACCTACCTTACGGTAACACCATCCTTTTATGCCCGTGCGCAGAGAGTCAAATGTCTCTTTCTCTATATTTGTACTATGAAATCTGCATGACAGCGACATGAAGCAGCAGTATGTTAGAATCACTTGGACTGCAAGGTTTCTGGCGGAAATAGCGAAGCTTATGGACAATTATGTCGTGATCAAGAAGCAATTCTGCAATATCCGATTTCACTTCTAGATGTGTAGCGGAAGTGGTACGTCAAGAAGCTATTGACCAGTCTCGTGGAAACTCGTACATTGTCTATATTTACGCCAATGCATGTCATTTTGAGCTGAATTTAACAGGTTATGAGCCGTAATGCCCGAGCACATAGTCAATGCCTCTGTGACCAGGAAGATCAATCCCAGTACTTTTATTTTTACGTTACTGCCATGATTGTCTCGTAATATCAGCAGGTCCAAACATAGACAAACGCCCTCTCTCATTCACCCAGTGCTCTCAAAGATATTATTGCTCTGGTGCGTAACTAAAGAAGAAGAGTAGACCTGACAACTGCGAAGAACCTGATTTTGGAGCACCTGCTGTAGTACGAATGGTTTGATCGCTGACCCAGTCAACTTCTGCTATGATACTGTTTGTTGCGAAGCGAATCTGTTAAGAAAGCCACGTTGCCGGATATGTGCAGCAGCATCGAGCCGGAGGGCGAAGGTCAGGCATCATTCCGGCTGTGGATCGTCTCGCACGATTACTAACCTCGATGATGCTGACAAAGCCTAGATTCGGCGCTTGGGCCGATGGACCAACACACCGATCAAAGGGGCATATCAAAGACCTTTTTCTGTATGGCTTGGCTGGCTTTCCCTTCACAATAGGCCCATTTTTTTCTACTTTGTGCTGCTGTTGCTCTTCCAAACCTATACAGAAAATATTTCGCAAGATCGATGATTGGAGTGAAAAAATCGCACCAACTCAAATCTCTGCGGCTGTTTTTTGGGCGATTACTCAAATATCTTTCATGACGAGGTTATCATACAAGACAACCCTCCACAACATCAAATTTTCAGAGACCCACGCTACGTGGAATTCCAAGTGTCACCATCAGGAGGTTATATGAAATGTTGACTTTTTTTTTACATATCGGTATACATGCTAAGGTGACCCCTGCAGAATTATCACGTCGGATTATAATTTTCCCCAAACCTCAACAGTTGGCCAGATACTTGTAAGAATGAGAGACGAATCCTTCGAAATCGCTCAACTTGAGGCGATTCGATGCTTCATTGATTCGCTTTCCAAGAAGCCGTTACATTTTACTTTTGCTCTTCACAACCGACCAAAACTGCTCAAGTGGATTGGGTTCAGGCCAATAGGATGGAACATAGGCACATTGATATCCTCGAAACTTGATATATTCAGAGATGGCCGCTTTTCCGTGCGACATCTGCTTTGCCATCATGCGTAAAGATATCTGGGCAAATAAGACATTTATCCTTGTGACCTTGCCACTTGAATTTTGGAAACATCGTATGTAAGCAACCATTGTATGCTCAGGGGCTGCAAGACGACCCTACTTCAGACATAGCGTGGCATTTTTAAAGAGTTATGTATATTTATCAGGATGCGCAGAGGGTACATGAGGGAGAGAGATAGAGAGAGAGAGAGAGAGAGAGGGAAATGCAAAGTGTATGGGATGGATGGTATGAAGTGGAAAAAGATGCAAAGATAAATAGTACGAATGTAAAGTACGTATATATATCGGGGTAAGAGATTGTCAGGACGGCGTAGCGTTCTTTTTACTACAGGAGGAGCCTAAACCTCGAAAGATACTGATGAGAGTACGCAGACCCTTGATGTAGCCTTCATCGGGATGGTGGATCGGATGCTCCGGTGGATATGTCATCTTCTTGTAGTTATTGAGCAACTCCCGTTCGGTCACGCAATGGGCAAAGTCAATCAGCCGCACATCGATCCCGCCTTTTATATTATCGCCATCGTAAATCATCAACAGGCTTGAACCAAAAAAGAAATATCCAGGCATCGCCTGAATGAGCCCCTCTAGTCGCCACAGTTTGGCAACGAGGTCGGGAATGTACTCGATGAGGACACGTTCTCCGTCGTGTAAAAAATCACGAATGGTATCTTGAAAGCCGTCAGGATCGAGTGAGCGGCCCATATATTTGTCCTGCATTTCGTAATGACCTGTTTTGGCCTTGTAAACCTTTATCATCATCGCCGCACCCCCACAGTTACCATTAGTTGTACAGGATTCTATAAAAGAGAGAGAGATATGCCTCTCGCGCCGTTCTGTAGAATTTACCTGCATCCCACACACTCGAACACCTAGCGACGCGCTTGTCGATGCTTGGCATTTTTTGCTTTGGCTCACCATCTTCGCGTGGGAGGCATAGACGCCATACTGCCGTGTTCCCATCTTGAGATCGATCACGCAGGGGTGCTTAAGCCCAAGCGTCAGATCCTCCATCACAATAAATTCTTGCTGATCTTCCTCTAATGGGCGTGTACGCGGCTTTGGCAGGGCCGCTGCTGATGCGATCCCGACGACTTGGCTCTCCTGCGCACCGACGTCAGGTGTGGAATGATGCATGACCACTGCAGGAGAAGAGGCTGCTCGCCGCCACCGAACTCGGGGCGGATCCAATGTCCGATAGGGTGGATGCTCGCTTCGATAGACAGGATGAGCGAACGTGGTCATGTCCGATCCGAACAGTTCCTGCTGATGCTGCTGGTTCTGTGGGAGGAAGGCAGTCGACCGGCGTGCCGGTCGACTGCCACGATGCTGGGAATAGTGATGGAGACTGTTGTTGTTGTTGCTGTCATTAGGCAGCGGCCGTGGCAGCGACGGCTTGGTAGTAAATGGAAGCTGACTTGTCTTGTCTTTCTCAAGCACAATACGCGGCGTGCCGCTGAGATGATGCGATATCCTAATGACGCCCAGGTAACGAGGTACAAAAGGCCAGAATTCTGGCTTTTGATGAATATCCTCGTAAAATTCTTGCTCTTTCTCAGAAATGGCTTTGCAAATGGCGCCATTCGACAGACGGAACATTGGGACATGACCGCCAACGCGACCGCGAAGCGGTAATAAGTTAGGTTCTTCATTGCTCTTGCTCATTGGAAACGAAAAAATTCTCTTAGAAAATGTTGCGATGCTGACAAAACTTGGGGGAGTGGCGTGGGGGTGGGTGGGGGGTACGGAAAAAAGAAACGGATTCTTTTGCTCATTCTCATAAGGTCACGTGCTGGATACACTGCGATTCATTGGACGAGAGCCAGAGGCACCCCATCGTTTACTTTGCGCACACCGTAAATATGCATGCCATCATCTCCAGAAGATTCACGGTTTCCAGTTAGATACAACGGCGGCAGATCTTATCCTTCTCTGTGCGTATCAAGCCGACATCTGAGAGCAGCCAATACGAACAAGTCCGTATGTAACACACACACAATGCAGCCAGAGCCGTCAAGTCTGCTATAAATTAATGCCGAATCTAGAAGATACCGATGTTGCCTCTGTAGGACGCATCTTTCGTACATCGACTTGATGCTATTGCAAAGTTTCGATCAGTTGTCGAGAGCCAAATTGAACCTCAATGGGTTCTTGAAGACCGCGTTATTGGCCGCACAACAGGTTGGATATAAGTCAATGCTGAGCGACTTTGAAGATTTTGTTTTCCTGTGAAAGAACGCACTAGAGTACAAACTAAAATCGCCGATGGGTCAATGCTGTGAGCAGGATAGAGTGGGGAGGGGCTGTGGAAGGGCTCATGGGGGCTACTTGCAGCGACACAATACATTAGGCAATAAATAAGTCGAGAAAAAAGGAAACACAATTTTTTAGGATTCAAAAAGTGACTCAGTGAATAAAACACGATCGCAGTAAGACTGAAGGTCCAGAGATGCTGTCTCGAATGGTAGTGTCACTTTAAATGCTTCATCTTCTGTTACAGTAAAGCTATTTGCCTCGTCAAAAAAGTCTGTTTCGGCCAGGAAAGATGAGACCGCTTCCTGCTCGTGGCTTTTGAGCGTGCCATCGCCTAATGCAGAATAAATAAGATAAGAATGAAGTTCCTTACTCTTTCAACCTGTTTTACCTCTAGAAATCTTATGCTGATGGGCATGGTCTAGGCTAGTTGAATGACGCTGACGGCCCGAGAAGATCGACTTTGTCCATCGAATAGCTAGCATCCGTTTGAAAATGACCCGTCTACGATTTCCCGCTCTTTCAGGTGTTGCTGAGTCTGCCTTGGATATCATGTCGATATCAGAAGAGAACAACAGTTATTGAAGAGAAATAAAAAGTTCCAGTTTAATATACGCGGACTAAATGTTTGTATGTTTCACTTGAGTCGCATTGTGTACGTGCTCTCCGACATACACACACACACACACTCTCTCTCTCTCTCTCATGAAGACTGGATAGGCGGCCGCGGGGTAGGTTCTAACCTCCGCTTCGGGAAGCTACTCGTCGATGGGGACGATGTATTTGTTTGTCCGTCCCAATCTTGTACGGTAATGGTGGGTAGATCATCGAGTCCATTGTGTTCTTCTGGCCGGGTAGGGACGATCTTGAGCAGAGGCTGTGATTTAGGAGCGTTTGCGGGTCCGCTGTCGAGAGTGAAGTTTTCTAGATCGTCAAGATCATCATCCGACAATTCTGCAACTGCGTGAGTAAGGTCAGAAGCCAGAACGGCCGTGTTGGGAGGCGATTCCTTGACCTGTTCCCAGTCTTCAGCCGGGGCTCCTGGCGGCGAGATTAAAAAGTTCTTTTCACTATGTGGCACTTTTAGGCGTAACGTCGACGGATCAGGATTGATTGGATTATGCTGTGAAGTTTGTTAGAGTACGCTTTCCCCAACCCTCAACCCCCACCCATCCATCCTATTTTACCTGTCCATAGTAGAGTCGGATCCTCATATGCTTTGTTATTGATCCGGGCTGGACGGCGCTTAAAATACGCACTTCATTCACTATCAAACCCCCCATTGTTGTCGATGAGGGCTGTTCGGTCCACACCAACCATTGCGTGTCAAGGGCATCTCTTGCATTCTTGGCGCATAAGGTTTCCTCGTAAACAATCATGAAGCGTCGAAAGCCCTTCATGGCAACAAATGCGTAAATGGCCCCGAATTCATTGAATTTAGCACGGAGCGTCTCTAAGGCAGTAGGATTCTCGAAGAAACAAAGAGGTATATTGGGCATGAGAAGCGTGTTGGTGGCAATAGATTGTGCTTGCATGGTTGTTGATTGCATTGTGGGGGAGGGGGGATCTAACTGCCCGAGAAATGAGGATGCCTAAACGTCATTGCAACCCCGCACGCTGCCTACCCTTTCCGGGCCCCCCGTCTTTCGGTTTTTCAAAAAAGACTTAGTTTCCCTATGTGGCAGCGCACAAACGCCCAGCATAAAAAAATGGCCCATTTCCTTCCCCCCAGCTCACGCACGTGTACTATAGGTCTGTGAAAATTGGATACAGAAAGACAGGAGATTTATTGACGTGCAAATAGAGCGGTGATGTTTATTGATCCTTGACCTTCTTGGTACCGCGCAAGAGACCAGTGCGTCTGGCAGCAATAAGACCGACCTTCTGACCAGCGGGGGCGCTGCGCGAGATGGTAGAGGCCTTACCAATGTGCTGATGGTTACCACCACCGTGAGGATGGTCCACAGGGTTCATGGCAACACCACGAGTACGGGGCCAGTTGTTGCGCTTAGCCTTAGCCTGATGATAAGCACGACCAGCCTTCAAGAGAGGCTTGTCAATACGACCACCACCAGCGACGATACCGACAGCAGCACGGGCGCTGGAAGAAACGATCTTCTTCGCACCGGAGGGGAGACGAATGCGGGTCTTACCGTCCTCGCCATGGCCAATGATGGTAGCATAGTTTCCGGAGGTGCGGGCAATAGCTCCACGATCACCAGCCTTCTCCTCGACGTTGCAGATAATGGTACCTTCGGGCATGGAAGCAAGGGGAAGGACGTTGCCAATGTTCAAGGTGGCCTTCTTACCGCAGTAAACGAACTGGCCAGTGTACATGCCTTCGGTGGCAATGAAGGTCTCGGTGCGAAGCTTATACCTAAAATGCCGTTGTAAGAAATCAAAGCCGTGAGAGCTCGGAGTAATCATGATTACTTACTTGTAAGGATCACGGAAAACAACCTGCGGGACAGAAAAAAAGATGCAATAAAATGAGTAAACCTTCATCCTCTCTGCGCATGCGATGATAATGAGTATGGTATCTTTTTTTTTTTACCTTGGCGAGGGGAGCGCCACGTCCGGGATCGTGGACGATCTCCTTCACAAGACCACGAATGTAGCCGTGACGTTCAGCGTAATCAGACACACGGAACTGAGCAGCACCCTTGCGGCCGACAGTGTGCGCCTTGAAGACGCTTCCGGCACCTTTTCTTTGAGCACGAATGACACGACCCATCTCTGCTTATGCTATAGAACAAGAATAAACGATTCAGCCGATGTCGCGCCACTCATCCATTCATCCATCCATTCATCCATCCATTTCGTTCTTCTTCTCTTTCTTAGCGTCCTATGATACGCACCTACGGGGGGAGTTTGAAGGGTGAGGGGAAGAGGCTGATCAAGGCTATTCTTTCATGGTCTTTTGTGCGTCAGTCGCTCCCGACCCTCAGATTTTGTGCCCGCCCCGCCTGTCCGCCCGCCCGCCCGCCCGCCCGCCGGCCAAATCGAACGGGGATATTCTTTCCTTTTTCTTGTCCCCCTCCCAGGCTCTCTTGGGCTTCTCGATTCCGTTCTTCCCCATTCGCACTTTCCATTCTAACTGGGAGGAAATTAACCCCTGGGCTGTCTACAACATATGAATCAAGGTTGAAATCTATTTACTCTAAGCTTTCGTTCTCATTTCGAATCCAAAACCTGCCCGACATGATTCGTTGGAACACATGTCTAGTCTGGCATTTGCAACGTGTGTGCAGAAACAGATGGTGATTGCGTCAACATTTACAAGATGATAATTTTCATTACACGTCAATTGTTGCTTGCACATGGTATAGCTTGGGCAAGTGGGGGGGGAGGGAGAACAAAGAAGCTAGCTGTTAGATTTACACATTACATATGCTTGTCTGAGATACGAAAAAGGCATGATTTATGCGGGAGACGCCGTCATTGCCGGTTCTTTGTTGAGCAGGCTTTTGCTGGTCTTGCCGGTGTAGGCGTATGCAAAAGGGATACAGATGACGAATTGCATGCCAAGGACAAAGCATAGCCAAAAGAAGCCTACAGAGCCATAAAGAAAACCTGCAAGGATGGGACCAACACACATACCTAGAGGGGGAACGTCAAAATCCCAATGCTCATGTTGCTTTGCTTTTTTCTTTCTTTTACCTGTGCCATAAGCCGCATTAAAGAGCGCATAGCTCATCGCAAGACCATCCTTTGCGCTCTTCCCCTTTCGCTTCTCGTTCTCAATTGCAACCACGCTGGCAATTTCTGGGAAAACGGGTGACTGGCAGGCGGACATGGTGGTCCCACCTATTGCAAGAATGATGACGAATGGCCAAAAAGTCGTGGAACTATTGGGGATGCCAATGCAGATACAGGCCGGCGTAACGAGTACCAACGCAACCAGGGCGACAATCTTGGTGCCATATCGGTCGCAGAGCCAACCGGAGACAGCGCCGGACACAATGGCAGGCAGCATATAGGCGATCAACATCAGTCCACATGAAGTTTCGTCAAACTGAAATTCTGTCGCCAGCCGCATAGAGAGCGTAGACTATAGAGAAGAAATACATTGCATCTTAAAAAATCAATGTTCTTCGGCCCCCTCCCTCCGCACATGTGTGTATATGTGTGTTCCTGGTTACCTCAAAGGCGCTCATCACTGCCGCAACGACAAGTGTCATGTGGAGCGACACAAGAAGACGCGGCCGCCGCAAAAGCTGTTTAAGCGTAACCTTCGATGCGGCTCCAGTCGTCATTGATGCAGCTACTGCCCCTATGTCGGTTTCACTGCTGGTGTCACTGTTGCTGTCGTCATCGCCTTCGAGAGAGGAGTCGGCACAGATACTGCTCATGCTCATGTGAGTAACCGATAGCTGCGGCGGCCGGAGCGTTTTCTCCGGCTTTTTCGGTTTATCGGCAAGATCAGGGAACCATTCGGGTGGCGAGTGGCATCGTTCAATAATTATAATGCGCATAAAAAAATCTATTCCACATAAGACCATGGATGCTATAAAAGGCGCCTGGTGGCCCAGTTTGCCATAAAGTACTAAAGAGGAGATGGAAAAAGATTGTTATAGGAATCAAACTGCTCTTTGCGCCCGAAGTAACGGCAATATTACCAGCTAGAGGAAGGAGAAGAAGACGACGTGATTTAGGCAACAGTCGCTAGCACCATGGTTTCGACTTTTAGAAACACTCACCTCCGATAGGCAAACCTGTCATGATTCCGAGTGGATAAAAACCGACCAATTTTCCCATTTGCAGGCCTATATATATAGATAGATAGATAGATAAACGGACACGTCTGAGAATTTCCAGCAACATCAAGCATGCTGCCCTTTACCGAGTTGATTCTCGGGCCAATTGTCCGCAATCAGGCAAAGGGACATGGTCCACACACACGCGTTTGAGATGCCCTGCAGAAACCGAGCGACAAGTAGCATCCAATAAGCAGTAGCAAACATGAAAACAAAGTTTGCCGTAATCGCTGCGGTGATCCCTAGTAACATGGGTACGCGCCGCTGTCGAACCTTATCACCTAACCATCCAAAGATAGGGGAGCCAACTAAAGAGTAAGCCCACCCCCAGAAAAAGAAGTATTTTTTTTGGTGTTGTGATTTAGCTGCGTGCTCCGCGTTGTCCACCCTATCAGGAATGGAAACAATAGAGATAAATAGAAGACAAAAATGTACCCAATAAACCAACAGCGTAGATCGCAACAAGGATGCCAGTGTCTCGTTCTGTTTCGACATCACTCGCTTTCGTCGTAGACGGATCTTCAAGGGCAGCATCATTGCCATGATTGATCCTATTAATGATGAACGGGGCTAGTGGGAAAATGATTGAGTGGACAAAAGTCTATATATACATATAGCGTGTGCAGTTGTGTAAGTATTTTTAAACGTGTGGGCCTTGGGGCTTGCTGTTCCAGGTCTTGGCCCGTAGCATTTTAAAAAATAGAAAATGTCGTGCTTACGCTGGTGAACAGTCCGACAGCAGCTGTTGCAAAGACGAATTGATCTGAAGAACGGAAATGGAGCAATATCGGAATCTTTATCTTCGCGGTTACAGGTGGAGCACAACCTCCTTTTTCATTGTGATGGTTATTCGGGCCGCTGGCAGGCACAACAGTTCGTGCTCCTAACGATGGGAAGGGCATCGTAGGTCAATAATAAAAGATGTGAGGAAGAGAGAGAGAGAGGGAGAGAGAAAGAGTGAGAGGGAGGGAGAGAAGCTTGCGACGCAATGGGTTTCCTTTCTTTTGGTACATATGCACTTCAATCAGCACACGGCAAGGAGGTACGGTACGTAGGGTGGGAGCGGTAACATGGTAGCCATGCTTGTGTGTTCTACCCAGCTGGATGGTTTACACGTCAACTATGGTCTTTTTCAGCTATTTGCCTTTTAGTTTCCAGAAGGCATTTAAGGAGTCCATACATCTCGCTAAGTAGGAGGAAGATACAGTTACCAGGGGGAGGAGGGGAAGAAAACCAAGGGGAGGGGAAAGCCCGCGAGACAATCGTTCATCCGATCATGCCGTTTTATTGAACATTCATTTCTGTGCGGATAATAGACCGTTGCGGTTTCCATGATACAATTGACATTCTTTACTTATCATAGCAATAGCCGACGCAAAGGCATGTATGCGAAGGAAGAAAATCACCTCCCGAACGGGGAAAATGAGTGTCAAGTTAGTTTTTTTTTTTTACAGCATCTTGACGATCATACATAGGGGGTGTCCAGAGTGAACAGTCTTAGTGGCCCGCCATTGCCCCGCTTCATACTTGTCTCTCTTTCCCGTTCATCTTCTCCAAACGTAGTGTAGCATGATTAAGGAGACTTATGTACACGCCTTCTTTAAAGCACAAATCAGCTTTTCTTGTTTGCCAGCGAAGGTCCGTTACATGACATGTTCTCATCGGGCAAGTATAACGTTAAACCACGTACAACAAGTGGAACTTGGTATCTGTTCAAACTGTCTATTGAAAAAAATGCAGGGTGATTAAAAGTTGTTTAGGTATCCTTTTTATTTAGCGTACAACGACGTGTGCATTCCTCACTTAAAATCAAGTCGCCACCCAATGAAAAATGAAGTAAAATTACTATGGGCGCTACCATAGATATGTCAAAATATGTAAATACCAATGCGAAGTCACTTGATCAAGAATAGTTTTTTTTTTCGAGGGCGGACGGGGACACGGGGAACGGGTTTGCCCCACTATGCGCACGTCAAAATGGAGTTTCTGTTTCTTTGGATCCTGGGAGTGGCGCAAAAAAAAATCAACATATGCTATTGCTACTTCATTTTATATGGATCTGCCTGATATTCGGACCATACAATGACAAGACGATCTAGTACCGTGCAACTGATGACACGACGAATGATTATCTGGTAGGCACAGCTTATGCAGATCCTAAAAAAAAGAGAGCAATGTATCCCTTACACTACGCGTTCGCTGTTGTAGACAAGGGGTGAGATAGGGTCACCGGGTTGTACGATTCGAGGCATACATTTTGCCTGATTACCAATGGATGACAAATCACACTGCCTGCTGCATAAAATTCAGTTGTATATTATTTCACGCAATTGTTCTGTCACAGCAACTACATCTTGAAATGGTCCTTCCAGATCATATATTCGCGGGGCGGGTTAGCAGAGTCATGCTTGGTAATCATATTGCCAGTTTCTGGATCTACTGGCCAACCGGCAATATGAACATGTGCATCGCCATCTTCCCATGTGTAAACAAGCATGCGCACAGTATTATCGCGGTATTGAATTAGTCCGTCCGGTAGGTAGAAGTCGTGCTGTGGACTATCTCCGTTTCCATAGTATCGCGCAATTAGAACATCATTGAGGAACACGAATGCCGTGAAGGGGCCGTCCAGACGCAAACGCAACGGAACATTCATCGAAGGCGAGAACGGTTTGCTGAGCCCGTTAAACTTGAATTGGATGTGTTTCACCCCCTGAGACCTGTCCAGCCAGAAGCTGTATGTTGTTTGTTCCCGCTGTACTTTTGCGACCATACTTGTCCAGCCATCTACAGCACGCTCATCGGGGAAACCGGTCGAATTGTATGGGTTATCAAGGCGTCGAACATCGGTACCTGTCATTTCCCATATCGGTTCTTCAGTGAGACCGCTCAACTTGACCTTGATGATTCCTCGCGGGTTTCGCACATCATTCATGATGAATGCCTGACGACAGAGTCCAAAGCTATCCACAAGGATAACAAGCTCGTTCGGCCCATCACCATGCAGGTGACTCGTGATATCATATGTGCGGCTTCCAAGGAACCATGGATCAGGCCCGATTTTAGCACCAGCTGAGAAAAGCTGCCTTGAATAGGTGGTGTGGCCCCCGACTACCTGTCCATTTACTAGGACAGTCGCACGGTTTCGTGCGTTCAGAGTAAGCACAACTCTTCCGGCAGGCATAGCAAACGTCGTTCGATATAGCACATGTCCACTAAGATAGTGGTAATCAAGCGCATCAAAAGTCAAGCTGCCTTCCTCTGAAAGGCGCCTGAGATGATGCCATGGGAAAGAGTCGAAGTTGGCTGAGCGTTCTTGCCAGTCGTGAAGGACGATATTAACGGGGAGTATCGAGAGCTGCTGATGTCGCAACTCAACACCATAAATATTCGATGTATGATAGACGCCGCGATTGACGGGTACAAGACGATGATCAGCAGGGCGAGAGAATGAAACAATATGAAGGTCAAGATCAGAGTTTCGGTAGTTCGTCTCCAATGATCTCGTCTTGCTGTTGTAGACTATTGTGTCGGCACCCCACGCAATAAATGCTGGAGAATGGTTTCTACCCTCATTCCAATACGGGTCTTGAAAATAAGCATAAAGAGTGCTTACTTTCTCTCTCGTCAAACCAATAAGAGTAAGTTCACCCGATGGCGTCCTTAATTTTGTCCATCCATCCATCTTTTCAAATTTGAGTATTGCCGCTGGTCCGTCGCGGCGGAGAATATCATCCTGCATGTTTCCAGTGATGTCCACCTCCTTATGTTCGAGTGCAAGACCACCAAATTGGTTCGGCTCAATTATCCATACTTCCTCATTGGACTCCTTGTTCACCATGCGCAGATGAATAGGAATTGTTGACTGGAGTAAACGCACGCCGTTCACTGCTTCGTAGTTACCCACAGCTGTAAAACTAGCTCTGTAGGGGAGAAAACATTGAAGAGTGAAGTTCCCTTCAGGCATTTGGACCGCGACATCGAAAAGGTCGACACCTTTGTCATTAAAGTTTCTGAAGAACGTGAAAAGCACGTCCTGATCTGCACCTACAGAACTGCGTTGTGTACTAATCGTACGTTTCAAACTTGGTTTGATTGTTCGCTTCGGAACCCGCGCTGTTCTTGTAAAGTATGGATCAAACGACCGAGCAAATAATAGACTCTCTCGTACGTTGCGGCCGCGGTTCGACATGTAGCCATACTCACGAATGCTTGCTGAGTAGTCATATGATGTATATACATCTCTATTTCCATTGCTCAGTGAAACGCATCGATTTTAACACAGACCCAGTCTAGATCACACGTACGGATCACCAAGTGAGCCCCAATTGGTTCCGCCATAAACCATATACAGGTTAAGCATCGAAACGCCCTGTGCAAGAGCAGAGTCGATGATGGTCTTGGTGTATGAAGGGCCATAGAAATCATTAATCGCATCGTAGGTGTGCTCAAGTTGATAATGATTGAACCAGCCTCCCTGTAGCTCTGGGATGAATAGAGGAGACTAGCATCCGAGTCAACATTGTTAGAAGCATGTTCCCATAGAGAGAGAGAGAGAGAGAGAGAGAGAGAGAGAGAGAGAGAGAGAGAGAGAGAGGGAAGTTTTAGTCTACTCACTTGTCTTGCTCCACCACCGAACAGTCGTACGGTCTTCTCCAGACGATCCATTGAATTTGATACCTGTTTTGTGCTCCATTCATTCCGCTGATTTATGGAATTGCCAGTATTTAGCAGCCAACTTGTTGGGTTGCTGGTGGGTGCAAATACTATGTGAAATCCACAAATTAGGCACCGATGCCATGCCAAAAAAACCTATGCGAATGCGGAAACTTACCAACATATTTGTCAAATCCATACCAGTCCAGCCCGAACGAAGAACTTGCCCAGAAGCCCTCCCGGCTTTCAAGCTCTGGGTGAGGAACCCAGCTACTCTCCTCAAAGCCGTCGTTTGAAAAGAGCGGGACCGTGATCCCTGCATCACGCGCCGCCTTTGCTAGGACCCGCATCTGGTCTCGAAGTCCAATCGGTAGAATGGCGGCCATTCTTTCGAACAATTCATTATCAATCTGAACTCCAATAACACACCCCTTCTTCTTTGTAACATCGTTTTCCGTGATCTGGTGTTTTGCAATGATCGGCAGAATTTGGTTGAGCCATTGGACCTCATACTGGGCAAATTCTTCGTCATAAGTCCTCCACAGCATGAACTGATTATGTCGGATGCGCAGATGACGCTTCGCAATTAGCCAGCCGGGATACCCTCCCGCTTGAGTCTCTGCGCAGATATAGGGACCTGGCGCGGCGAGGACGAAGAGTCCTAGCTCCTCGCATAAGCTAAGCAAGTATTCGACGTCGCGATTTCCATCAAAGTTGTAGACGCCTTCGTCTGGAGAATGGTAGCCCCAATGGAAGTAGATGCGGATCGAGTTAAAGCCCATGGACTGGTACTGCTTGAGAATATGAACCCATCGCTCACGATCAGGAACACGCCAATAGTGGAACTCAGCGCTGAATATCATCGTAGGCTCTCCTTCAACAATCAAAGAATGTGGATCCCAGTCCAGCACGTCACCGTATTGCGTACGATCGTACGCCACGGACGACGTTGAGATGTCAAGCGTGCCAAAGGTACGTTGATGGCAGTATATGATAAACCCAGAAAGTAGTACAGGGAGGGTCGCGAATAGTGAGAAGAGTGCGGCCATGGAAGAAGGGACTTTTAGGCAAAAAGGCCGTTTTTGCCCGTTCTCTGGAAACGATGCATCTTTATTATTATTATTTTTGGCGCTAAATCCCACAGTCCATTGAGCTCAGCCAGTGGGGTGTGTCCACCGCGTTCAGCCTTGAAGGATGCCAAGAATATTTTGCCTGGAGAACTTGGCAAGTCCACCTCTTTTTTTTTTTGAAACAAACGATGAGCTGGATCACGCTATTTACGAGCGTGGACTATCCTTATTTACAGGACAAGGCCAATGTCGGCATGCCAAAATACAGTGTTTCCCAAAGTCGAAGTCGCGGGATCATAGCTCGCGTTTTGCCCAAAAATCTTTACGCGTGACAAAGCAGCTATCATGCCCTTTTTCTTTTATGCCCGTTTCATGTCATTGATGAGGAATTGTACTCTTTTGAATCTGTTTTACCCAAGCAGAATAATTGTGTAGTACATGCTGTAGAGATAAACCCTCGTCTACGTAGTTGCTATGCTTATCCCCAAAAGAAATGATATAGACATCCAAACGAAAGAAGCAACGTGATCATTGAGAAGGTCTTGGGTACATCCATGTTCATTCGACACCACACGGGACATTACAGTGCGAAAAGGTCCCTGGCGGCATCTTACTGAGTGCAGACGCAGAGCCCGTTCACGTATCTATGTTAATATGAAGTGCAGCATGACAGGTGATCCAAGAAAGGGATGCCTGCAGTGCTAACAGACCCAAGCCAAGCACGATCTTATGAGCAATCTTCATATCAGGCATCATTAAATGTAGCTTAAACTGCAGTAACCGACGGCTAAGAAAGAAAAGGGTGATTCAATCTGACGCTGTAAGCAAAGGAACCGTAACTGGACAGTATCTCATCTTTCATAAGGCTGCTATGGGCAAAATGGATAATATAAACATATGAAAAGCCATTATTTGGTGATGCATTATGCGCCTTTTCATGAGGCCGAGGATATTGATGCTCCTACACTATCTTGCATCCTGCTCGCCTGAACTCAATCCTATTGAATACGTAGCTTTGGCTACTGGTCAAGAGAAAAGTAAGATGCAATGGGTTCTTGGAGAGCGGGAGACTGATGACCCGAATCAGCGAAGCTTCAAATAGCTTGAACTTGAGCGAATTCGAATGGTGTGTTTGTAGTCTTTACAGGTGCCCAGCCACTGCCGTAATAGAAAAACTTATGGTCCGACATATGATAATTCTACATACCCCATAGAGAACCAGTATCAACTGCCCCGATACTGACTTCGTTTTTGGGAAATGATGTTCGCTTTTATGTAGAGAGAGAGAGTTAAAGGCTTGCGCCTTTTGCCGTGGCTATATTCGAGTTACCAGTTTGCCTTCTTACGCATTGCACTTTTGCTTGCCCAGTCCGCTCCGTCGTCCGAGCTGGTGTTGGTTTATCGTTGCTTCCACTTGCCCGCTTCCAAAGGACACTGAACTACCTTTACCGCAATGGAGAAGTTGGCTACGGTCGGGGAAAGTAAAGCGTATGGGGAAGAGTTTAATGTCTTCTTTCGACTACCAGCTAACTATCCGTTTTCATTCATTAATCCTATGCCATAAAATTTGGAAATAAAGGATACTTGGGTCTTTCATTTCTCTTTACTCGCAGATTCCTGCTTACGCTAGCTAAAAGCGGAACTGCGCGCTCAGTGATATTTTCGTAAGAGGGTATCATTATTTCAGCGCTTTATATATATCTTCAACGTGTCATCAAATCGCGCTAAGACATGGTGGTATCTTGGACTTCTTTATTCATTAGGGCAGAGCTCATTGGGCTTTGGGGGTGCGTTAGTATCGTAGGTCCTACAATAGCAAGCGGGGTTTCGTTTTCCAGAAATGGATGTTCCCCGTTGAGCCTGGCGCTGCTCGGTAACTTTAAGCGGTTGCCTTTTTACTTCATAATGAACCGACGCCCATCTAATCTTTCGCCGCAACAGTCATTATCAAGCAATATCCAGCTGAATAAGCGACGTCATGAACCAGATACGCTTGCTAAGCATATCAAGTAAGAAAATGAGACAAATGACCATGACAGTCCCATATACAACCTCTCACATGATCCACTCTGGTGTAAAATGAACACAGAAAAAAGCGTCCCTCTGATCGCAATATGCCGCCCCGCGTTCGTATTCGTCCATTAAAGCACTAGATCGGAACCAAATAACCAGAATTCAGCGTGCTCATTCCTCCTCAACTTAGATTGAGGCTTTTATACCAGAATCGAAAATATATACCGAGCTTTCGGAATTCGAGAGAAAACTCGACGCAATGATCATGAGAAAGCGCTTAGACGTGCAAGAAGCATTAGGAAAGCCAACAAAGGTACAATCCTGTCTCGATCATTTTTTTCACGCTGTCTCACGCCTGCAAAACACTCGGCCAGGTGCGCCGCACGTTACGCATATTTGTCTCCAACACCGCATCCGACCAAGCTCATCAGCAACAAAACACAGAGGATGATATGAATTATGATATGGATAATGGAAACGCAGCATCATGGACGCTCAAGATTGAAGGCCGATTGCTTGACGTAATATACAGAATAGACGTTTTTCAGAGCGGCTGCTAACACATCTACGAACTTTGCGTTCCTTCCAGCCGCCCATTCCGACGAAAAAGGCCCAACCGGTTCAAAAGTTTACATCTTTTTTCCGAACGATTCTCGTTGAGTTTGATCGGGATCCAAAGGTTTATCCTGAAGGGAATTTGGTGGAGGTAACATCTTTATGAACACAGGCTAGTAAATCGTCTACTCAAGCACTGATAAAATGGGATGATTCCGTAGTGGCGTAAGCAAGCCAATGCTCCGGAGCACGATGGTATCGAAATTAACCGCAAGGGGGATACGAATGTAAATGCCCGTATCATCCTCGATCCAGAATATATTCCGCAGAAGTACAAGCTGAGTCCACTATTGTCTGAGCTATTGGACATGAAGCTTGACACAAAACCGCAGATTGTGATGGCGCTATGGAATTATATTAAGGTAGAAGAGGAATCAAGCTAGGGGCAATGGAAGGGCTTATATTGTGATACCAGAAACATTCTCTGCAAGACGCTGAAGGCAGGGGGATCGTACACTGTGATGAGAAACTCCAGCAAGTAAGTGTGTGCTCTTGATCGCACCTTCTTTTCTCCTACTTATCTTTGCACCTGAAGCTCTTTAATGCACCGACGATACAATTCACTCAGATTCCAGATCTGTTGAACAACCACTTGGCACGCCCAGACCCCATTGTCATTCATTACACTGTTCGGTAATCCAATGCACAGATTGCATGTAGAAATACCTATTTACCTCTTATGGAATTTACAGGACAGACAAAGATTTCCACCAATCACCGCAAGCATATGACCTTGATGTTGAACTCGACAGCGTTGTCCGTCAGAAGATGATGAACTCAGTAGCCTCAACCCAGTCTCAGAAGGAGGTGATGGCTCTTGATGATAAGGTCGTCCAATGTGTTCAGAGTATCAACAATTCGAAAATCAAGCGTGACTTTTTGATGCAGTTTGCGCAGCATCCAGTTGAATTTATCAATAAGTGGATTGCTAGCCAAGCAAACGACTTGGAGGTTGGTTACGAGATGCCAGATGGATATAAGGTACTGACCATTGATTCGGCGGGAATTTAGATAATTCTTGGGTCGAGCAAAGTCAACGTTGAAGAGATGAGACGCAATGAGTTCTATAAACAGCCTTGGGTGAAGGAGGCTGTGTTTCATTACTTGACGTCGAAGGTCAGACAAAAATCGCAATTGATATTGGGTGGCAATACTGAAGTTCATTCATCTGTCTTATCAGGTCCAGCAAAGGATGCAAGAACTATTAAATACTCAAAAGCAAGATAGTCCTTAATGCCATTCCTCACCTAATACGTAGTTTGCATTTCATCATAAAGTAAAGACAAATTGACGCGTGTGTTTGATTGGCTCGGTGAGCGGAGAAGGGGATGATGCACATTTATGGTTGCCCCTGGGGACAACGAGACTTGGTTGCCGATATCCGAATAAAAAAGAAACCTCCTGCCGAGATGGAGGATCTTGACGTGGTCGATAACTGTCAAACCAAATCCCATTTTGAACATGCTGAAGAAGCACTCGGTCTAATTACTGCTTTGAACACAACCGACGGTATTAAGGCTTTGGGCCGTCTAAGCGAGATCGTGGGTAGCATAAAGAACGATTGGCCGTTTAGCTTATGTTAGACATGAATAATCTAACTCTTTTTCTATTTCTCTCGTCATGATATGTGTATTAGCTTGATATGTATCAAGAACAGTCGCATCTTCTCGATCCATACCTTGAAGCGATGGTTGGGCCAGTTGTTTCGCAATTACGTACGATCGTAGTCAAAGAGAATGCCGGGCAGGACATCCACCATAACTGTCATTTACTATTTCGGTATCTTTACTTGCTAACAAAAACGCGAGGCTACAAAACTATTGGTAACCCTACGCCTTTTGTCGGCACCATATCAGATCGCGATAACGGCTCACACAACGCTTTATAGTCAAGTTCATGTCTCACGAAGTCACTGACCTCGAGCCAGTGTTTGATTTCTTATGTAACATGCAGGGTCCCGAAGCTGTGCCCTGGGAGACGCGATATATCAGCTTTATTTGGCTCTCCCTCATTTGTATGATTCCTTTTGATCTGAAGCGTGTCGATAGCGGATCAGACAACGAGGTATTTGCGAAAACTCTGGGGGCGGGTCCAAACAAAACTCGTTGACAATGGGCATTTAGGTCCCACTCGTGCCACGCATGATCGAGCTCTGCAAACAATACCTCAAATCGACCGGCAAAGAACGCGATGGAGCAGGGCTTCTTCTTGCTAGATTGCTGAGTCGTCGCGATTTATGTGCGGAGGCCTTGGAGCCCTTTATTGAGTGGTCAAAGTCTAGATTGAATAGTGATGCGGATGTTTTTGAGGCAAGTTTTGATCGGTTCCTGCCCGGAGGGGGGAGATATTGATCAGATCAGGGAATTTTAGACCGCAGGAATATTGTCATGCCTCTGTGCAGTCTATCAGTTCGCGCCCCGTACCGTCCTCTTGCCGACACTTGACCATGGGGTTATCCCACTCTTGAACATGGCATTTTTTGACGACCATGCTAACAATTCACTGATTCGCAAACTAAGGGTAAAGCTGACCCAGCGTGTCGGTTTGTGCTTTTTAAAGCCCAAAATTGCACCGTGGCGATACCAGCGAGGTACAGGCAATTAAAAAGGATCCTATCTATGAGAGCGTTCCCCTCTAAAATTGTAGACACTTTCGCAAAGGTAATCGATCTCTGCGTCAGAATTTGGAGGAGACCGCTGGTCAGGCTACCGCTTGGAAGGACAATGCAATGATCGACTCAGCCGCCGAAGACGAAGATGAAGTTCCAGAAAACATGGAGATTATCATTGACATTCTTCTGAACGGGCTTCGAGACAAGGTGAGTAACTAAATGGCAGAATAGCTTAAGGGTCAGCTAGTAATCCAAGCAATATCGATAACAGGATACAATTGTACGGTGGTCGGCAGCCAAAGGCGTTGGTCGTATTACTCAGCGACTACCTCGCGAGCTTGCAGAGGATGTGATCGGGTGGTTGCTAGAATTGTTCCAAGAGAATACGCTGACGAGTCCCTCAACGGGGATCATCGATCTTAGCGCGGTGTCGGACAGCACTTGGCATGGCACGTCCTTGGCGATTGCTGAATTAGCGCGTCGTGGTCTTCTTTTGCCTGAGCGTTTACCCGAAACAATTCCTTGGATCATTCGAGTACGTTCTCTCCTCCCAATCCCTTCCGCCATCTTTTAGTTTCTTATTTTTGTCTATTTTAGGCACTCAAATATGACCAGAAACGCGGCTCTCATTCTATTGGCGCGCATGTCCGTGATGCCGCATGTTATGTATGTTGGTCGTTTGCTCGTGCCTATGCGCCTAGTATCATGGAACCCTATGTGGCCAAGATTGCACAGACACTGGTGGTAGTGTCTGTCTTTGACCGTGAAATCAATGTGAGACGTGCGAGCAGTGCTGCCTTCCAGGAAAATGTCGGTAGACAAGGTATATTCCCGGCAGGCATCGATATTATTCAACTTGCCGACTATTTCACTGTCGGTAACCGCAGCAACGCGTTCCTGAAAGTCGCCTATAACATTGCGAAGTAGGTGAATGGGAGTGAAGGACAATGTTTGATTGAAGAGTCGAACACTCAATGTGGGGTAATGGAAGGTTTGAAGCATATAGATACCCAATGATTCAGCACCTCACGTCTGTCACCATTCGACATTGGGACAAGGCCATGCGCGTCCTTGCTGCGGCAGCCCTTAACCGGCTTGTCGATTTGGACCCAAGATATTTCATTGACTCTATTCTCCCTGAACTGGTATGTTTTTCGTTTTTTTTTTCAAGAAAAATAACGCATTCCCACTAAAGAACGCCCCCGATATGACATAGACTTCTTTGGCTGTGTCGACCAATATGCAAGAATCACATGGTGCGATACTCGCTGTTGCTGAGATATGTCTTGCCCTCTATGGCTGTCGATCCAAAGATGCCCAACTGGAAGCGTATTGGCAAGAAAACTCAAAGATAGTCAAGGATATTATGTTGATCATATCCAGGATCCCACCTCGGTCATTAACCACCTTTGGATCGGAACAGATCCACGAAGCCTCATGTCGTTTAATCGAATGCATGGCGCGCACCCATATGCCCTGCGTTTCGGCTATTCCTGGCGATCAAAATCCCTTAGACGCCTGGAGAACACTCGTCCATACATCTTTAGAACGAAAAGAGGAAAATGTACAGCAATTCGCAGTGGGTGCGTTTGA
Source organism: Dichotomocladium elegans (assembly GCA_025716815.1). Taxonomy (NCBI): domain Eukaryota; kingdom Fungi; phylum Mucoromycota; class Mucoromycetes; order Mucorales; family Lichtheimiaceae; genus Dichotomocladium; species Dichotomocladium elegans. The sequence continues at coordinate 55,212 of JAIXMN010000035.1, read as the reverse complement.
GGCAATGGCTTCGTCGTATGGTATCGACAAAGAAACGGTGTATATGGCACTAGACAAGATAGCATCCACACGAATGCTGTATGGCCGACGTGGCTATGCGCTTGCCTTGGGAACTGTAGTTTATACAGAACCAGAAGAGCGGCGCTTTTGGCTTCGGGACGTGCTCAGGCATTTATGTTCGGGGGCGCAGGTGCAGGTATTTATTTTGCAATTTCATCAATACAGGGCCTTCTCACCATCAATGCTGAAAATATTAGCAAGAGGCGCAAGCGAACGATGCGGAGTCCAAACGCAATGCGGTGATGGGCTTACACAGCATTGTCAAACGTTTAGGCGATGACCTATGCAATATGGTATCGAAATCAGACTTTGACGCGTTGCTGAACAGTCTTCAACTGTGTCTTACGGACTACAGTACGGACCAACGTGGCGACGTTGGATCTTGGGTTCGAACCGCGGCCATGGAATGCCTTCGAACTCTCATACTTTTAACAGCTAGACTGGATCGGCAACGGATACAGCAACCATATCTTACGCCTCAGGCAACGGCGCAGGTGGTCGCTGGTTTATTGAAGCAAAGCGTTGAGCGTATTGACCGTGTACGCGATTGCGCAGGCAGGGTCCTTTGTGATTTTCTTTACGATGACCAAACTCTCCTCAGTATACCCGATCGCGATTTGTTAGAAAGGGCGATAGCCAGGCATGTCACAGGTCTTTTGACCCTTTGGCCCATACTATATTGACTTCATTTTTTCAAACAGGGACTTATCATGGTCCTCTCCTGCTGAACTTTATCCGGTGGTGACACCAATTCTTTCGTCCTCTCTTTACCGGTATGAGCTCTTGGCTGGCCTTATTGCAAGTGCAGGTGGTCTTACCGAGTCTCTTGTAAGTCTTATGATGGCTTTCTCAATAAGATATCTAAAGCTGACATTGGAGTGAAAGGTGCGTCATTCAAGTAACTGTTTACTTGAGTACATGAACACATTGAGGGTTGAAGGTGGCAATGAGGACGCGTGCTTGACTAGCATGGTAAAGACGTTGCTTGATCTATTCAGTAACTATGAAAAACAAGAACGTGTCATACTTCCACTTATGGATGTGATTGGGCTGCTCTACGAAGCTGGTATACTCAATAAGATTATGGCGGATGACATGTAAGCAAAACACGGTTCATTGGGAGGGCCATGTGATCTGCAGAGTGGTTACCACGATGGAGAGGAGGGCGTTAATATGATCTATTGTTTAGCCATAATAAAATCTTACTTTGCGTAAGAAAAGAATGCATCAGAAGCAAAAATATTCGCAAGCTTTCGTCTGCCATCAAAGTCTATGCCGGCATGACGTCTTTAAAAGCAACGCCAACGAAGAAGAAGGCGCTTCAGCAACTGCTCTCCTATTTGGTGCATTCATTCCCTCGTATTCGTTTGGAGGCGTCAGATCAGCTTTACAGCTACCTGGCTGTCCTGGATGAGGACGAAATGACCGAGGGTACAATGGAGGCAGAAGAGATCTTGACAAGCACCGACTGGTAAGCACTTCTAACCGTGTTGTTTTGGCTCTAATTTTACTAATTCTGCGCATTATTAGGGCTGGATCGTTACCGGAAATTAAACCTATTCGGGAACAATTGTATTCACTCTTAAATGTGCCTAAGCCAGTGTTAAAGTCTGTGAAAAGCAAATAGAAGTATGTGAACGGGACTTGTCAGGGACAATGTTTTTTGTCGAAAAGAACAGGGCTTCACACGTTTGGGCGTTCTATGAACCTGCCGCGTCTTATTACGCGTACATGAAAAATGCTGTTAGTCTTTCTGAATCGGCCTTTTCTTTTTGCGAGAGTACATGGCGTGATAAGTTGCGGTTTAGTTTAGTGCACCCTATGGCCGCTTTGAGTCCTGCTATGGGCGATCAGAACCCAAGGCAGAGAATGATTAATAAGACGAGCTTCAACATTATACAGCAATTTTGGCATTTGTTTCCATATGCGGACTGATCGGGGGTTGCGTTTAAACACGTTAACATACGTAAAAGGGCTTTCCTCGCCTTCCCTTTTTTACCACCTGTTCTTTTCCATTTTCCTTGCAATCCGCAAATGAGCAAGCCCATTAATGAATATCCGGTTCATGGACTTATGCCTAAGCAAGACACGCAAGCAGCTGCTTTTATAAAGAAATACCCGCAATACGACGGCCGTGGCACTGTGGTTGCCATTCTCGACACCGGTGAGAAACCGAAAGGACGTTCACCATGCCTTGGCGTTCGATTGATAAAAGCCATTTTGTTTTCATATAGGTGTCGATCCTGGGGCTGCGGGCATGCAGGTACGCATGAGAAAGAGACCTCTCTACTACCATTGTTTAGGGGCATAAGCAAACGGGATTTTTTTTCGCTGATTGCCTTGCTTGGGGTGGTGTGTGGGACATCAGATCACAACGGATGGCAAGCCGAAAATAGTCGATATTGTCGACTGTACTGGAGGAGGTATGCAGGTGGCAGAATTTCCCTTTACAAAGGTCGTTTCTAACGCTGCCTTTTTATGTTTTCTTCAAGGCGATGTGAACACCACGCAGGTTGTAAGGGCCATCGAGGAAGAGCAGGACGGCGTCAAGGTTCATTTCATTCAGGGCTTGAGTGGCCGCCGGCTGATTGTCGATCCTTCTTGGGTCAATCCTTCCGGCGAGTATCGCGTGGGTGTCAAGCGAGCATACGAGCTCTTTCCAGGCGAATTAGTCTCGCGCTTGAAGTCGGAGCGCAAGGAGCAATTTGAGATCAAGCATGCCGCCCTGCTGAAGGACGCGCAGGCGCGCCTTGCCGAATTCCGAAAGAACAATACAAATATAAACAACAATGACAAGTTAGCTGGAGAACTCGCAGATCTGGAGGCTCGCGTGGAAGGGTTGAAGGAATTGCTCAAGGCTTATGAGGATCCCGGAGTAATCCTTGATTGTGTGGTGTTCCACGACGGTCAGGATTGGCGTGCTGTGATTGACGTGGAAGAGACCGGGGACTTGAGAGGTGAGTCCAAAACAAAAAGTGGTGTACAAAGCGATATGAGACCTTCTGACACTTGGATTCGTAGGTCAGCCCGCCTTGGCTGATTACAGAAAAGAATTCAAGTATCACACATTTGGAAAAGCGGATTTGCTCAATTTCTCCGTCAATATTTATGACAATGGTGACCTCTTGAGGTGAAGAGACAGCTATGCATCCTTCTGCAGCTTGCGTCGTGTGCTAACAGTATGAGATCTAGCATTGTGACGCTCTCTGGAAGTCATGGCACCCACGTTGCCGGCATTGTTGCTGCCAATTTCCCTGAAGAACCTGCCCTGAATGGCGTAAGTTTCATGGCCTTTGCCTTAGTATTCGTTTACTAAAGGATCGGAGGCCGTTCAATAGGTGGCACCTGGTGCACAAATCGTGTCACTTCGGATCGGCGACAGTCGTTTGGGCTCAATGGAGACTGGTCCTGGCCTAACACGCGCAGCTGCCCATCTGGCCATGAATAAGGTTGACCTGGCCAATATGTCGTACGGCGAATCGAGCAGTCTTCCTTCGCAAGGACATTTTATTCGCCTGCTTGCAGAGGAGGCCATTTCCAAATCTGGCTGCATTTTCGTTACCAGTGCGGGCAATGATGGCCCATGCTTCAGCTCCATTGGTGCACCGGCGGGTATGGACAGCAGTTTTGTTACGGTAGGTGCCTACGTCAAGCACTCTCAGATGCTCGCCGAATATGCATTGCTCGAGTCGGTCGATGAAAAGCCGTACACGTGGTCATCGCGTGGTCCGTGTACAGATGGTTACCATGGCGTAGACGTGTATGCTCCTGGCAGTGCCATTACGAGCGTGCCTGTGTACGGTCTAAATAAGCTTGACTTGAAGAATGGTACTAGTATGTCAAGGTAATAATAACGAAATGACCTCAGGGTGTTATTATATACGTACTGATGGTTTACGTAGTCCTAACGCGTGTGGCTGTATCGCACTGCTTGTATCGGGCCTGAAAGCTGAAAATCGCGCGTATACACCCTATCGCTTGAAGACCGCTGTTGTACAGTCCAGCAAGGATGTTAAAGATCCACTGAAGGTTGGCTTTATCCAGGTTGAAAAAGCATGGGAATATCTTGAGAATTTCCAGGATAGAAAGGATCTGGATATTATATATAATGTATGTAGAAAACAAAATGGAGACGACGGTGTGCTCGCTCACAACTGGATGTTCTATCTGCGTGTGTGTGTGTGTGTGTGTGTGTAGGTATCTGTAAGCAGACAAGGCAAGAAGCGCGGCATTTACTTGCGCGAATTGGATGAAACCAGCCAGATTCAGTATGTGTCCACGCGTATTGAGCCCACTTTTATGGGCGAGGCCGACCCTGCCAATCCAAAATACAATTGGGCTAAATTCGAATTCGAAGCTCGCGTGGCGCTTGTGCCCTCGGAGACATGGATCAGCGCACCTGATTACGTATACTTGCCTTCTTCTGGAAATACATTCCAGATCAAAGTCGATCCGACGGCGTTGAAGGAGAGTCAGTTCCATTATGGTGAGGTGCTTGGTTATGACACAAGTGCACCTGAGCGCGGACCTCTATTCCGTGTGCCTGTCTCTGTTGTCAAGCCCAGTGTGCCCTCGAATGCGTCGGTCCAGTATCGCGAAGTTGAGTTCGGTCCCGGCGACATTATGCGCAAGTTTATCCATGTTCCTGAAGGCGCGACTTACGCTCATTTAATTGTCCGCTCCAGAACACGCGAGCAGACGAACCCTGCGCGCTTCATGCTGCATTTGTTGCAACTGGTCCCCAAGCAAAATCAAAAGAAGAAACAAACATATAACCTTCTTCTCGGTTCTGGCTCCTTTGGGGACGTCGGGTCCGAGGACCAGGTGATAGTCGTACGATTTGCTGTCCGGGGCGGTCTCAACATGGAGTTCTGTCTGGCCCAGTTCTGGTCAAGCCTGGGCCGCCATTCGGTAGATCTCGATATCGAGTTCCACGGTGTGCAGATCGCCGGCAATCTAGCGAGCAATGGAAACGGTACCGTTCATCTTGAGCCACAGGTTACGCGGCTCGATTTGATCGCGCCTCTTCGGAAGGAAAGCAAGGTCGACATCCAGACAAACTTTAACAAGCTTCGCAAGTACCTTCGACCTACTGATGCAGTTATTACGCCCCTTAACCCGGAGCGGAATACGGTTCCGGACACGCGGGTTCTTTACGCACTCAATTTGACGTATGCGATCAAGATTGATAATAACAACACGACAATTACACCTCGATTCCCAACGGTCATGAATCAGCTCTATGAACATTTTCTTGCTGGCGTATTTGGTATAGGTACGTTGAAATAATGTTGCACCCGTGCGACAAATTATGCTAACGAAAGGGCGTGATTCAAGTGTACGACGCGAACAAAAAGGTGGTTGGATACCTGGATGTCTTTGATCACAGCTTCAAGCTCGAGGTCAAAGGTGACTACACGATTGTGCTCCAGCTGACGAGCGAAGAAGAGGATGTGTTGGAGAAGCTTAAGACGACTATTTGCGAGCTGGATCTGAGTGTCAAGAGCGTGAACTTCGTTGCATACGCGACAGCGGGCGGTGTGTACACGGATAAAAAGTCGTCTATTCCCAAGTTAGGTCTTGAGCGCCGCGATCTCCAGGTGTGCTACATTGCGCCTCCTGGAGATAGTCAGCAGTGGGTACCCAAGGAAGCGAAACCCGGCGATGCGCTTGTCGGTAGCCTTGCGTTCACGGCTGAAAAGGTTGATGGGGGCCAGTATAAGGCGATCTATGTCATCCCTCCCGAGCCCTCGAAGGACAAGGACAGCAATAAGGAGGAGAATACTAACAGCGACGAAAAAGTCAGTGCCCAGCTTAAGGAAGCCATCCGTGACCTACAGATCTCCTATCTGGACAAATATCCCAAAGGCAACGACGACGACAACGCGAGCGGGCGCAAGGCGCTGCTGAACAAGCTAGAGGGCGAGTACGCCAATGACATTGTGTTCCTGCTGTACAAGATCGATTCATTGTGGAAGGAAGCGGGTAGTGGTGTATCTGAATGTCTTATTGACGATGACAAGCTGTCAGCTGACAAAGCGAAGGAGATCATTGCCATGGCAAACCAGATCACTGCCCAAATCGACCAGCGTGAGCTGCATGAATTCTTCGGGCGGTACCCAGACAAGAATGACAGGAGTGTCAAGGACCTCCGCAAGGAAAATGACAAGAAGAAGGAGCAACTTGCCAAAGCATACAAGCACAAGGCTGCCGCACTGGCAGCCACGCTCAAAGGCCAGGAGGAAGTGGCCGATGTCGACGAGGCGATCAAGGAGTTGAGACGGTGGTCATCTGATGAAAATGATCTCGTGACCGTGCTCATCAAGGTGAAGCGGGACAGAGTCGCGGGTCTGTATGGTTCAGCTCTCAAAGCAATCTCAAAGTACCTGGGCGACTTGGCCGTCAAGGCCGATACAATAGACGATCAGCAGAAGGCATGGACTGTGCGAAAGAACTTGTACAACAGCTTGGGATGGGCTGCTTGGTCGGAGTATGACCAAAAGTGGGCGATCATCCGTCGTCCGCCTGGCGGCTTTGCTCCGCTCTAAGCGTATGCAAGTGGCCAAAAAATTAGTTGGTGATGTGGAGCCCCATCTTCTGTAAAATGTAACTAAAGTCTAAGCCTCAGTTTTGGTTTGTATAACTGGCTGGCCCGAGTATGACCCGCTTGTCAGCATATTATACACTATTTTTCAACATCAAAGTCGCATCCCTGCCAGTTCTGAAGTCGCAGGATCGCAAAAATAAAATTTGAAGCATCAGGCACTATTAAATATAGCTTGAGACTCCCGCAGCCATCAACCGAGAAAAGGAAGAGGCCAGGTCAATCTGAAGTTGCGAGCAGAGTAACTGTAACTGGACATTGCTGTATGTTGGCTTCCTTAAGGCTATTGGACGAGATGGATAAGTATGAGCATATGAAGGGCCATTATTTGGCAATGGATTGCACCTATCCCTAAGGCTGAGAAGATCGCAAAATACATCGCGTGTGTCGAGGATATCAATGTGCCTATCTTCCGCCCTACTCGTTTGCCAAGAGCAAAGTAAAAGGCAATAAATTACCCTTGTTCCATTCTGCAATCTTCTAGTAATCCGGATGCTCTGTAGATGACGATTCAGCCCAACTCAAGTGCCTGGAGAGGAGAGGATATGGGCTTTGGGTGGGACCGTGGTTGTGCTGCACCCGCGCGCAGATCTCCCACCATGACTTTGTCAAGGTGTTTTTGTTCGTTTGCTTCTGTCGCTGGTGTTGCGCTCGTCCCTCCTTGTCCCTTCCTCCAACCCTTACGCCGTCGCATCGGCCGTCGATGCTCAGCAGCTCAGATCCTTCCTTTCCTCCCTCTTTGGCCATTATTACCGCAATGGTACACCTAGCTTCCTTCGGGGTAAATGAGGGGGCTGATGTTTTCTGTTGACTAACGGGCTTCTTTATGCGTGCGACATTTCATTTTACTTTATGTGCGTCATAATCTTCCTCCGTTACGAAATTTTATTTTTGAAAATAAAGTATTATGTATACTTCATTGTAGTGTTGCTCATCGATAGATACAGCAGTACGTACATACCATCCCCAGATGCAATACATACCCCGGAGGGGAAATGGTAGTACGTATGCTTTAGAAAATGACCAAAAGTCGGAGCATTCACATACGACCAAGTGCATCCATCATCATAATAGCATAGTTCGAACGCATTATACCGCATTTCGGTGCTTAATTAGTCCAGGGCAATAGAGAGACGGGATCAAGATTGACATCACTAACAGCGCCACGTGGAAAAGAGTACGTACTGTAAAGGAAATTTGATTAGAGTTTGTCCGGGAATGGCAAATAGCTGAGCCTCGTTCTTCATAACGAAGCGGCTGAAAAGGAAACGTCCCGTGTTACTCAACTCCATGACGTGTGTTCTGTGGTATCGTTCTAATTTTAAATATCATTTATCTTGTCATCTCTGATATGTACGTATCGTTTGAACCGGGTATTATTCGATTGGGATTCTCGAGAACCAATCATGTTGGTTGGACTCAGCATTCTCTTTTGAAGGACCTCGCACCACTCAACGTATGCCCTATATTTTACATATTCGCGCAAGGTGCTGGTTCGGTACGTAGTGGATACATTCACATGGGATCAAGAGCTCTTTTTTTTTTGTCCGAGATGAAGAATGTGCATGAAAATAATCGGAACCATCAAAGCAACTTTGTTTCTCTTCGTGTAAGAAATGCAATGCAATGCGATCCAGGGTCCTACGCATTCGATTATTTCTAAAATATGCGTTGATATTTTCTTACAAGATGTGCTCTGGCCAGAAATAGGCTCTGATCCACTCCTCACTGCGTGACCTGGTGTTTACAGTAATGTACTCTATACTGTACTGTGCTATCCACGCTGGTTGCATGATCTGTTTGCATATATCAATACCGGTATTTACATCCAATGAAGCTGAGCCTCGTCTTTCACTGGGCTACAAAATGTGCGCTGAGCTGTTGATGGTTATATAAAACCTTGCTTCGTCATATAAAAAGTGAATGAAGTTTATGTGATATATTTGCGCAAAAAAAAAAAAATGGTGTGCTTATCATACATAGGAAGAGGAAGAGAGAGAGTATGTGCGTGTGCGTGTGCGTGTGAGAGAATGAGAGTGAGAGAGTGTTTGTGTGTGTATGATAGTGCTGATGGAGAGAGCGAAGGAATTTACAAAGGTCTATAAAAAAGGTTATCAATACCAGGAAATAGGATATGCAGCTATGTACTGGAGAGAGATGATCCTCAGAAGTAAGGGTCAGGATACTGTGGATGTGTGCATATGTTGACGAGTAGGTACAGAGAGAAAGTTGTAGTAGTAGACAGCAACATCAGGACATTTGCTGCATAGATGAGGAGAAAGACAACTGGTGTTTCCAGTTAACAAAAGAGGATAGTGCCTGGATACCGTGGTGTACGGCGGCGTTCGTGGATCTTGAGGTGGCGCTTCATATCGTGCTTGCGAGCGAATGGTTTACCGCAGCGGTGACACTTGAAAGCCTTTGGGCGATTTGGGTAGTGTGTCATGATATGCTCTTTCATGTTATTCGCACGGTTGCTTGAGTGAGTACAGAATGGGCATATGTGACGCGTGCGACGTACAGGAGACGGGTTCCCCTTTGCTGCACCGGATGCGGCTCCCTTGCTTTCGGTCAGAGATTTCTTATTATCAGTCATGTTGGGCTGCTTCTCTGGTCGCTGGCGTCCTTGTTCTTGTTGTTGCTGTGTGATATGCCCTTGGTCGTTTTCTTGCTGTTGGACAATGATCTGCTGCTCAAGCCAGGGTTGCAGGAATATGTTGTGATCGCCGTCCGCGAGCGTGAGCTGCTGCGCCACTACTGAAGACAATAGTGTGGTGGCCGCTTCTTCAGGAACACCGGGCGGGGGCGAAGAAGAAGGAAAAGAAGCTGCTGCTGCCAAGGGCAGCTGTGGTGCGGCGGCGACTGAATCAATAGTGAGGCCGGTTATCATTTGGTCCAAGATAGTAGAAGAAAATGACTGAGCAGGCGAGACGGTAAACACTGGATTCGTAGTGGGGCTGGCTATCGAAGGAATAGCATATGAGCCAGCACTCTCCGCTGAAGAGTCGGGAAACGCAAGCGAATATGACGATTGACAGGAGGGCGACATGAAACATCCATTCTCAAAAGACGTGCTATTGAGCGCGAATGCAGGTGCTTCAGGCAGTAGATTCTGGAACTGTTCTGGTTGTTGCTGCTGTTGCTCTTCCTGCTGTTGCAGCAAAGGGAACGATAATGCTGCAGACAAAGGCAGAAAAGACGCGGCCGAATGGGGTATCATCCATAGTAAATGATCATCCAGCATTTCGGACAATAGGAAGTCATCGTCTGAAGGCACGCACCCTTGCTGGATGGTCAATTCATTAGCGGAGAATTGGCAGGAAGGGAAGGAAGACGCAGCTACATGGAATAAACAGAGTTGAATTTCTCGCGGTGCTTTATTTATTTACTAATTTTTTTTACCATCGTCAACATAAGGCTGAGATGCGGAGGTCGCCACAAGAGAAGCACTGGTTGCTGCCACTTGACAATTGGAAATCAAATCGCTTGGAGAAGCATAAAAGAACGGTGATGCTGAGGCAATCACGGCCGTAGAACCGTCCATGCCAATAGTAGACTGATCAAACGCAATGGTACTTTGATGAGTGGCTGATCCAGCAACCGACTGAGAGTTAGCTTGAACTGTGGAGCTCATAGTGCCAAATTGAGTATATGCCCGACAAACGGAGGTCTTTAAAGTACAAGATATGCGAAGTGAGGAGGGATTTAATGGAGGATAGACGTCGCTGTCATGAAGTTGTGGAGAGGAAGGATCGTGGCAAGTCCCAGCCTTTATATAGACCGTGGATCAAGCGCACACAGTGTGCACCTCGCACGTTTATATCTAACCTAGCAGCATAATGCTTTCGTTCGGGTGTCTCTGGTGGTCACCAGGTGCTCGACCATACAAAAACGCGGGAGACGAGCGCAGAGCCAATAACGACGCATATTTCTTTTTTGTGGCCACACCTGAGTCGGCATAAGGAGAACAGTCCTTCACCCTTCTCCCGAAGCGGGAAGAACGTGTGGTGTCATTTGGGATAGAACATCCTATGGAATGATGTTGTCATGGACGCTTCTATTGGAAGCACTTTTTTTAGTGCTGCGTGTTCAACATACCCTCTGAAGAAAAATAGCCACCTTGACGGTGATTGGGTATATCATGGATACAATAGTTTATATGTGGTGGTTCTTCGTTGGAAAAATCCGAAAATGGAGAATGCAACTCATACACTAGCCACTGCTGTATAGAAAGAGTATATCTGCTGTCGACTACAGCACCCTCGCATCATGCCGATCCGCTCTTTGCTCAACGACGGCCACCCTGAAGACATGCCCATTGTAGAGGACATAAATTATTTTCAACGCATGGAGCATTGGCCAATGCACTTGCAATGTGCACTGTGCTGGTCAATTGGATATCCGTCAGTAACGGAGGAGTTATGGTCTCTGATATCGCTATGCTTTGGTTGTTCCAACACCATGATTGTTACACATACTCTATCCTGTGCGTCAAAAATAAAAAAAGGACGGCGGGGGTCATGACACCATTCGTGCACCATTTTAACAACTCCACGTTTTTTTTTTCGTTTTGTTTGAGCGCCACCTGTGCAGCTAAAATTTGTATTAGGTCCCCCTTACCTTTGTAGCTGGGGTGAATAACGCAGCCCTTGCTTAGAATTATAGACAGAGCGAAACATCAAACAGCTGTTGTGATTTATTATGTAACACATTCTACTTTGCTTTTTTCCCCTTTCGCAGCGTCAAAGAAAAAGACCATATTGTTCGTAACATGCGCTCCCCTCTTTTTTCGCTCTTTCCGATCACATTACCTCCAGATTTACCTATCAGGCAGGGACTATCCGACTCAGCGATTTGCAAAGCTCAAAAATGGCGAGGTGGCGCAGGGCAATGTGCCACATTCTCCGTTTCTTGATTCTGATTTGTACATTATGCGATTATGATATGCGATGGGATCCTTCTAAGGACCGGTTTGTCGAAATTCTTTGTCCAACCTGGGGTAGGGGCGAATGACGAAGCAAAGCGATCATCTACACACTGCCGCATCCAACGCACACACACACATTTCTCTTCTCTTTTTTTTTTTTTCTGAGAAAGCTATGTGTCGATAAGTGTATAGGGGGGAGAGAGAGAGACACACTACCTGCCCGCGCCACGCGAAAAAAGAACATGAAATCATGGTTTTTGGGTTCGCCGTCAGTTGTAGTTGTACGGAAGACTCTAAGTTGAGGTATAGGGAAACAATCTGATTGGGTGATGTAATTAGCTTCGCAGAAAAAAATAAAGTGGATGCCGCAAAAACAAACAACAGAAGCATCGGGAATAAGAATGCCACTGCAATAATTTAGAAAGTTCGCTATCCACGTGCTATGCCACCGACGGGCTCGTTTGTGACACAAGGGTTTCTGTGAAGAAGACCCCGTATTTTCCTTATCTCTGATCTACATCTGACGTAAGGTATGTCCAAAGGATCGGGTCCAACTTACGAAGAGCGATGATGATAAAGAAGGAAAAGGAGAATATATACGTAGAACAGGTATTGTTCCGTTGGCATGAGACGGGAATGGGTGGCTGTAAGAAAAAAGACATTGACTATGTAGAGGATAAAGACAGTAATAATTGCCCCAGTCATGTGTGTAGAGTTAATAACTACGTAGACCATTCAGATAACAACCATATATAATTGCTGCTGTCTTTAGCGCTCGGATGCTTGCTAAGTGTTTTAAGAGATTGATAAAAAAGTGAGACATCGTTTCTTTTGCTGTTGCCAGACCCTGGCAGTATCATGCTAACAGACAAAATAACCATGCTTGAATGAACTCTTTGCCCATGCTAACCTATAAAAGACTGACACTGTCTAGTGTGGCTGTGTGCCGCTTTACCTCTTTTGTCGTTTAACCAACCTATCAGACACACACCTCATGTTCCAAGCGAAATCTTCCGAGTCGATGCCCATCCAGTTTCCCATGCAATGGATTGCTGGTATGGATATCGACATTGAACCTAAGGCTACCCGAAAGACTTCCATCATCTGTACAATCGGCCCCGCTACCAATAGCAAGGAAAAGATGATTGAGCTTATGGACGCCGGAATGAACATTGTCCGCATGAATTTTTCGCACGGTGATTACAGCGTATGTGTTCATTTTGGAAGGGTGCATGGGGTCACGTTTTCTAATGTGATTTGCTGAATGATCTTATAAAAATAGTATCACGAATCTGTTCTGAAAAACGCCCGCGCAGCAGCAGCAGGTAAGTATTAACACAGGGACACCGCAAAGGAACCCTCTCAACAATATTTGATACAGAACGCCCGGACCGTGCCCTCGCCATTGCGCTCGATACCAAGGGTCCTGAGATTCGTACTGGCGTCATGCGCGATGGCAAGGAGGTTCCCGTTAGCAAAGGACATGAGATGATTATCAGTGTTGATGAAAAATACAAAGACCAATGTGACGAAAAAATCATGTATGTTGATTACAAGAACATCACCAAGGTGATTGACGTTGGCAAGATGGTGTACGTCGATGATGGCGTGTTATGTTTTCAGGTGCTCGAAAAGCATGATGATCACCTCAAGGTGAGAGCTCTGAACAACGGTAAACTTGCTTCGCGCAAGGGTGTCAACCTTCCCAAGACGCCCGTCGATCTTCCTGCATTGAGCGAAAAGGACAAGTCTGACCTCCGCTTTGGCGTCAAACATGGCGTTGACATGATCTTCGCGTCGTTCATCCGCCGCGCCGAGGACGTCCGTGACATCCGTAAGGTATTAGGTGCCGACGGAAAGAATATCAAGATCATTTGTAAGCTTGAGAACCATCAGGGATGTCAGAATTTTGACGAGATACTTGCCGAGACGGATGGGATTATGATTGCCCGTGGCGATATGGGCATCGAGATTCCCTGCGAGCGGGTTTTTGTTGCTCAGAAAATGATGATTGCCAAATGCAATATTGCCGGGAAGCCTGTTGCCTGCGCCACACAGATGCTTGAGTCCATGACTTACAACCCCCGGCCCACCCGTGCAGAGGTATCTGACGTTGCCAATGCCGTCCTTGATGGCGCCGACCTTGTGATGCTTTCTGGCGAGACCGCCAAAGGCGCCTACCCTATCAAAGCCGTCCGCACCATGGCCCGCACCTGCGAGCTCGCCGAGTCTGTTATTTGCTACCCTCCTCTCTTCAACGAGCTCCGCTCTCTAACGCCATGGCCCACTGACACCACCGAGACCATTGCTTGCGCTGCGGTCTCTGCCGCAGCTGAACAGAACGCAGGTGCAATCCTCGTCCTATCAAAGTCCGGCCACACCGCCCGGCTTGCAGCAAAATACCGTCCAGCCCAGCCCATTGTGGTCGTTACCCGTAATGAACTGACCGCCCGTCAGTCTCATCTCAACCGCGGCGTCTTCCCTTTCATCTACCGCGAGGCCAACCACGAAACCTGGCAGGAAGACGTGGAAGCTCGAATCCGCTGGGGCATCGAGCGCGCAAAGGAGGCGGGACTTGTCCAATCGGGCGATTCGGTGGTTATTGTCCAGGGTTGGAAGGGGGGTTTGGGTAACACAAATACAATTCGCATCTTGGTAGCCGCCTGAACGCACACACACACACATAAGTATGTACATGTTCCCCACTCCTCTTATAGTAGAAGTTTTCATCACAATAAATCCTCCAATGATAGTTCAGCAGTGGTCCCCCTATACCAGGGTTTAAAGGGGCTGACGATGATAGTCCTTTTGGTTCCTTTAGGGTAACGCTGATTTCCCATCAGGCTGAGGTATTTATAACGCTTAAATGCAGAATGACATTGAAAAGTCTCAGTTTCCATCATCCCGGTCATGCCATGTTGGTTATCATTTTTATTCCAGCTCTCTATTACCATTAGATAATCCGGAAATCTGACTTGCGTCAAATGCAGAGAAAGACAGAACGAAGGGTTTGCGCAAGAGCTGATGCTTCTGGCGCAGTCCATGATCTGTGTTTCTCGGTCACTTGGTTGCTGCCTTGCAATCATTATCACAAATGTATCTGTTTCTTACAGCTATCTTCTTCTTCCAATGCTTCACAATCGATGAATGCAAAGCCTTCTTAATCCATTGACTTGACATTCTTCGATTTGTTATGAGGACCTAATGGGTTTGCGTTACCCAGAAGAAAAAGGCGGATGTCGGAGTGCCAGATAGGTTACCCCATTTTATTTCTGGTGCGTCAGGATGAGTAGACGTGTGTGTGCGGGCCAAAAGAAAAAAAATAGTTATTGGCATATCAATTTTTTCTTCTGATTGATTTGTTCAACTTCAACCCGATCGATTGACCATGTTGTTTGAGAAGGCACGTCATCACCGCCTCTCTGAGTTCCAAGCCGTTGTCCTGGCTGGTTATGGGAG
Source organism: Dichotomocladium elegans (assembly GCA_025716815.1). Taxonomy (NCBI): domain Eukaryota; kingdom Fungi; phylum Mucoromycota; class Mucoromycetes; order Mucorales; family Lichtheimiaceae; genus Dichotomocladium; species Dichotomocladium elegans. Next base: position 40,162 of record JAIXMN010000035.1, on the reverse strand, counting down.
CACGAACCGGTAAACACTGGAGAATGGAAATTGGAATGTGAAAGACCGTGATCGCCAATTTCTCAAAAATGATAAAGGTTATATCCCATTTGTGACGAAGACAACATGCCCAAGGCGTTGCTTCCTGTTGGAAATAAGCCCATTATCTCATATGTACTCGAATGGTTGGAGAAGGCGGGCATACATGGTACATATCTTGCGGCAGAATACATTGGTGTTGTTGAACGTAACATGTGTATTAACTCGAGCTTTCTCTTTTTTATATACGCATGTTCAAAATAAGACGCCATTTTATTAATACAATCATCAGGCACAGCCCACCACAAGCTTTCCGCATATATTTCCCGTAATTATCAAGGCAGCGTGCATTGCAACGTTGTACCGGTAGACGAAGACTGCGGCACGGCAGATGCCCTGCGAGTTATCAAGGATAAAATCGATGTATGATTGTGGGCGTCTTGAGTAAGAGGAAGAACACGCAGAAACTCATCTAGCTGCATCTTTTTCATACAGAGAGATTTCATAGTGGTTCCTTGCGATCTTATGACTGATCTTGAACCTAGAGATTTTCTTGATGCACACCGTATTCGCGATTCTACCTTGTCTGCTGTATTTTATGAGTCCGCATTATCAGAGGCAGCGAAGGATGACAGTGGTACGTTTTGATGAGATTGCGTCCATTGTATTCATCTCCTTAACTTGTTACAACGATATCTATCCAGGATTGGCGCCATACGTCGGCATCAGCCCAGCACAGTCGGCCTTGGTCTACAAAGTGCCTCGATCTGAAGACGACGATTTTTCGATGCGCATGTCACTTCTAAAAAAGTAAAGTATATCAGGCGAGCCCAAAAAGCCGGGATGTGTCTAACAGGAGCCGCATAACAAAGATTTCCGCGTGTGCGAGTGCACACCAATCTCTACGATGCCCACCTCTATATATTCAAGCGCTGGGTGCTTGACATGGTGGTTGACAAAGAGAAAATATCTAGTATATCCGAGGATTTGATACCGATGCTTGTCAAATGCCAGTATCAAAAGAAGATGGTGGAGCGCGAGGATGTAAAGAAATGCAAGTATATTCGTACATATGTTCTGGCAAAGAAACTGACTGATAACGCACAATAGATGCATCGGCCTACAAGCCTCTCTTGAACAGCGCGTTGTCATTGTCGACAACAAACTCTGAACAGCAAGAAGAAGAATTCAATAGCCCCGTCAGCACCCACGCCTATGTTTATCGCGGAGGCTTCTGCAGTCGAGGCAATACGATTGCCAGCTATAGCGAACTAAACAGACATGTGAGAGCTATATTTCTACGCGATGTAAGGGAAATTTACGCTGATCTTTCATCATGGCGATAGACAACTAAGCAGGGTATGCCTGTGACTCGAGTACCAGCAACGGCTGAAGTTGCTCCCAAGACTCAGGTCGGAAATGACTCGATGATTGGTGAGCACACAAAAATCGATGAGCGATCATCTGTGAAGAAATCGTGTGTAGGCGCCCACTGCGTGATTGGCAAGAATGTTAAAATAGCCAACTCGGTTATCATGGACAATGTTGTGATTGCTGATAAGTATGTCTGCAGTAAAAGAGGGAGAGAACCGCCGTCTTATGTTTTTTTTGTTAGTGCCAAGGTGGACGGATGCATCATCTGCAACAATGCAAAGGTACTTGAGAAGGCAGTTCTTAAGGATTGCGATGTAGCTGCCGAATACGTTGTCAAAAAAGATAGTAAGTGGCATGGGGCATGTTGGATGAATTGTTCGCTTAAATTGACCCTCAATAGACCAAATTAAGGGTGAGAAGCTGGTGGCCTTCAGTGAGGCGATCAATTAAGACCACTTTGTTTTCAACAATAATGTCGCATAAAATTGTATAAAATTGTCGTATAATAATTCGCATCTGAGAATTAAGACCTTGCAGCCGAGTGTTCTACTCTTCTCCGTCTAAGAGGGGGGGACACTTTGGTGCAGGCTGAGAGGGCAGCGGCAAAGAAGATGAACCCAATGGGAAACGAGAAATATGGGCTCTGGTGAATATCTTGACTTGCTGTTCTTCGCTGATATTGGTGTGCGGTCGACAGCTTGTGTTCTTACCTACTTCCTTCACTTCAGTTATAGTGCTGCGTATCACATCTCGTCTTCCAGTGGGCAGATAATACATCTTGAACTCGTTCAACACGAAGATTGAATCCAGATGCACCAATAAATACGTACACAGCTTGAAAGAGAGCCCATGCATGGTCAACCGATCTTCCACAGTATGATGATCGCCTTTCCAAGTTGAAAAATGCAGTCGTCTAACTTGTGGTAGGTATAAGTCTTCAATGCGAGCCACATACCTTTGTCGAGAGCTTGTTCAATGCGTTAGCTCCAAGCCATTTGGAAAGAAGCATCTCATATATATCATACGTAACATACATAACGCCGATTTCTTTAGAAAATAGGTAATCTGGTGTGCCGATTCGCCTTTCCTTCTCTCTGCTGTTGAGCATTTTGTACAATATTTTCTGCAGTCCATCATTTTGTCGGTGCGTATATATGGGTGTCATAATCATATCTGCTATGTTCTTGGGGGGGGCGGGAAACACATTTCTTTTTCCCTTCTGCCTTTTGCAAAGGTAGGTAGCTGGTGGCTGTATGTACCGCCCATATCTTCAGGACAAAGATATTCACTGCGAGACAAAACAGGATTCCTGCACAGCTTGATAAGACACATTATCACTGGCAGAGGAAAGATATGTATATACTCCTGCGCTGGAGAAGTTCTGATGCATAGACAACAGTAAAGCAGCTGTAGTAAAAAAGCAAAATCAATCAGTCCAGCGTCAGATATAACGGCGCAAAATCGACATTACCATAGTACCACTGTACCATTCTGAAGATACATGGAATCAAATATCGCTCACTTGCATCTTTCTTCTGAACTGCAATAAATATCTTATTTTAGGATGCATTGGCAAGAACCCATCTGCCTGTCGTAGAGCAACTTGCGCGGGTCAAATTGCTTGAGAGTTTGACAGCTTTTGGAAATATGTATGCAGTATGGCGCTCTAACGATTATATACGAAAAAGAGAAAATCAAAGAGCGTGCCTTTACCAGGGTGCGCCCGATGGGACTTGAAGAAGCGTGACGATACAAAAAATTGCGTGAGTCTGAGGTTCGGTTAACACGACACCGGGCATGGCATGGTGCAAGAAAAGGATCGTCGCACTGGTTATTGTACAGTATCAAAGACACGACAATATCGTTTAGCTTTAGAATCCCAAAGCAAATAGACAAACCGGATGAAACCGATAACTATGAAAACACGAAAGGTCATTATCTGGTAATGGATAATGCATTTATTCATAAGACTGAGGATATCCCTGAATCCAGCGAGCCTCGGGGATATCGGCGCATCTATCCTTCCACCGTACTAATCTAAAACTCAATCCTATTGAACAATTTTCGTCAGTTCTCAAGAGCAAAGTAAAAGGCAACGGGACCTTAAAAGGCGAGGCATTGATGACCCGAATCATCGAAACATCAAATACGTAGCTTAAATTTGAACGATTTGAAGGATCCGTCCCTCACTCTTTGACTAGGCAAGTAATGTGAAGAATCCAAGATTCCTCTTCTCATAATTCTGCAGAGCTCATCATATGGATATATGAAAAAATAGAGAGTATGGAGAAGATATTGGATCCTCTGAGTTCTTTGACTATCTGAATGAGCTGTTGAGGGATAAAGAGCATGGAGCTATATGCTATCATGCGATTTTAATACACAACCCATGTTTCACAGCGCGGATTCTCCCTCCCTACCGGGGCTCTATGTTGAGCGTCTGATAGACAATAAGCACCGTGAAATAGCATATGTGGCGTTGGGTCGGGGAGAGAGAGAGAGGATGGAGGGAAGCATTTGTATTTCAGTGGTCTAGCGAAAATCTTTTTACCGATGCGTGTGACATTTATTTTTGAAAATAAAGTAATTTTATGCGACCTTTTTCTTTTTGTATTTCGTGCGACGGATTTATTTTCGAAACTAACTACGCACATGTTTCCCAATTCATTGGTAACACCTACATACCCAGTGATCGGCAATCTGCCGTGTCGATCATCCCCCTTTTGGGCGAGCATAGACTTTCGTTTCTAGCGTCGTCTGAGTGTACGGCCGAACATTCGGGAGATGGTCAAAATCACTCACCCAACCCCATCCACTTGAAAATAGAGAGGGAAAAAGAAAAACGACCTCTGGTACTAAACTTCCTTCCTACGAATACCCAAAGCAAAAGCGCTTTTTACAAACAAAAATAAAGAGGCGGAGGAAACGAAAGAAGATATGATGAAATCAAAAGAAAAATTATATGGTGGTTACAAGCAGTGTTACAAAATGGTGTGGAAGAAGGGCAGATTGTACGAATGCGTATGCGTTGGAATGCTTTATAGAAAAGGTATTGGTGTCGGAGGAAAGAAAAAATAAATAAAAAGCGGAGAACGGGAAATTAAAAAATCATAGGGAACTTGCAAGATGGGGGTTCGTCTTTGAGAGCGTGAGCTTTGGGGGAGAGGAGAAGGGAGACGGGGAACCAGATACATGTATGCGATGAGAAAATGCCACGCCGCCGAGCACGCCCAGCACCGTTGCATTTTCCAAAGTTTGATGGGAAAGATCTACCACGGCTGCTGTTGTTGAAAATTCAAGTGTTGGTTGAAATTGCCAATCCATTTAGTGTGGTGGTGGTGCCGCTGCTGCTGGCCGTCAAACAAATGCGACGACGGAGGCACGAGCATATTCAAGTGGAGATGGCTCCCGTTTTCTTGTACTGGCAGATCAAGGCTACTTGAGCTGCTGTCATAAGGATAAAGCGGCATACTGTTATTGTGGATGCATTGTGATACAGCAACCGTCCCAGCGGTGGTAGTATGTTCCTGTTGCTGCTGATGGAAATGATGATGGTAATAAGGATGAGATCCCGATGTGCTGGGGACTGACTCAGAGAGTGCGGAGGAGGAACTTGAGGTGTGGTTGACATAATCGGCCAATGGATTTTCAGCATAGTGCTGACTTCCTCCCATGCCATTGTTGCTATTGTATACAGGTCCGGTATTGGCCGAATGGATGTGGGTCTCTGAAGGATAGCTGAGTATCATGGATGGCACAGGCGGTGGACGCATCATACTCGGGTTAGCCTCGACATTCATTACTGCGTTCATGGAAGGAAGTGACAGAAGTGAGCAATTTGGGATAAATGTGTACTCCATCTAACTCACTTACTGCGTGGCGGAGCTTGGGGAAGAATGCCCTCCAGCTGTGCTATTGTGCCAGGGGAAGGTGACGGTGTTGAAGGATGATGGTGATGAAGTGGTGGCGGTGGTGGTGGTGGTGGCGGTGGTGGCGGGAAAAAATATCCAGGTAGCATGGGTGGCAACATGGGAGGGTTTACGTAGAAAAAGATACTTGGGTCGTCAGTGAAGAGTGGATGCAACAGGTCAACGATATTGAATTGGGTTGCAAGCGCCTTTGCACGAGAGATCGTGATCCTGTTTATTGTTGGTGAGAAAAAAAAAGTTTTACAACAAAGGATGGGGAGAGTTTATGGGGGAGGAGATTGTCGTTGGGGTCAGAATTCAAATCAGAAAAAGCTTACCACACGCCCTTCAAATGCATGGCACCGACCTTGACGACGACGCGACCTTTCTCATTCTTTAGAATACCGTCGCGCTTGCCTCGAGACATCTTCACGACATTGAGCAGTTTCGTGCCATTGACCATGTCATTATCTGGATATTAAAAAAGTGAGACATCGGTAGACACATTGGAACGGAGTTGGTCATTTACCTTGACGACGAGCGACACACACCCCGCGAGCATCGACCTGGTAACAGATGGTACCTTCGTCCTCCCAATACGACGTAGTCAGCTTTGATTGCTGCTGATCATGTCGTTGTTGTGTAATTGATGGTACTGTCGCAACAGCTGAGGCGGGGCCCGGCGTCATGATGACGACTTCCGATGCGCGCCCTGTTGACAGATTCGACCGGTCATGATTCTGGAAGGGTATTGATGGGCGTACTGAGTGATGGTGTCGATGTTGCATGTCATTTTTCTCACACAGAGTGTGATGTAACTGTGAGTGATGGTGGTTGATGGGCGAGTTCCAGGTGATTGCCGGAATCAAACCGCCTTCCATTGGTTGTGGGGAATAATACGCTGTTGCTTTTGCGTCCGTATTGTAGGCGTACATCGGGTTAGTGTAAAGAGGTTGATGTCGAAATTGTTAGATGATGGATAGATATCTATGTACAGGGCGTCTCTCAATTTGACAAATTGTTTTGAGGACAAGGGTGCAAGGAGGATTGCGAGTATACGCGAGAGCGAGAAGCAGCCGGGCGAGGGGGAAGTTCGCGTCGGATAGGAAAAAGAAAGATTGGGGGAGAGTTACTTTTTAAACCTGGTCCCTTTTTATTTAGGACTACAGGCTGCTTTTAGCTATGATGTGGGAGCCGCTGATAAAGCCAAGCTTTCCTGTTCCGAAAAAAGTTTGAGCTGTCTTTCGGACAAACAAAATAGACTTCTAGTTGGCAAAGCGAGACGAAGATAATTCTTTCTTTGCTACATTGAACAATGCTATATCATCTACTTATGAAAGATGCCACCAAAGAACACTAAAGGGAAGGGAAGAAGGAAAACCTCTGCACACTGGGGTCTCATTCTCGTTACATATTTTTCCTTGGATGTTTTTCTAGCTCTCTATTTGTGCACCGTTAGTAGACCATGCAGAGAATAAAAAAGAACGGTGGCCTTGCAGATCTTCAGTTTTGCTTTTTCAGCAAGTTCAGTATAGGTCCCTTTTTAGGTTTCTGTCCATCGATTTCGCGCGAAAAATGAAAATGACCATTCGCCGCTGTAAATCATTGCCGTTTTTGTCCCGGAAATGACTCCAATAAAGCAAGTAACCTTGTCGCGGAACGCTTCAGCTTTTTTTGCAAAAGGGTTTCCTTCATCCTTTCTTTCTCTCCCTCTCCCTCAACCCCTTTTTGCATGTTTACAAGCGGGATGAAGTAATAAAAATCGGAATCGCATGAACTTCAAATATAGCATCAGGCTGTTGGCTTAGTCAAATGATTCACTCATTTCTCACTTGATCATTGTGAACTGTCACTTTTATGCTTAGTTATTATCCATTCACCCCAAGGCTTCAGAGTTACACTGCGTTCCCCCGCTCGTTATCAAATCGACCATTGGAGCTCGTGTTGATGTGACGAGGGATCTTATTTTATCCGGTGCACGCTACATTCTAACTTCACACTTTATAAAAGAAGGATCGTATTTAATAGTCCGCCCTAGCCTCAGAAAGGAGAAGAGGAGTGCCCCGTGTGGTTGAGAACCCAAGGGCTTTAAAGCCATTCCCATCCGCGTCATATTGAAAGTGATGGATGTATCCACGCTGCCAATGGATGTCATGAACATCATTCTAGGCAATGATTCCTTCAATGGTAAACATGTACATCTTCTCCAACGCTCTAGTTGCTATCGAAAGAAGGATCGATCTTACCGGTCAATAATATAGAGAAATTGGAGCGTATTTCTGGGGAAAAGGCGCCATGTCCTAAATACATACCTTCCCAACAGAGTTTTATGTTGGTCATTCTGGTTACCGCATGCACCAGGTATTGTACGCATCGTCGGCTTTTCTTACAATAGCACGGAGTTTCATCAAGGACGCACAAGACGAATAGAACGGGTGAATGACGCCTCTCTGTTTGTCGATCTTGGCCGGGTGCGTTACATATTATTATGAAAAATTCTCTTCCAGAACCGATACCCTGTTCGTTGCTTATTTTGAGACACAACCCCGGTTGAGAAGTCGGAAGGGAAAATTGGTCCTTAATATTAACAGCGCTGAGAACAGCACTGGGGAATATAGACGACAATGGGAACAATGTGATAACATTGAATGGAGAGTTCACATCGAAGAAGAGGTTCTCTGAGTGCATGTACTTTCTGTTATTGTTGATTAAACTGTAGGCTTAAATTAAGTATTGAGGGTTACGAAGGAATCTCTCTTTGTTTAATAGCTGTGGATACATGTGAGTTACACTTCTGCGCCTAACTTGACATGATGAAAATAAAAACAAAAAAGGATAACGATGTAGGTCATAGGCTATCAAAACAGTTTCACGTTCATCATGTGTGATGTCCGTACTTGTTTGCTTCGTCTGTTCCGCGTAATAATTATCAAGTGCGGAAAATGATGTCTATGAGGAAGAGTTCTAGCGATTCCTTACAGACCGTAAAGGAAACAACGGTGTGCTATGAAGTGGCAGATCACGTTTCAATTTCCCCTTCAACCACTGGTGTTTTGGTGCTCCTCTCAAAATGTAGAGATCTCCGTACTGTCCGCTCACTTTTGCATTTTAATTTTTTAATAGAGAAAGGCGTTTGAGATCGATGTTACACCTTCTCAGATTTCCTCGCGTTCATCCTTAGATGATGTCGCTACCTCATGTCTATACGCGCCTCCACACCTGTCCGGCATTACACTATATTATGTCTTCCGTAACACCAACGACATAGTAGCAGCCCGGTATGCCAGTGGATGCTTTCCGAACTGCCGCTACAGAAGGAAGAGAAAGCCAAGCGATACTTCACTTACACGGCCTCTTCTCAATGTACTACCGCCCGGGTTAACTGGCGGCGTGGCGAGGGAAGGATTCTATTTCGGATTGATTGTCCGTGCAATAGAAATGTGACTGAATCTGGCGTGTAAGATGAATGTTTTATACTTTTATTTTCAATCAAATCTATGACATGCGATCATGGATATCAGGCCATCAATGTATAGCATTTGCGGCAATTTACGGGTGTAATAAGCTGATGAAAATACATGAAACAGATCAAGCCTATCTGGTGTCGCACAGCAATCTGCAATACTTAAATGATGCTCTCTTCCCACCCGGCTCATCTATAGGATGCCTCCCTCCATTCATTGAATAGAGAATGACCCAAGAATCTTGCTTATCGCATCTTAACCCTGCAATAACAGGACTGGAAAGTTCTTTATGGGGGACTGCAGGAGTCAGTCTTTGCTAGCAATTCACTCGCGACTAGGAATGCCTTCTGATAAACATTGCTATAGGTTTATTATTAGCAAAGAAATCATGAGCCTACATACTGCGACTTTCTTCGAATTTAACAACGCGCATATAGTGTTTAAATCTCGTTCCCCTGCCAGCAGGCTGCCAGCGAAAATTTCACCAATAGCCTCTGCCTTCGTCAAGCAACAAGTGAACAGCATATGACTGGGATCAATATCAGGGATATGCTACTGATGAGTAAAGTCCTGTACTATCCCAAGTACTGTATAGCATAGTAGCGCAACAAAGACTTTCCTGCGTTGGGACTTCTGTCTATCGTCATCAATGGAGGAAAGCCTTTGTTTGTGGGGTGTGAACATGGTGGCTGACCATGATGCATTCTGGAGGCACGCAGTGCTTGAGATACCTCTCTTGATGTCGTGATAATGATTATGCAGCCAGCAGCGTCTGGCAACAAACAAACAAACATGATGGGCAAGGCACAATGCAAAATCATTTGTGATGTCGCGCAATTTCATATTTCACGAATAAAAAAATTCCACTGGCTGAATAGTCGGGGAAAATCCAATAGATCAAGCAAAAACAATGCCAATTCTGATAGCAACCTCCTGATTTTGACATGGACTTTGTGTTAGCATGAAATGACATCATCCCATGCATGATAAATAGATAAAGCTCTTCGTTTATACTATGTACGTGAAAACGTCCAAACGCAATGGGATTTGAGGATATAAAGTGTCAATCTCTCACCATACTCATCTGATATGCATTTTATTATGTATCGTCGGTTAGAGCTTAATAGAACTCAAGTTAATGGATACCAACAATGAGATTGCTATCCTTTTTCTCGGATCAGCACGGTATATGCTTTAGGTAAAAGATAAAATTTGGGTGCTCTTTGCCCTTCTGCCCCCACGCAAGACGACTTCTAGTAAATACGGCAACGTTCTGAACCTTGCGATCTCGGTTTATAATAGAGTAACTCTGCTCGTCGTAACGCAGCTGATACTTCAGACGCAGAGGGGCAGCCGACGGAACACAGTCTATTCTCCACACCCCTCTCCCTTTCCCTCCCTCTCTTTTCCTCTCCGCCCCGGCTTGGCCGACAGGGGCGAAGACTACGTTGATACGAGTTCGGGTATAAATTATAGGGAAGATATTAACAGAAGAAATTATTAAACAATGTGTGATATATGTCTGTATTTATAAGCACTTACCATCACCTCCCCCGATTAACTTGATGCCGAAGGTTATGTATTAGACCTATAGCTCTTATGCAGAAGTGATGGTCCTGAGGACATACGGTGTAATGGTCCACACTTAATTCATTAAGGTTAAGATCGAAAGTTTTTATCCTGCCCGTAAGCTAGGCTGGAGTCAGGATATTCATGGTATGCTTGCAGTCAGTCTCGTTTTATTCTGGGCAAATATCATGGTGCGCTTTCCTGTGGAACAGGGTGCTAACACCATTACTAGTGACAAAAGTTGACGAATGACGTGAGGATCGTGTCACGAAGAAAGCTTACTATGTACGCGATTCATCTACCCAACATAGTCACAAAATTGCCCTCATCGAGGTTACTATCATTTGTTATGATTTTCGTGCCGTGGAGAATCTTAGGATCAGTAATGGCACCCAATCTCTGTCAAGGGAAGAGTACTGATTCTCGTATATAAATGCGGGGGAGAAAAACAAAGGAAGCGAGCCATCACGCACACGGAGTGTATGGGCCAATCGAGTGAGAGTAGCGTGGCACGATAAAAGCTTGACGACCGATCCGACTACATTCACATGCTTTAGAAAAGAAAGAGGACACCCGGCCAAATATTCAGCACTTTATAGTTCTCACCCCTTTCTTCCTTTCTTTCTTTACAAGAGTACGCCATGTCCCCATCCGCTTCGAGTGGTCCCATCAATAGTAACACGACGCTCGAGCGCAAGCCTGTGTCATGGAATAATCTTCTGCTCGGTGCTTGTAAGTGTACCTTGGATAACCAACCTGTTCCCTCCAGGGAGAAGGGAGGGGGTGATGAAATCATTTTTCTTGGGTATGATATTGATGTAGTTGCTGTTTCTTTGCAGCGCTCAACCTATTTGAGGCATCCACCCTCGGTCAGCCTTTCGAGGTGCTCAAGACCCAGATGGCTGCCAACCGTGGCCAGTCCATCTTCAAGGCCATCGGTTCAGTTTGGCAACGAGGAGGCGTTCTTGGTTTCTACCAAGGTCTAATTCCTTGGGCTTGGATTGAAGGTGCTTAAATTGCTTATACCATGTTAAGAAATGCGGATTTGTGTTAAAACATGCTTTCTCCAAAGCATCAACGAAGGGCGCGGTTCTACTCTTTACGGCGTCTGAATTTGAGTTTCGGTCCCGCACAGCCGGTGCATCACCTTTTCTGGTACGAAACGCTAGAGTGGAAAGGGGATGATGACAAAAAGATTTACATGAGCACGCATGATATAGGCAGGCATGATTGGAGGAATGATGGGTGGTATTGCACAAGCATACTCTACCATGGGATTCTGTACCTTCATGAAGACCGTCGAGGTGACACGGCACAAATCAGGTAAGCGCTTGTTTCCTTGACAATAAACGAATGCATGTCTTACACATGCACCTGCCTTAAACATTCTAGGTGTCAAACAATCAACTTTGGAGGTCGCGTCGGAGATCTTCAAACGCGAAGGATTCCGCGGTATCAACAAGGGCGTCAATGCGGTTGCGCTTCGCCAGTGCACCAACTGGGCTTCCCGATTTGGCATTGCCCGTTTTGCGCAGGACTCAATTGTGGCCGCCCGCTATGGGTCTACTGATGCCAAGCCCTCAGCCGCAGACAAGGTAGCAGCCTCCATGGTCGGTGGCGCACTCAGCTGTTGGAACCAGCCTATCGAGGTTATCCGCATCGAGATGCAAAGCCAGGTTGACACACCTGGTCGTCCTAAAAAGTTGACCATTGCCACCGCTACAAAGTGGATATATCAGCAGAATGGTTATGGCGGTTTCTTCAAGGGAGTCGTGCCTCGGATCGGTCTCGGCATGTGGCAAACCGTAGTCATGGTCTGCTTCGGTGATGTATTGCGCGAATATTTTGGCACGAACTAAGAAAAAGATAGATGCCTATTTTATCTTTATTTATTACCCTCTTTCTCTTTTCACTACATACTACAAGCACATACAAACTAGAGTTAGACATGGGCTGTACGTTGTTCTTTCTGTCTCCTTTAGCTATAGCGGATTCCAGCATAAAGGCCGACCAGAAATGTCGATTTAAACTGAAGGTTATGCGTCAGAAACCTGATAAGCATCTGCCATTTTGTGTTTATGTCACGCTTAGTCACCCGCCCATCTTGATCCACGTCAAATTCACGGTTGTACCCTTGGGCCATGCGATCCCAATGTACTGTGATATAGCTTTTCGCAGACAAGTACTATAAAAGAATAATGGGCAAAGGAGAAGAAAGCAAGATGAATAAATCGGATCTTGCTATTGGTGCTATACTGTATTCCACCCCTAGGTCTTTTACCTGTAGGCATACAAAACCAAGCCCGATCATGAACATAAGCAGTTTGCCGACTTTTTTAATAAAGTAACCAGTGCAGACACCCAACACAGTACCAAAAGCGATTTCCCCCTTGTGGACCACGTTAGATTCCCTGGTTTCCGACTGGATAATCGCTGGCGCAGCAGGAGGAGGAATGTGGCGTGCTTCGCACGCGACCACCGGACGTTTCACAACCAAAGGGCCTCCCACAGCAACGGTTGTTGCTGCTACCATTGTGGCCATCGTCTTGAAAGCACATTGCCCGGCCACATTCTTTCTCATTACCGGAGGAAACGAAGAGACGTAGCGTGCGGTGCCTTGAGTATGTGAGATGTCATCAGAAATGAGTCAGCGGTTGACACTCGGCCGTCGTTTACGTCCCAGTTACCACACTTCTATCAAAGAAGAAAAGCCTACTCGAATAATGGCGCGCTGACAAATTCCGCAGGGCATGACGGGATGACAAGGTAGCATGAGGTGCGAGGCGGATGCAGGAATGAAACATAAGGGACTGTGTGAACAACGGCGAGATATGTATTGGACAGAGAGAATGTGGCCTGAATGAGATAATCTCAGCTTAAGGAAAAAGAAACACAGTTGGGCTATGGTATTACGTGACTCAGTAGTTGGATTTCTATTTTCAAAATAAATTTCGTAAGGAAGGTCGCATGAAGACATAAAATCCGTCGCATGCATAAGGCCGAGACATACCCGTTAGTCAACAGAAAATATCAGCCCCCTTCTTAACTCTCTCTCACTTACCCCAAAGGCAGCTAGGTGTGTCGTTGCGGTAACAATGGCCAAACAGGGAGGAAAGGAAGGATCCGGACCTGTTGAACGTCCACGGCCGACGCGACCGCGGAAGGGTTGGAGGAAGGGACAAGGAGGGACGATGACGGACCACGACAACACCAGCGGCAGAATTGGACAAAGACAAACGCACCTCGACGAATCCACGGTGGGAGACCTGCGCGGGTGCATCCAAACCACGGACCCACCCAAAGCCCATATCTTCTCCTCTCGAGGCACTCAAGTTAGGCTGATATCGTTATCTACAGAGCATCCAGAATATCAGAAGATTGCATAATGGAACAAGTCGATATGATAGGGTAACCTATTACCTTCTACGATGCTCTTGACAACTGACCAAAACTGCTCAAACGGGTTGAGTTCAGCCAGGTATAGTGGAAGATAGGCACATCGACATCCTCGAGACTCAATGTATTTAGCAATATTCAGCCTTATGGATAGGTCCAGTATCCAGTCCAAACAATGGCTCCATATGTTCATACTTATCCATCTCGTCCAATAACCTTAAGGGAGCTGACATAATGTCCAGTTACAGTTCCTCTGCTCGCAACTTCAGACTAACCTGCCCTCTTTCTTTTCTTGTTTGGTAAATGCGGGAGTCTCGAGCTACATTGAATGATGTTTGATGCTGAGATCGCTCCCAAGATGGTGACCATTGCAGGGATCCCTTTCTTGGATCATGCCATGCTGCGTTTCATATTAATAAGGAATCCAGACTCATCAAGGTAAACGCAGTTTTCTCTAAAGCCAATGCCGGCCCTGTCCCATTTGCGCACCCAGTCAAGGCGCATTTGAATATTTGCATCGCTATTCCTGTCTACAGGGTGAAACTGAGTATTTTCAATGGCAAGTTGCATTCATTTTTCATAAATTGATGGACCGTCGTTTTCGAGCTTAAAGGCCCTCAAATCTCTGGACCAGTTGCTCCATTAGCTGCTCTAGGATAATGAATGGATTCTCATCAATGCATTCTAAAATAACGCTCGTATGCTCTTCATTGAGAATATGCGAACGTCCCCTCGTTTTAGGTTTCTTAAAGATACTGTCAGGGTCCTTCTCGTACTGTAATGTCCATCGCTGGGCAGAACAAACATGGGTTCCTAGCAGCTGACGCACTCAAGATCTTCTAAACACCGGTTTGAAAGATCTGATCTTGCCTTGGTCAGTGTAGCCGTGTAGCTGTGCTTTCCCGGTTTCTTTCATCCGAATGTCTGTATCCTTTTCCTTGGGAATGTGTGTGATAATAAGATCAGAGTTGCCTTTGCAAGACATGCTACGCAGTTATTCAGTGTGAGAACAAATGGATTGCAGAGAGTACATTTCGTCGTCAACAACATATCCTATAGGTTCAAGACAGCAACGCTCATCGACGGCATGGTCCTGACCATCTTCGAAAAAAAGATCGCCCATTTCAGAATGTAAAAGTGCACATATAATAGAGAGAAAGTCAAAAGAACAAGATGGATTTGCCGAGCTTTTTTGTGCAACATTTTTCCTTGTATCCAACTTCAGAGCTGTCAGTGTACGACTTTGATTTTGGAAGAAATGTATCTTTGTATATGACCCGGTCACGGTGCTGTATGTCGGCCGACGTTTGATGAATCATACATTGCCTAGAACACCATAATAGTATTCTTTTGCCTATCGTTGTCGGAAAAGCGCAGGAGATCATATCAACAGATAACGATCTGATAATAACAGCAGACGATTGGGATGCATCCCTTGCGTCTTCCTGAACGGTTTATTTCGTAACTCATGATTTTGACAGAAATGGGTAAAGACAAATAAGAAGACTGTACATATCTAGAATAGTATTGTAAGCCTGATTGATGCATATCTTTCCATGGCATGTGATCGATAGACACCTGGCGTTCTTGCTTGCATGACCGACCAGTGGCTGGCTTGGAGCCATTACAAATACCTTTGACTGCGCAATGCCGAATTCAGAGTCCAATTGTAGCAGATGATTCTTGAGTTGATAGTATATCTTCATGCATGGTACGAGACGTATTCAGTACTAATTGGTGAAGTATAATTTCTAACCGAGGAGCAGCCTTTTGCAAAATAAGTTGAATGGAGATGAATAACATTCTTGCCAGCACATCCATGGTCGCGTTGATTTATGGCGAAATATGGTAAGTCGTGTTTCCATGATATTTTAGTTTCTGTTTCGTACCAGTTCACCACGGCCACCTGTCTGTTAAGCGCAAGATATTCGATTGACTGGGTTCCGCCTGTTGTTTGCCTGTGAGGGGATATCCTATATAACAAGCAGGAGAGGCCTCTGGTGTTTTACCCCTTTGTATGATAGCCCTGGAGCATCCTGTATAATTGCATGTATTAGTCATTGGATCACAAAACAGGTACAAGCCTTGTGTGTAAATGAGACCTCATCTCACAGCACCTGTGATACAGACGACGGAAATAGGCGATGCAACGCACTGTCCGCCATAATGGAGTGCAAATGTGTGAGGCTCGAGCAAGACACATACAGTGTTTGCCAACCCGACGCTGGCCCTAAGCATCATAAGTATGGAAACGATGAATGTGATTACAAAAGAGCGAAAAAGATGTTTCCGTTATACAGAAGAGCGCGAAGCACTGTACGTACAGCGTGTGGTATTACGTATGTAGGAGATCTGCATTCAATCTCTTCGCATCATTGGGTATTTCCAACTGTGCATCTGCGTCTCTATTTATTTTTATATTCTCCAAATCAATTAATCAAGGGATCTTCTCGAGAAAATGATTGTCCCTTCGCTCAGAAAGTCGCTTTCCAACGTATTTAAAGGCTGTTGATGGGAGTATGTGCGAGCCTCTAATGCAGGATGATACTTCTAAGAATAGCAAAGTACGAAAACACTAGTTCCTTGTCACAAGAAGGGGTAAGTCAAGTGTGAAAGACGGGGACAAATATGTTGACATTGGATTTTTAAGATAAAAAGATGAGTAAGCGGATAGTGATGAGTGTGTAGGAAGGAAAGGAGGGACAAAGCGGATGTGGCGAATAAAAACACACTTAATATGAATTTTTATGCTTCAAGTAATGGCGTACGTTCCGTTGCTGCTGGTTCTGGTGTTTTACGGCAAATGTCATATTTGCAAATGGGACACTAGTTGTACTATGTCTTAGCAAATTATTTCGCACGAACCCTGACAGTTTATTTCACTTACAAACTTCTTGTGTGTCGTTAGCCATGCATCGACGCAAGACGCATGGAATTCGTGTTTGCATGGGAGTGTGCGCAGGGTATCATCATTCACATAGTCTTCGAGGCAGATCGCGCACTCCGTGTGCCCATTCGCATCTTCTTGATCGCCCTTCTCACGTCGATATTTCCTAGTCGGTAATCTCGTCACGTAATCCGTTGGTGCTAGCTCATTTTTGCGTCGTTGCCGCTGGCGTAGCCGCCAGGTCAGGTAAATAAACAACATCATTACCGCTGGTGATAGTACAACTACAAGTAGCATGTCAAGAAGTGGCCTAGTTGTATAAATTATAGACATCAGTATATTCCAGATCCTCTCTGTTTAAAGACCCCTTTCTCGCCTGCTCCCTCCTTTATCCCTTGCCAGCGAGCAGTATAAAAACAGCAAGAGCCATTTGACTTCACCACTCCCACCTTCCTTTGGCGCAATAGGCCCTACCATACCATGTAAGCATATCGTCCTTGACAAGACGGACAAGTATAGGTTCGCAGAAAGAACATGCCAATTGCAGCAACGCTTGGTATTGGTGTTGTGCAACAAAAACACTCGGGATATGCACGTCCGATGTATCACCTGCACATACATACGCAACGAAGAGGAGAAGGTGCAACAGCAGCAGGACAAGGATCGATTAAGAAAAAGAAACGCGGAAACATAGAGAGAGTATAGCTTACCTGGTGCGTACATGGTGATCCAACCATTATAGTGTTTATCTCCGACGACAGCAGCGATGGCACCACTGGCCTGCATGGCTCGAACCTTGTCAACAAAAGAACACTCGCCTCGCTCGATCAACGCAACCCAGTTGTCACATGGAGGCTTCACGGGGATACACCCATACCGGTCCTCCTCTTTCGTAGGCGGACGTAATTTCCCAATAGTGCCCACTTCTGTCAACCGCGGTCCAAACGCAGCGATACGATCGATGTATGTCTCGTTTGTAGCCTTATTGCATCATAGTGTTTTTTTCAAGTTGTCTTTTCAGTGGAAGTTTTTTCACCTGCAAAGAAAAAAGCGGAAAAAAAACCTTACAACAACGATAACGGCTGCGTGAGTAAGTTCCGCCCATGCCGACAGAGCGAGAATTATGCAAAAGCACCACCAAGCCTTGATCATGATGTTTGAATCGACTTAACGATGATTATTAGAGCAGGTATGTATGTCTAATAAGTAGAGAGCCCTTTGGTCGTTATAAGGCAGCAAAAGAAGAGGTATGTTTTAGGAAAAAGGGAAAAAGAGTCAGAGGGAGAAGAAAGTGGAAGAGAACACACTATTTTCGGAAAGGGAAAAAAAACTCTTGTTTCTCATACACGCACGTCTGCGCATATAGCACAACTCTCTCATTCAACGCCAGATCTCATCAGCTCGCATGTCCCTTTTTCATCAGACATACAGCGTCTTTATGTATTCTATCATCATTCTTGTACCATTTAAATGAAACCTCTGCAGTTGTTAATTCGTACAAGCTGCAGCCTTGACCTTGTGGTGGAAAGTACGTTTGTATATGAAAACTGAAAAATTGTCTCACCACCCACGCGCGCACGCCATCACTTTGAGCTCGGGACAGATCGGCTGACTCTACATCTTGGCTGGCATTGGATTATCTACTCATCAGCATGAGTTATCATGCGCAACACTGTCCGAGAATTGACGTTGTAATAGCGCACCATGCTCTAGTTTCACGGGTCAAAGATGAGAGTACAGATTAGCATCAAGCAAAATCTGCCTAGGAAGACAGTATTCCTATAAACCCTGACGTTAGGTAATTTGGCCAGTGCACATGTCGGCTGACCTTAAATTGGAGCAGGCGTCCAAGGGCTGTGGCAAAAAAAATCTAAGGCCACTAATGCTATTAATATTTGTCTCATGGGAAATTCTTCAAAAGACGAGAACAGTAAAGTTAGGGAGCCAGAGGTGGCGATCTCAGGATGTAGCGGATGGGACAAGACTCTCTAAAAGGAAATGAAAACCATTAACAGTATCTACTATAAGACCTGTCGTTTCGTCCATGAGCCTGTATAGCCTGAAAGATTATCTATACTGATACGACGATCCATATTAATAATGCATAGCATGCGCAATTGTCCTAGTCAAATTGTAGTTCAGATATAGATAAACCGAACAAGAACGATCAGAGCGATAGGACCATGATATTAACATCAGCAAATGCATAGACACTGATAGGTAATAAATGAATGAGTGAACTATGTTATTAACTAGAATGTGTGCTCTCCTTCAACATGGTTGTCCTGACAAAGTACCTACATTGTATATCATCATAGGATCGTGGCCGAGGATATAAGTTATATAGAAAGTATGGAGAATAAGAAACTTCTCTTTCTTTGATATGGGATTTACCTTTTCTGTAAAATGTAACTATATCTTCTTGAATGCATCTAACAATAACGTGCAGACATATACAGTTGCATTTCTTTCAGCAACAATGGTCTGCCATCAACTGCTTCGGCCGCTTTCCATTAATATATAGTAATCTAGAAACATGCAACCACCGTATGTCAAGTTTAGGGTACCTTTTGCACATGAAATATTCCTCATGTATATAAAAAACTAGGATACGAACAGATCGAGCAGCCCCTTCTTTATGTTGCTTAAATTACTAGGAGAACCGGTTTCAAAGTCTATCTAAATATCACGGTGCAGCAACCGCCACAGATAAATGGAGTTAGTTTAATATACTTAGAGGTACCTTCAACCATATGGGTAAGCCACATTACCGATCACCAATAGCATACGCTTTTATCCAAATCGCGCAGTGTGGTCGTAAGCAAAACAGGATGATGTGTTGGTGCGGTTTCATTGTTTTGCAACTTTGTATCCGCCCACTTTTTTCAAGTGCACCTCGCTCCCAAAATTGCGGCTGTCTTCCGTGAAGCCAAATCTGTCATATCCAAGGGATGCACCAAGTCAAGGCGCATTTGGATCTTCATTATTTCTCTCCACAGGCTACATGCAAATTCCTTGAGCAGTTGTTTCGCAAGCTGCTGCTGCTCTAGGACAAGGGGATCCATTCTCGTCATATTTCTAAAATAGCACTCTGGTGCTCTTCATCGAAAGCACATGAATGATCCCTGCTTCTACGTTTCTTGAAGATAAGGTGAGAATCCGTTCCATATTGTAAAAGCAATAAATGTCTTAGCCATGAACTTGAAGTAAAATATCCTATTCAGATCCTTGGACGCCTTGTGGCTGCAGCCGAAGTCTGCTTTGTTCATTTGAATATCGGTATCCTTCTGCTGAATGATATGCGTAGGAACATACTCATTATCGCCTCAGCAAGACATGTACATACCCGCAGATAGTGCCAATGAATATAAACCATTTGAGAAACTGCATTTCTTCATTAATGATATAGTCTATTCGCTCCGAACAATGACATTTATCAACGATATGGCCGCCACATATCTTTGAAAAGAAATGGACTGTCCTTTCCGAGTGTTTAGGAGCGCATAGAAAGAAAAGGATCCATAGGCACACAAAACCTAACATTCTGAGATGTCATTTGACATACCAGTCCGTACGTCTCGCTACACTCCATTTTTGTTATGCGTCTTTTGCTCTGCATCGCATCCTGGATGATTATTATTGAGTGAAGCAGCATATTATCTCTTTTCGCACATAGCAAGTTACGACTCTGCGCGACCGCGCTGGCGTTTATAATATGACCGCTTCGATGAGTCCAATCAAATCATTTTAGGGACGGGTAATATATCTCTCACGACATATTCAGGATAAGTAGAGCATGATAAGATCGATAATCAGTTTTACAGTAGAACAAGCCTTGGAGAAACATTGACAGAAAGTGTAGTAAATATTAAGGATTCAAATAGCGTCTTTGATCGCTTTTATTTTCTTGGATGACTCTTCCATTTTGTCGGTAATGCTATATGTTTGGCCTATTTTCCCAATGCATGCATTAATGGATTTTCTCTTTATCCAAGCTCATACTTGCTTTACCTTTCTTCTGCGCCTTATCTCGCTCTTGAAGATAGATGTCGCGGTCACGAAGAATCGCATGATTTTGTATAGAGATAATAGTGCCTGTGAGTCGATGTAAGTCGAAATGAGCTTGCACACTTCTTATTCTCAAATTACCTGAAACGCGCAGAATTCGGAAACTACAAGGATGATTGTGAAGCTTCTTCATGAAAAATAATGAGGCCAGGAGAATATCAGCATAGTCTCTCAATACGCGTAAGATGCCAGTCCGTGTAATCTGATTGAACCATTTCACTATAAACAGGAGATGTTGGCCATACACATTCCCTCCACACAATTTATACTAAAGTACGAACATCCTCCCACAAGGCCATGTAGCCGATGGATTCCCCCCTCCACCTTCCTTACCTGTAACATTGCGCAACATGCCGTTACCGAACTGACCATAGTCAACGGCGATTGCTTTCCAAATGCATGAAGAGATGAATTCTTCATCAAAGGGTGCAGCGGTTCTTGTAAATGTCACTTGGCCATTGACAATCGTCGGATCCTCTACTAGCTCAAACAAGATCCAGCGCACCTTGGTCCTGACCATGGTAGTCTTTAAAAATAAAAATTTTGTGGTGAGAGAAAACAATGCACAGTTGCTGATTGGATGAAAAGCGATATACACCGTTTTCTAAAATGAAGCCCCATTTACCCAAAAAAGCCCATCTCCATAATACTACATCAAGTTTTGTGTGCCTATGGATCCTTTTCTTTCTATGCGCTCCTAAACACTCGGAAAGGACAGTCCATTTCTTTTCAAAGATATGTGGCGGCCATATCGTTGATAAATGTCATTGTTCGGAGCGAATAGACTATATCATTAATGAAGAAATGCAGTTTCTCAAATGGTTTATATTCATTGGCACTATCTGCGGGTATGTACATGTCTTGCTGAGGCGATAATGAGTATGTTCCTACGCATATCATTCAGCAGAAGGATACCGATATTCAAATGAACAAAGCAGACTTCGGCTGCAGCCACAAGGCGTCCAAGGATCTGAATAGGATATTTTACTTCAAGTTCATGGCTAAGACATTTATTGCTTTTACAATATGGAACGGATTCTCACCTTATCTTCAAGAAACGTAGAAGCAGGGATCATTCATGTGCTTTCGATGAAGAGCACCAGAGTGCTATTTTAGAAATATGACGAGAATGGATCCCCTTGTCCTAGAGCAGCAGCAGCTTGCGAAACAACTGCTCAAGGAATTTGCATGTAGCCTGTGGAGAGAAATAATGAAGATCCAAATGCGCCTTGACTTGGTGCATCCCTTGGATATGACAGATTTGGCTTCACGGAAGACAGCCGCAATTTTGGGAGCGAGGTGCACTTGAAAAAAGTGGGCGGATACAAAGTTGCAAAACAATGAAACCGCACCAACACATCATCCTGTTTTGCTTACGACCACACTGCGCGATTTGGATAAAAGCGTATGCTATTGGTGATCGGTAATGTGGCTTACCCATATGGTTGAAGGTACCTCTAAGTATATTAAACTAACTCCATTTATCTGTGGCGGTTGCTGCACCGTGATATTTAGATAGACTTTGAAACCGGTTCTCCTAGCAATTTAAGCAATATAAAAAAGGGGTTGCATGAGAGATATTACTTTAGAAAATGCAGGAAGTGGACAGAGAAATAAAGTACTTGATAAAGTCTTCTTAAAATGGCGTGGAGGCATATTTAGTGACAAGCAACGTTCGACTCTTATAGCACGTCCTCTCTGTTAATAGTGAATGCTAGTCATAGATCTGCATCGAACCGTGCTCCATCGCCATTGGATTACCGCACTGACCACCTTAATGTTTATATATCTTAATAGCACGATTTGAGCGACATCCGTCAGTAATGGCTGATGACAGGAAGTAGGCGCACTTTTTCGCGCAGAAGGTGTGGATAATATCTCGGCGAAACGGAAGGCACTTCCAAGGGCAACGCAAAAATTGTCCCCATAAAATATCACCAATATAAGTCGAATGTATTTCCAAAGCATGTGAGGCATCCTAATCAGGGGTTGGCAATCCAAATATCAAGAAAATCTAGGTCTAGATTTGGGCTTACAGTTTCGTTGGTTGCATGTTGAGTACAAAGCTTCTCAGTAGGAAAACCAACGTTCATCTTGATTTCACTCTGCGACGAGTTGGCCCACCTGTCAGCGGATTTGATGGCTGTCCCAAAAAGGGTTGCGTGCTTTTCCTTTATCCGTTCTACCTTCCCTCTTTTCTTGACTAATTACCCATCATGTCAGGGATGCCTATTTCTACACGCGATCAAGTCGATTTCTCGAACGAAAAAGTAAGTTTAAACCGCACAATTGCATTTTTCAGATCAAAACTAAGAAAAACCTACACAAGATTCTGCTCGAACCTTACCGTTACTTGTGCGATCAGCCTGGAAAAGACGTGCGCACCAAGTTAATCGATGCATTTGATGCTTGGCTTAATGTCCCACCCGATACACTTGCTACCATTCGGGAAATCGTCCAGATGCTCCACACAGCCAGTTTAATGTATTGCAAACATTTCCTTTCCACACACACACAATTTGCATCAGTACCTCCCGTTCCCTTTTGTATTCGAATACTTCCCGTTTTTATTTAGGATTGACGATGTTCAGGATGACTCGGTATTGCGACGAGCAGTTCCTGTGGCCCACCACATTTTCGGTGTTCCTCAAACTATCAACTCGGCTAATCTTGTCTACTTTTTGGCATTGCAACAAGTGCTCAAGTTGGATCAACCCAACATGGTCAAGATATATGCTGAAGAGCTGGTTAACTTGCATCGGGGGCAAGGAATAGAGCTTTTTTGGCGTGATTCTCATAGTTGTCCAACCGAGGAAGAATATATTGAAATGGTGAATAACAGTACGTCAAAGTATCTTTTCTGAAATTAAGGGAAGTATGGCGTGAACATACCGTTTTTACTAGAAACAAGTGGTTTGTTCCGACTGGCGGTCCGTTTGATGCAAGAAGCAAGCAAGAGCAAAGTGTAATACATATCCATTCCGCATCAGTTCTCGCCTAATGGATAAGCATAGTGACTATACACACCTCGTCAATCTAATTGGTGTCCATTTTCAAATCCGGGACGACTATATGAATCTTCAGTCAGACCAGGTAAACTAGAAAAATATAAACGAATTATTCATGTTATTCATAGAGAAGATCACCAGTATTCAATGAACAAAGGGTTCTGCGAAGATTTGACGGAAGGAAAATTCTCGTTCCCGATCATCCACGCGATCCGAACTGATCTAGATAGCCGTCAACTGCTCAACATTGTTAACCAGCGGACTTCAGCCATTGAAGTTAAGCAATACGCATTGCAAATTATTGCGCGCACGGGCACATTCAAGTATGTCCGCGAATTCCTTAAAAAAAAGGAGTTGGAGGCTCTCAAGGAGATAGAGAGACTTGGTGGAAATCCTCTGCTGGAAAAAGTCATTGAATCGCTTTCTGTGCCGACAGACGATGCATGAAATAAGCAAGGCCGTAATTTGAATGTTACTTCGCTTCCTATACCTTCGAAATATATACATCGCACCATAAGAGATTTTTATACCAAATGTTTTTAGCATTGATAGTCTGAACACCATCACGCCAATGATCATATTCTTTTAGTATCGGACGTTTATCTTCCCCGATAAAATGCAAAGCAATGGATAATATTATGGCATATTCTGTAAGGATGATCTAAGAAATGTCCAATAGAAAGTTATTTTCTGGTAAGCTCACGTTAGAGCGTGTAGGTCACTAGTCAAGATGCATGTATAGCAGTGGATTCAACTTCGAAATAATGATTTGTTTGGTGGGAGCCGTAGGCCAAACTCTATATTCATTATCCGAGAAGATGCAGCCAGGGATTGTGCTACCATCTTTCCATTTTTATCTCGACAAAAATAGTATAAGGATGCTCTCAAGCACCTCCCCTGATCGAAATGCTTGAATTAGTGTAAGCCTATAAAAGAATAACATTTTAATTTGCATAACAAAGAGTTCCTCTACGATCCATTATTCTTTTTGTCGAGCGCTCTTATTTAACAACATGCCTTCAACACACCCAAATCACTTTCGCTTGGTCTTTGAAGACTCAAGTCAACAACCTCCCCACCAGCGTGCTCGAATTCAAATCAATTGTTTGGTACAGCGGCAGTTAATTGAAAAACAGTGCAGTCCATAATTTCGAAACTGGAAAACAATGCTAATCTAAAAAAGAGGCTAACGAGAGTTCGGTACCGATATCCCCTCCCGGGACAGCACCAGCTTTGTTGCAAACACTCTCTATCCGCAACCCATTCATCCTATTATCCGATAACAGCAACTTCCTAGTGTCTCATACCATTACGTCGTATGCACCGCTGAAAAAGCTCAAAATGAGGCAATAGGTAGCAAGATGCACGCTGCTGATATGCTTGAGGCGGAGAGAACCGTTCCTAGTAGGTTTAAAAACAATATTAACTATTTTCTCAAATACTATGGTCCTTAGTGTTCCTTAAAAGCTTTACAGTTTGGGCAAAATGTTGAGTATTATAGATGAAATGCACCATACTGACCAGTAATCAAAACATGGATGCCATTATGACGTATGAAGAAAGATAAAAGGGTAGCATAGTATACACAAACCCTGGAATCCCGCCGCCTCCAGGATTATTGTCGCATTTCGCTCCTTGTCCTTGTACATCCAACATATGCCAATCACTGGGTTCAACCAATTCCAGATAACAGCGTCCCTTGCCAAAGGCGAAGAGACGATGAATATATGCCCTGTTTGCATCTATAAGCCTCTGTCACTCCATGCAACCCTTTCCAACCACTGCTGTGCAGCATTCTCACTAATACTGTCATGTCTTCGAGAACATGTAAGGCATACCACATGCCAGCTACCACAGAACTACGATGGCTTTCTGAATAGGGGAAGGCTGTGCTATGCCTGCGCGTTCTTCCCTTAAACATTATGGGCAATACACATAGACGAGCCATGCTGTATTCTGATCGACCGCTGAAATTCTAACCACTTTTATGAAACTCTTCCGCGAAGTAGTTGTCGGTAATATGTCGATGGTCCCTTTCGTGTTCAAGATCTTCGACTCTGTGTCCGTCAACAGGACCATATTTGAATATTTCTCAGCGATCAGATCATCACGAATCAGTTGTTGACATTATGCTCAAATGTCGTCAACGACGCTGCACAGGTCCAATGTTTATAAACAAACTAGTATAATTCTACCACAGTTATTATGCATGCTCCAAGCCTGTGATTTTATAACTTCTGGAAACTCTTTATTTTTCAGAATTGTGGATTGCTGGCAAAGCGGAGCCAACGCGGTAATTTTCCCTGTTCTGATGCAACTCCGGAGTCGCATTTAAACAGAGCTGCTTACAAGAAGGTTTTTTTTATTTTTCAGTCGCAAACTAAATAAAACGATCATGGGCGTCCCAGCATTTTTCAGGTAAAGGAATGTAACGACGTGTATGGCAGATCATTTCATTTCTGATGCTATGTTCTGCATGGATCAAAGATGGCTGTCCGACAAGTTCCCAAAGGTTGTTTCACAAGTCATCGAAGAGAAACAGAGACAAGTGGGAGGTGATATGATCCCAGTGGACACAACAAAGCCTAATCCAAATGGTGAAGAGTTTGACAATCTCTATTTGGATATGAATGGTATTATCCACCCTTGCTGCCACCCAGAAAATAAGGTATAATGCCACAGTAACTCATACCGATCGCTCTTTTCGCATTGGTTTTAACTCAAAACTCACATTGCAATTTTTACTACAGCCAGCACCAGATACAGAAGACGACATGATGATCGAAATATTTGAATACCTTGATCGCATTGTTGACATTATTCGACCTCGTCAGGTTCTTTATATGGCTATTGGTAAAGGATTTGAGTAGTGGACACACTGCGGATCTCGAGGGTGAAATCTCATTAGTAATTTGCGTGCGTTTGACCTGATAGATGGTGTTGCTCCGCGAGCTAAAATGAATCAGCAGCGTGCTCGCCGCTTTCGTGCGGCTCAATTGGCGGAAGTTGAACGAAAAGCTGCAGAGAAAGTGGAGGAAGAGCTTCGAGGTGATGCAAACGTGTTGATGAACGGAAAGAGGTGTTTTACTCATTTGCATACATAGCTATCGGACAAGAGCATCAGCTTCCTGAAAAGAAGACACATTTTGATTCAAATTGTATTACACCAGGCACACCTTTCATGGCTCACTTGGCGACCTGCTTGCGCTATCACATAGCTCAGAAGCAAAACAACGATCCGTTGTGGAAAAATGTATGAGAGTTAGATGTAGTTGCTTTTCAGGTGCTCAACTTGTGCCATTTGGCTGACTGACATTTATACTGGTTTGCAGTTGAAGGTGATATTATCCGACGCAACAGTTCCTGGTGAAGGTGAACACAAGATTATGGAATACATTCGCGTGCAGCGGGCGTTACCCGACCATAATCCAAATACGTCGCATGTCATTTATGGCCTGGTAGGTTATGTGGCGGTGGATTAGGCCAGAAGAAAATATCAACGGTTTGCAATGACATAGGATGCAGATCTGATCATGTTGGCCCTTGGTACCCATGAGCCACACTTCAAAGTATTACGTGAAGATGTCTTTTTTGACGATAAAAAAGGAGCGTGCAGAGTGTGCCAGAAGCAAGGACATCATGCGAATCAATGCAGAGGTAAAACGTCTAAGATCCCGACTGAGGAAAATTTATTTTGTCGCTGAGGAGAATGTTTGCCGCTAGCCACGCCTCAAGAAATAACTGCGATCCAGGAAGCGAAGAAAGCTGATGCGGCGAACCCAAAACCCTACGTTTTTCTTCATGTCAATGTTCTTCGCGAGTATCTTGAACATGCCCTCAAGTTCACCATTCCTGGCATCCCCTGGAATTTGGAACGTGCAATTGATGACTGGGTTTTCATGTGCTTTTTTGTCGGAAACGACTTTTTGCCCCACTTACCTTCCCTAGAAATCCGGGAGGGCGCCATTAGTACATTAAGTCTTCTATGGAAGCAGATCATGCCAATGATGGGCGGGTACATGACAAACAACGGCGATGTAAGTGTATAAAGGCTGAAGTGGAACGAGTAAACGCACTTACAGATCGATATGCGATAGGTTGATCTTAAGCGTGTGCAATGCCTTGTTACTGAGCTTGGAAAGATGGAAGACCGAATCTTCACGGAGCGCCGAGAGAGTACGTGCAGAACCGAGTTTTAATGGAGAAATGCTTTAATGTGTCTCTCATTCCTCATATTACGTAGAAGAAGAACGTCGAGCTCGAAATGCAAAGCGCAGAAAATTGGATGATCATGCGCGACGGAATAGGGACTCGCAGAAACCGCAAGGGTACGATTTTGCGGCCCTCACAGCAGCCCCAGTTGTAAATTATGATACAACTGGCATTTCCAACAGTGTCGTCGTGGAAAACCGTGCAGCGTTGCGAACAGAGAATTTCAGTGCAGCGCAGTCATTAAAGGCGATGCTAATGGTGGCGGATACAGGTTCTTCCTCCATTAATGATAGTAGTGAAGATCAGAAGCAACCGCGAGGTACCAAACGTGCAGCAGAGGACGAAGCAAATGCAGACGAAGGGGACGATGCAACGGATGACAATGTCGAGGATGGGCCTGATACAGTAGAGGAGATGGATTTAGAGGCCGCCGGCAGGTCGATTTTGGAAAAGGCTGCTGCTGATAAAAAGGCGAAAGAAGACGCTGCTCGGGAACGTGAGCCAGATGATGCTGTGCGGTATGTTAATATTGGAAAACATGAGTTTTTATTTGCAAACGATGGTGAATTAATGTTTTTAAAAATGCATCATATAACTAGATTATGGGAAGAAGGATGGAAAGAACGATATTATCGAATCAAATTTGGCTTCGAACTTTCTGACACGGAGGCCATACGCAAGTAATAATATTTGAAGTACGGTTGATTGGTGAAATCCTTTTACTGATGAATATTGGAATTGATAGCGTTGTAAAATCTTATTGCGAAGGACTTGTGTGGGTTTTCAAGTACTATTATCTGGTAATTTTCTAAATATTGGCCACTGTGAATTTGAGAAAGTAATGTAACCGATATACTCGGATATATAGGGTTGCGCCTCTTGGTCTTGGTACTATCCATACTACTACGCACCCATGGCGTCCGATTTCGTAGATATCGAAAAGTTCGATATTAAGTTTGAAAAAAGTGCACCATTGCGACCATTCGAGCAATTGATGGGCGTATTGCCGGCAGCAAGGTAAGTCTTAGCAAAGATTTTTATAGAGGAGAGGAGATGCTTGGGAACATTTTATAGAATTCTTAGTAACCGTTGAATATCATAACAGTCGCGACCATATCCCTCGACCGTTTCATGCACTGATGCTAGAAGAATCCTCACCAATCATCGACTACTATCCTCTTGATTTCGAAGTGGATATGGACGGCAAGAAATGGGAATGGCAAGGCGTTGTCAAGCTTCCTTTTATTGAAACATCACGACTACTTAACGCGATGGACACTGTGTACGACCAACTCAACGAGGAAGAAAAAATACGGAACTCCGAGGGTAACTCCATACTCTTCGTGGAAGAGCAGCACAGGCTATATGATTCAATTGCTACCCTCTACACCAAACGTGCTGGCGAGAGCCAAATGAACATTGATCCGAAATTAAGCGCCGGTTTGACTGGTACAGTTAGTAAGGATCCAGAATGTATCCCCAGAAGTACTCTTCGTAGTCCATTACCGAAGCATGACCTACCAGATATAGCGAATGATCGGTCCATAAGGTATATACGGTGCATGAGTATATATCATAATGTCTATTGACGCGCATTCTTTGAGCAGTGTCTTCTATTTCCTTCCGTCATTACCAGATACGTTCAAATTCACAACTGCTCTTTTACGAGGAGTGAAACTTGGAAAAGTTACGCTTTCGTATGAAGATTTGCAAACGGCCACGTTTGAGAATATCAATAATGGGCGGCGAGGCAATCAAAACTATGGTAACAACCGTGGATGGGTTCCGCAAATCGAGCACCTCCAAGAATATCGGGATTTGTAAGTTGATTCATCGGTCAGGGAGAATTTTGAATATTTCAATTGAGTTGACATTTATGAAAATAGCAATGCTGGACGACAACGTAACCGAAATTACTACGACCATAACCAGGGACAGCAATACGATCCATATGAACAACAATACCAGAGGGGCGGTAGTAACAGCGGAGGCTACAGCGGGGACTACAACAATCGTAACTATCAAGGCAGTAGTGATTATTATGGAGGTAGCAATTATCAACAGCAATCTTATTATGGCAATCGGCAACAACAACAGCAATATTATGGAGATCAATCCCAGTATCATAATAACCAGCAATCCCATCAGACCAGTAACCAGTACGGGTATGGACGGAATGGGGGCCGGCAATATCAGCGTCAGTACCAGTACCAGCAGCACGGCTACCATCAGCAAAACCGTTACGGAGGGCAATACGACCATTACGGGCGCCGTTAGGGAGCAAATAGCTATAATTGACAGATGCACTATGATAGAAAGATTACGCATGAGTTCCATGCACTGTCTCAAAGTAAAATCCGCCTTTGTACTTATTTAGTAGAACTGACACCAGGAATTGTAGTAGTGCACCGGTTGTTCCATCACTATTTATTTGAGCGACTCAGTAACCTCCATAAAGAAACTTTCTTTACCTCTTACGTTGCAACCTGCAAAGAGACAAAAGGGGTTGTAGCGAAAATTGCTGAGGCTAATAATAATACAGTAGGCTTTTGTTGATTGGCGGTCTTTACACCAAGATAAGGAACATGGGAGAAATGTGCATTGCGGATTTAGCCAGTACCTGGTCACATGGTGGGGATTTCTTTGTGGTCCGTTCAATTTTTACTGATGTAGAATGCAGTGACCGCTCTTTTTAATGATACTCGTTACAATGATATTTTCGCTATAATGATACGCCTTTACGGAACCATATTGACCGGGCAGGGCTTATTCCAACTCGTTATAGTGATAATTCGCTGTAGTGATGTGATTTGGTGGGAACCAAGGGTATCACTATAACGGGGCAGCAGCCACTCTATTTGAGACGCATCCTTCATTCCCTTACTCAAAAATGCACTGGTCAATTAAAAATATTAACAGTTTTCTATATACTGTATTTTCTTTTATGCTATAGATTTGACCGAGTCTAACGTCAAGCATGTAATCTTAAGGCACATCATGCCCTATTTTGTTCGGACAGTCTTAATGATATTTCATTAGAGGGATATGACAGTTGCCTATACTTCTCATTCATTTATATGCCGTGGACAGCCGAATATCTAAACGTAGTTAATCGAACTAATCGTTTGTCTTCGGGAACACTGCATGTATTTGTAAATTACAAGTAAAAGCAAAAATATGAAGGAAATAAAAGAAAAAGAAAGAGGGGGATATACACAGAAGGAAAGTTAAAAAAAGGCATGAGCTAGGTAAACGACTATCATCGAGCCTGTTTGCGCCCCCACTGGAGAACAGACATTGTAAGCTTTGTGGGCTGAATTCTCTCAGTCTTCATTTCTTGATA
The DNA here is from genome assembly GCA_025716815.1 of Dichotomocladium elegans. Lineage (NCBI taxonomy): Eukaryota > Fungi > Mucoromycota > Mucoromycetes > Mucorales > Lichtheimiaceae > Dichotomocladium > Dichotomocladium elegans. The sequence continues at coordinate 8,915 of JAIXMN010000035.1, read as the reverse complement.
TATCCTTTTCATTTCGTCCCATCGACCAGTCTTTGCCCAAGCGCGCATAAGGATCGTATAGAGGACAGCGTTTGGTTTGAGTCCAGCAGTCTTAATCTCGTTCAAGATTTTGCGGCAAGAATGGGGGTCCGGAATGTAGGCATGTGCCAGCATAAGGATGCCATATGTCATAAGTGTGGGCTTTACACCCCTAGCTATCATGTCCTGGTAAACCTGACTGACCATGGGCAGCGCATCCCGCCGTAAAAATGCACGCATGAAGGTCGTATATGTGAAAACATTTGCTCCAACAAAGAGCTCGTCCTGGTCGCCCTTCTTCGACCGGTCATGAGGGCGGTTGAACTGACAAGGTTGCTTACATACAGAGTCTCGCTGTTCAAGGTAAGCCAGGTATTTGCTATAGTAGTCGTGTATGGTGGCTAGGTCGGCACCCGCGATAAGGGCATTGAGAAGTGTGTTGCGTGTGTGCGCGCTCGGGATAAGGGTACCATCACCGAAGAAAGTGCGAAACAGATTAGCGGCGTAAGTATTGTCATGGGAGCGAACGTGCATGCCCATTAGTGCGGTGGCCACGACCTCGTTAACATCAACATTTTGCTCTATCATTGTCTCGTAAAGCCGCCATGCTTTGTCGATCTGACCCTCATCGCCGAGTCCATGGATCATGATCGCGTACGTGTAGATGTCCGGCCGCAGACCAGCATTAACCAGTTTCCCCCAGAATCCGACAGCCGTCTCAATATCGAGCTGCATCATAGAATGGTGCATCAAAACATTGTACGTCGTTCGTGTTGGCCGGATTCCCTTGATCATCATGTTCCTGAACATTGCTTCTGACCTCGCCAGATCGGCCATTCTCATATAACCATCAATCAGGCTCGTGTAGGTATACACGTCTGGCTCAATTCCATTTGCGCGCATACGATGGTACCACTTTTCGGCACGTACCATGTCACATGCATTGCAAAAAGCATTGATGATCATTGTGTATGATGTCACGTCGGGTATCAAACCTTGTCGTTCCATGGCCTTGAAGAGCTTGATCGACTTGTTAACCTGCTGCTGGGCAACAGCGAAATAGATTCGTCGATTGTACTCATTTACGGTTCCTGGCTTGGCCTTGCCTTTTTTCATTTTCCATGGGTTAAAGGGCAACTGTGGCTTTGTCCGACCCGTGGAGGATGCTGAAACGCAGGACTGTTCAGCGACGGCAGCGTTGTTAGTAATGGTGTTACAGGTTGTTGTATGATAATTAGGCACGGTTGTGGGTATGCTGTTATTAACTTTATTGCGAGGCGCTGAAATTTGACCGAGGGAGTGGTCGAACTCTTCTAGCGCGACAGCTGCATTGGGTTTGGCTTTGATGTGAATGAAATTGCGAGATGGTGACGTGAATTGCAATGCTGCTCTGGTGGAAAGAGGATGTGGCGGCGATCGGGTCACGATGGCCCTTAGCACGTCAAATATCATGGACCGAGAGTAGCATAAACGTCGGAGGATCATACGTGAAGGCACCTATGTGCGTTGTTATAAATGTTTTGCCTTTATATGTCGATACAGCCAGAGGAGAGAGTGTGAATCTCTCCATGCAATAAAATGTTTATTACTCGTTGCTCCGTGGCAGCCAATGATCGTTCTTCATCAGGCGGAAGAGAAATTTTTTTTATCGTTGGTTGCTCCTCCCCATTCTCCCGTGTACATACGGGTTTCCTGTAACCGACATCGCCACCCAATGGGATCAATGCCACCATCCAATAGTGATGAATATTCACTGGCAAAGTTACAAAACCCGTTTTTAACATCAGCTTTATCCATCGTTCCAGTCAATGTACGTTGTCGCGCAGTGGGCATTTGCTGTGCTTCAGAATCGTGTAGCTAGTTGATGCAACAGTTACTGTAGCACGTCCAGTGGCAAGGACAGAAAGGCTTTTGAGAGCAAACGACATATCAGTTAGCATCGCAAAGAAGCGAGTAGCGATGTCACTGCTCATTATAGTAAGGCGCTGGTCGAGAAAGGCACGACAACTTTCAGAAGCAAGTCTTGTTGGGTTCTCTCATCAGATATTGATGATTGGATATCTCTATGAAAAAAGTCAACAAGTCATAACGTCGTGATGATTACGCTTGGAATTCCACGTAGAGTGGACCTCTGAAAATCTGATGTTGCGGAAGCTTGTGTTGGATGATAACCGTGTCTTGAAAGATATGGAGTAATCGCGATCTTCAATTCAATAGTCGATCTTGGGAAACATCTTCATGTACAAATTTGTAGGAGCAACAACTGCACGAATGTAACAGTGCAAGTAGCATAGTGCGAGTACTTACGAAGAGCGTCTGATGTACAGCGTGGAGGAAGCGCGAACGCGACAGAAAAACGATCATTATAATGATACAACGTGGGGATGCTCGACGTCACAGGGCACTGTTGTTTATCTAGTAAGCCGCAGCGACGTAATAGCAGTGCGATATACATAGGATCATCGCACAAGAAAATGAGTGTGTGCGCATAGTATCGTCGCCGGAGATGCGGTCTTGATTGTGATCGTTATCCTTGTAATATCTTGGTCGTCGGTAAATGGTGACCCATCACTGTAGCTACTGCTACAACGAGGTAGAGAAAAGCTGACCAAGACACACAGGTGAGTTCTTAGATATGCCCCTTTCATCATGTGTTGCGCCATTGGCTCAAGCACCATCGAGGTCAGCACTCTTGCAAGACGATCCATTTGCCAGCATGATGCCGGGGCCTTCGCGCTCCAGCTCGATGCTGTAGATATTCGGCAATGCTGCTTTCCTACCAGATTCACTTCGCAAGAGAGTGTATTGAGATACCAAAAGTTGACTATGTCGGCGACTATCACACACGCTTAGCTCCTATGTTTATTATCAACAGCGTATTTTTACAAAAGTGGGATAAATTGCAAACCGCAATAAACAACGACCTCAAAAATAATGTGATTTCTCCGGGGTGCGTTGTGAATCCAAAGGCGATTGTCTGCAGAGATGCGTAAGCGCAATCCAACGGCAGTCTCAGCATTTGGATTAGAATTAGTCTCCTAACCTAAAGAACCAAAGAGAAATATTCTACACCTGCCCCACACTCTTCTTTCCACCTTGTTCACTGGATAATTATCATGTAAACCAAGGCCGTGACCCACGCCATATCTGCATGGGCAGGACATATCCTGAATCTATAATTTTCCAAATTGGTTGTGTTCAATGCCAGCAATCTCACTTCTGAATTCTCACATCTCCTCGTTTCCCCTGGGATTCATCGCAAGTGCAGAGCAACGTTGTTCTGCCTCAGTAAGATGACGGCCAATGCGAATAACCACCTAGGATATTGTATCTTGCCACAGCCCGATCAGTATCAGGTATATCGCATGGAATTTCGGGTGAATAAACTTATGATACGAATGTTGTACAGCAGGACGATGGAATTGCCATGCAGTATACAAACGAGTTATAATTTATTGACACTGTTCGAGGAGTCTGTCCTAGTGAGCATGCTTGTTTGCCTGCGGAGCAGGTGGGTGATGGAACGCATATGCAGGATACGAATAATTGAAATGAAAGAAGAGCAGACAACTTAGTTCTTGGATGGCTTCTTGGCTAAATAAGATTTACAATCGCGAGCCGATTAGAGAGCCGTGGAAGGAACACAGATAGCAGCTAAGATTTCATGAGGTAAAGCAAATAAACCTACTTCCATATTTTGAGCGACTAGTGGTACGCGATGCTACACCCTGTAGATCAAACGCGCCGCGAACCAAATGGTATCGCACACCGGGGAGATCAGGCACACGGCCGCCACGAACAAGAACAACCGAATGCTCCTGAAGGTTATGGCCTTCACCAGGAATGTAGGCGATGATGCTCTTGCCGTTGGTCAGTTTGACACGCGCCACCTTACGCACAGCAGAATTGGGCTTTTTTGGCTTAGTGGTATACACTTTGTTACATACACCCTTACGCTGAAAGCAATTGTCGAGAGCTGGCGATTTGCTCTGTGTTTTCTTTGACTTGCGGCATTTGCGAATGACTTGATTCAATGTTGCCATGCCCGCACGCTGCTGCTGTTGTTGCTGTGCAGCAGCCCATGCGCTCATTAGGCTGGGTCGAGCCAATTGACAGGCCAATGGTATTGTTTTGAGAGGTTGCACTGAAAGCGTGGAGCTTAGACGCGGGCGGGTAAGCAACGATCGCAGGGCCTGCATGGCAGTCAACAAAAGAGAAAAGGGAAAAAATTTGTTTATGAGAAGCTGGGTTTCAGAGAAGCCCGAAAGGAGCAAACGAGATGGTCTGAAACGCTACGGTGTTTATTTGATTTGAAGTAAATGATTGGTCGGCAGGCAACATTTTTGGGGGCCTATCACAAAAAGAACTTCTTCCATAGTTGGGATAAGAAATTGAAGACAAGGTAATGGATGATTATACATATAACAATAAGGGATGAATATAGGTAAACATGAGCAAGGGCATGAGACATACAAAAGGGGAAGAGGCAAAGATATACAAAAAAAGGATCGGAAGGTAGAAGCCTTGCATATTTTTAAACATGTTGGCCAGCGGGGGCAACCGCATTCGCAGCGGAAAAAGGGTCGGTTTCGCCGTGGCAGTCAGGTATCCAGCTCTGTAAACTTAGAACTTTACCCGGAACCGATCGCGATCGTTTGAGGTCGGTAGAGATCGATAGGCCATAGGGAAGCGATACAGAGCGATCAACCGTGTGCGATCTGGTTTTTGTTTCCTTGATGGTGGTAGCAGATAGTCCCAGTTTAACAGTACCACTGCACCTTGGCAATACAAAGCTACGCTTTTCAAGGCCGACTGCGATTCCGGATAGATCAGCTGCCGAGGAAGTGAGATGGATAGTGGATTGCTGCGCAGCGTCGCCTAGCAATACAACCAAACTTCGATTAGCTCCTCTCTGTGGAGAAGTTGCAGCGATGCAATTACCATTGATAAAGATAGTAGAATGATACGGAGAGATATAGGTCTGAGGGAGGTATAGACGATGCTGGTGCTCAATAAGAAATTCAAGAACACGCTGCGATTCTTTATAGCCAGCCGGGTTCAGATCGTCATTGGGATGCGATAGCACACCCTGATGTACGGCCATATGAGAGAATTGAATGAGCAAGGAAGAACAAACTTACAGGCACAAAAACTGCTGCGAGTGCAGAGATATCCATTAATGTCCTATCTTTAGTCATGGCAAAGAGACCAAGCATATCCATAATATACAGCAACAAGTGTTGATGCGGAATTGGCAAACAATTGATAAGCTCTTGGAAAGCTTCAATTTTCTTGTCCACCGACGAAAAAGCTTGCCCTAGTAGTGACAAGTTAGAAAACCTCACATCTCCTTTCGATGATAACGCCCCAGCCCCAAAAAAACTAACCCATTGCGTCCTTGAACGCTCCATAATACTCAAGAGTGATGACCGGCTCAGGTAGATGATTGAGGAAGCGCCTCATCACGTTAGCAGCGTCATGAACGGTGTATTCGCCTTCCCATTTGAAGTTGGTGCCAAAACCGTTTGCATCATCAAAAATCGCTTGAAGTATACCGATACGCCTGTTACTACCGGATATGCGAAATACGCCCTCTACCATGAGACCTAAAATTATTCAATTTCCGTGCATGTAGTCGAAAACCTTTCGTTGCCTAGTTTACCTCGTTCCTTCAAGAATGCTCCACATTTTGCCACAATAGTTGGAATGAAGACGTAACAACGATAATCGGTTGCAGGGTCAATATATGAAACGCTAGAACGGGCATAACCAATGGATTCCGTTAAAGGGGCGCCAAATACTCGCTGATCTGGATAGTTCATTAGGACAACAGATGATGGAGAACAAAGATTAAGTCCAGAGCTTGTTTATGTATTTCTGATACTAAACTAACCCGAACTGGCGTTATTTGATCTGTCCAACGTTGCTGTTTGTGGTTTATTGCTATAGCTTCTTTTGGACCCCTTTTTCCACCAAGCCCGACCAAGTGCTTTTTGGTTCGGATTTATAAGGGCTGGAATATCGAAAAAAGACATAGTATGTGTCAATGAAGGCAAGTAGACCTCAAATAAAAGAGAGGAGAAAATTGGAGCGCCCAATGTGCTTAAAAGTTAAATAAAAATGACCGTATCATGCAATTGTTGGACCAGGCAGATCAGGGATCTTCCGGTTCAAAGAAATACTAACCTGCTTCATTTGTGAGCTTTTAACGAGGTCTTGAACAGTTATACCATCTGGAAAGCTATTGTTCTAGCATCTTAAGACTAGTATAAATCGAACATACAGTGTTTTCAAAAATTAAAGTCGTACCCCAGCCAGTTCTGAAGTCGCAGGATTACAAAAATAGAAGTCGTGTTTTGCCCAGAAATCTTTACGCATGATGACAAAGCAAATGTCGCAATACACGGCGAAACTTGGCAAATTCATCTCTACCCATTTACATTCTGAAATGAGCAATCTATTTTTTTACGATGGTCAAGGCCATGTCGTTGATGAAGAAATGTACTCTGCAATCCGTTTGTTCTCATACATAATATCTGCTTAGCATATCTTGCAAAGATAACTTTGAGCTTATTGCCACGCACATTCCCAAGAGAAAGGATACAGACATTCGGATGAAAAAAGCGGGGATCAAGCGCAGTTACGCAGCATACACTGACCAAGACAAGGTCAGATTTTTCAAACTGATGTTTGAGAAGATCTTGAGTGCATCAGCCGCTAGGGCTCCATATTTGTTCAGCCCAGCGATGGGCATTACAGTACGAGAAGGACCCTGGCAGCATCTTTAAGAAACCTAATGCGGGGAAATCGTTCGCATATTCTCAATGGAGCATTAAGCACATTATCTTAGAATGCGTTAATGAAGACCCATCCATAGTCCTAGAGTAGCTGCTCCAACGATTTGAGGGTCTCAAAGCATCTAAAACGACGGTCCATCGATTTATGAAAATGTATGCAACTTGTCATTAAAAATGGGTCGGTTTCAGCCTATAGACAGGAATGATGCTGCGAAGATCCAAGAGCGCTTGACTGAGTACGCAGATGGGGTAGGACCGACATTGACTTCAGAAAGCTGCGTTTTTCTTTGATGAGTTTGGATTCCATATTAACATGAAATGCAGGACGGTGTGGTCCAAGAAAGGAACCCCTGCAGTGGTTACAGTACCAAAGACAACCACGATCGTGGGAGCAATCTCGGCATCAGGGATCATTTAATGTAGCATGAGACTCCCGCAGCCACCAACCAAGAAAAGAAGAGGGCAGGTCAATATGAAGCTGTGATCAGAGGAACTGCAACTGTACATCATCTCAGCTTCCTTAAGGCAACAATGGACGAGATGGATAAGTATGAACATATGAAGGGCCATTGCTTGGTAATGGATAATGCGCCTATCCATAAGGCTCAGGACATCTCTAAATACATCGAGTGTTGAGGATGTCAATGTGCTTATCTTCCACCATACTCGCCTGAACTCAATCCAACTGAGCAGTCTGGTCAGTTGTTAAGAGCAAAGAAAAACCCGATAGGTTCTTGGAAAGCGAGATGTTGATGACACGAATCAGCGAAGCATCCTATAGCTCAAAGCTGAACGATTCCGAAGATTTCGTTTCTCATTCTCATATGGGCTTGGTTAACTGCCGTAATGGGAATAACTGTGATCCGACTGCTCCTCCACCATCGGAGCTGCACCGGTTCTTGGGGGTGCGTCCCTGTCCCTTCTCTTCTTGATAATGGAGACTCCTACGCCATCCGTTTCAAGTGTTCCACGAAATCGAAGTACTCCACTTTCTGCAGGCTTGAGAGCTTTGGAATGAACATCGATGACCTCATCCTATCCGCCAGGATAAGGAACTTATTTGGCCCATGAGCGACCCAGAATGTTTTGCCACATGATTTTTGCGTCAATCATTATGTATGACGGAGACCATGACCGACGAAGAGGGAAATAGGCAAATGCAGGCAACTGGAGTCGCTCAAAAAGGAGAGCGAGCTGGCAAAAGGCTGCCATATGTTGGGTTGGATGAACTTTTGCATCGTAGTAGATACTATGGTGGTCAAAGGCGTGGGTATTGGTGTAGGCCTCGAAAATTGGCCGGATGGCGTCGAAAGCTTCCTGAAGATAAGCTGGGTCTTCGGGGACGTCGTCTCTGGATACGTTTTGACCAGCTACAATCTGTTTAAATGATATTGCGGGTAAAATGATTGTCTCTTGGGTGCGTTGACTGATTTGTGTCGCGTCCAGACCCTGGCCAATCAGCTGCTCTTCAAGTGCCTCTTTCCGCTGTCGAATATTCAGCAAGGCATTGATAGCCCGCCGAAAATGTTGGCCGAATCGCATTTGAATGTTATTGGCGTAAGCAACAACCGTCTTGGCGCCGTCGTAATTTGAACATTGCTGGGATATGGAAAGGATGGTCGTTCATAACTTGTATATAAGAGGTATGGGGTCTAGTATTCATTAATCAGATTCTGGTATCGAGTCATTTCCTCGCCACAGCCACGTCGTTTGTAATCGATCAATGCGAGCCAGACTTCAGCAAAGAATCTTCCGTTGATAAAAGCCCTGATGTCAACATTTTCATTGGCTTGGAACTCGTGGAGAAAAATGTATTTTGATAGTGCGTATGCATGCATTGTCGTTATATTCACAAGGTCGACCAAATGGTTCAACTTTTCGCGGTATTCTTGTCTCCAGCCTATGCTGTCAATGGATGCTTTCACAACCATGGTATGATCGCGGGTTTCTGGTCGATGAACGTTCATACTTGGAAGGATTGTTTTAGTACGGTAGGTTGTCGATGAAACGAGTGTATCAAAGAAAAAGAAAGAGTGAGAGTAAACAAGCGGTTTTCTACGCGAAAGTACATATTATCTATTCTTTCTTTATTTGACTAGT